>LPNX010304391.1:0-151120 GCA_001517045.1 Pseudotsuga menziesii
GGCTCGTGAGAGAGGCAATTTATTTTGACAAGGTGGTTTGGAGTTTATATTTTTATACTTTGATGTTTCTTGGAAAATGGTTGCTTGTTCGTGGCTCAAGCCTCATGGAGACTATGTGAGAGAAAAAGAGTAGCTATATCATGTCCAAGTTTATGTACATTTTGAGAATCTGATACAGTTTTTTTGCTGGTTCTAAAGTGGTTGTTCACCAGTTGTGCAAATGACTTCAGTGCCCGATCGTTCTATGCACCATAAATGCAATTTGGTCTTTGCATGAATCTCGAACCATTAATGGAAGATCAATCTGATGGTTCAAAGCTAGGAATAACTAGTTATTATTAATTTCAACCACATAGATATATTGAAAACTAAACATATTATTGTGTTTATCATTAGCTATCAATCGACTATCCGTGTCACTTTAGGGGTATATCTTTTATTAAAATTTCAATGGATATTAATTTATATTAATTTGATTTTTAAGACGCAAATATTTACAAAGTAATTTTGTAAAATTTTAATATTAAATATAATATTTACAAAAATTAAAATAAATTTTATAATTTTTAAAATACAATAATTCAATTTTTTTTATTGTCATAAGATGAGGCATAAAATTTTATTAAAATGATTTTAAGTATAAAAAATTAAAAATAAATAAAATTATGTTATAAGATTAAAATTACTGCAACAACATGGTGTTAGTGTTATTTGCAGGTGCACATTAAATACAATTTAATGATGTTGAACATGTAATTAGTATACTTTTCATGGTTACCCATATTCTATTCCATTTAACTTAATTGTTGGAAAATTTGCATTTACAAAGTATTGGTAGGCATTTCCACCGAGACTTTCTTTGTTGGTTTCATGAACCTTGTCGATAGATTGTAAAGAAAAATGCTATTACCAATAAGTGTAAAAGTTGACGGACCTATTTACAAAAACGCTTAAATATAAAAGTATGAAAGGTAAGTTAAGCAATAACAATAATAGTTTAAAAGATTTGGGATTTTCATTAAAAAAACGTTTAAATCTAAAAGTATAACAAGCAGAAAACGAAACAGGTGGAAACACTAGCACGCTAAAAATTGCATGCGTCATCATAGGCATGAAAATAAATAGTAAAATAAATTCACTGTGTTCAGTTCAATACAGTTTTCATATCAGAATCCGCAACTGACGGCTGCGATTTCCAACTGTAAGCACGACGAACGAAGGCCACCGTTGGATTCTCCAATCAGACGGCCTGCTGGAGGCCCTGAAACCTGGACGGTTTCATTCGCTTCCCTCCAAGCACAAAGAAGTCACATGCACAGAGACAGTGAATGGAATCGTAAAGCGGGCGGCCACATGGCAGAGAGGAGTGGTTAAACGGGTATCCGAGATTCAGCATATAGTCTCCTCCGCGCTTTCATTCTTTCTGCGAAATATTGCTGTGGCCTTGGGGTTTTGTCTCTACGAAATTCAAGGATAACGGAAGCACTGCCTGAGCAGGGAAAAATTCTGCGTTATTTGAGCGAATTTCTGTGATTTTTGAGCAAGTTTCTGCCCACCGAGATGAGCAGCAAATTGTCGTTACAGGATTCAAACACCGCACCTTCTCCGACTACTGTTGCTTCTGACAACAATGGAATTGAAAGAAACGGCAATGGCGTCCAACGCTCCAAGAGCTTCGCCTTCCGGGCTCTGCAGGAGCCCTTTCGCATCGAAGATTTTGAATGCGAGAAATTGCTTGGGGTCGGTTCTTATTACAGGGTATTTTCCACTCCCAGACCTTTTTATATGCTTTAAATTCTATGCATATCTGTTATTTTCAGTTTCGTGCTTGACTGTGGCACAATTAAAGTCCTGTTCAGAGAAATATTCTAATCGTGAAAATGTATGAATTTAGTACGTATATTTTGCCAACATGGCTTGATCTTTTGAGTATGTAGCGAGGTCGACATTCCAGTCCCGTGGAATATTTTTATAAGTATAAAAATATGGAGTTTCTCACGATTTGATTACATCTAAGGGATGGAAAAGAATGAAGATCTGCATTCCGTTGCATTTTCGATTCGTTATCTTTAGTGCGCTTTAGACCCTGTCGATTTTTTTTTATCTCTGGTTCTCTGTGCTTGAGTTGGTCACATAATTAAATTCCCGTTCAAAGAATTCTTCTGATCATGGAAATATATTCTTATATTCTTTATTGGATATTATTGCGTCCCTTCAGCGAACATTAAACGCAGAGGGTTTCACCTTTGGAGAATGTAACGAGGTAGAGATTTCAAGTCCTGTCGACTCATTTTACTAGTGTTTCTGGAATAACAATGAAGCCTAAAACATCTCACAATGTAGTTTAACCTTGAAAGCTTTCTTGTCCGTTGTGGTGTTTTACCTTCGCGAATATCGCAAGAGAAGGAAAGCAAGAAGGAAGCAGAGTGTGGAAGAGACAGGCGGGCACTGCTTGCTGCTGTTTTTGTTTTGGGTGACTAATTTGTTAAGACTTTTCAGAGCGTGCGTGCAGATAAATGATTTGCTTCTTTGAATTCTTGAATTTTTCGTTATGTATTCCTCAGAATTGACTCAAAGATCAATTGAAAAAAATAAATGTAGTTGCAGAGGTCTTCGAGAATCTGGCATTTCTGGTGAATGCATCAAATTTAGACGCTTGAAACAGTGGCATTAAATGTTACGTCTGTCCTAAAAGTCAAGGTAATATGTTAGAAATATATGGTATGTGGATCTATTTGCTAAGTTTCTAAAATGATTGACCCCACGTCCCCAGTAAATCGACAGGAAATTTCGCGCGGCCATGTGTCGGTGTTAAAGTAGCGAACCTTTTGGCGTTCAATCTCCCTCCCTTTATAGCCGCTACCATGACCTGAGCTTCATACAATCAGTATCTTCGCTCTGCAACTGCCCACTACCTTTAGATTTGATAAGCTTCAGCCAATTCTAACAATAGAAAATTTCGGGTCGGGTCGGTCTGATTCCTGAGTCTCAGATATGAAGAATCTTAAGCTGGATGGCGCATACAAAAAGGAAAGCATGAACCAGATGTTTGTTGAGGCACTCTGAAGCTGCGGAAGAATGGAGATCACGTCTCAGAATCCGCAATGGCAGATGGAGGACATGCCCGGCCCCGGAGTCATGGGAGACATGGTCATTCTACCCACTGCTCAGATTCTGATAATCAATGGTGCCAAGAATGGCACGTCCGGTTGGCAGTTAGCCCGGGAGCCTGCATTGACGCACTGGCAGCCTTTCGATTGCAGCCCATCTGAGCGCTTCTTCATCATCCTCGCCTCCTCCTCCTCTTCGACCACTGAAAGAGCTGGAGATGTTTAGATGATTATCTTCACCAGTCCACCCAGGTTCGAATTCCATAGAGATTGACATGTTCTTGACGATTAATTCCCCTCCTAGTCGTTCACAGCATGGCTGGGAAACCTGCTTTAAAAAAGCTAAGAAAACAACTAGAAAGACCGAGAGAAAAAAGTCGTTTTGACAAAGTTTAAGTGGAAAAACTGAGGAAATCTAAGAACTTGGTGGATACGCAAAGTAAAATCCTATATTTGACTGAGGCTGTCTGCCATTCATTTATTAGAAATTTTGTTCACGCATTGCCCAACAGGAAATGATCACTCCGTGAAATTAGCATGTTATAAACTCCAGCGATGCAATCTGTCACGAGAAAATAAGGGAGGATTTAAGTCTAAAAATTCAAAAAAGGCATACACATGACGTATGCGCATACCTCACCAGATTATTGCCACTTGGCAATGGGATAAAAATTTGATTTTTTTTAATTTTAAATTATGATGTCATCTTGCCACATGTCGACTGAAATCCAGATACCAAACCCCAATGTTGACATCATCGCCTCTCAACCAATCAGCTGTGTTAAAAATTAGATTTTTAACAAAATTAAAAGAAATATTTTGCAAACGCCAAAGTATGACTTAGGAAAACAGGTTTGATTTTTTAAAGCTGCGCTAAAAAACACCAGGTAATCCCCAAAGTCAACGGGGTTTGAAATCGAACGATTGCAATATACCAGCTGGAGGCAGGTATAATAACATTCATTACGGTAAGTATATTTAATATGATGAGCGGGATGATTCCCTTTACGCAATAATTAAAGGAATGTAACTATAGACTATGTACCAACCAAGAAGAAAAAATCATGTAAGATAGTAAGGAGACATTTTATCCACACACCTCGAAAAGAGATTCATGTACGTCTATTTTTTTTGCAGAAAATTGCAGCAGTCTACTCGCAACTCCAAGATATTCTTATTAACATTGATGTCATCCCCTCAACGTGGTTCTTCCATAGAAAGTCGAGCTGTATTTCATCAAAACACGAATATTCCCTTCGATTCCCCACTTAATCATGATCTCTTAACTTTATTAGACTTATAATACTATTTATTTTTTCACTTAAAAGTCAGGACTTATCTAACTCATAAGGGTTCTTAAGAGTCTTTATATTATCAAGAAAAGTTAATTCCACTTCTAGTGCTCAAGGCACCAAATTGACCATGGCCATCCAATTCATGGATTCTCAACTAAATACCTCTCTCAAGTCTACAATATAATATTACAACCCAAGAAAAAAAATACATAAGCATTACTTAGATTGTTTTTATCGACCTTGAGCTTCTCGCCGAAAAGTTGCACATTTAGATTTACTCTGTATTTTCCATTATTGAAAAAAATTCGGAGTAACTGAGGGGATGTTACATCCTCCCCTGCTAAATTTACACCATCCTCAGTGTTGGTATCCATACTTGCTTTTGCATTTCTATTATGATTTTTTCCTTCCTTTTATAACATTTGTTGCTTTTCATAACATCCCTCTAAAATTTCATCTTAGTTTGTGGATGCACCTACAACATTGTTAATCACACATGATTTGTATAAAATTTGTGATACAAAATAAAATCATTATCATTTTGATAACTTTTCATAATTAAGTTAGCTTTGCTTTGAAGTCTTTACCAAGTGATGATAACATTGTATTCCTGCAACTGCACATCTATCAATCCTCATAGTAATATAAAATTTATGATTGATAGTGGAATCGTTTATGCATTTGTATCTTATGACACATAATTTTTTTGTATTCAACCTTTATATTCATATATATGGTATGGTGCTACTTCTTCTCAAGTACCTTTAATCATTTCCACTTGTTTCACAACAAAAGTAATCATATTTAATTAACCTGTGCATAACCATAATTTTTCCTCATATTCAAAAACTTATACTAATTAAAAGAATTACTAATTCATATAGTAACAATCCTTTTATCACATTTATTGCACAAGGTTTCATTACATATATAACTTTGCAACCAACTCTTTATCATATCATGATGAATATAATACCAAACATATCATTCACACACATACCTCTTGTGTATTTTTGTTGATTCAAACATATCTTGGTTGAAATATCCTTTCAAGAGTTTTGGCATGAATATATATACATGAGGGTCATCTCCTCATGGAATTACTAGCTAGTGTGTAGAACTCCTCAACCTCTATATATATTATATTCATCCAATACAAGGACGATACCCTTCATTGTCTTTTTATAACTCTTGAGCGTATCTTCTATAAAGATCCTAGAAGTTCTCAAGGCCTAGAAGCCTACATATCTCTGACCCTGAAATATCAACATCAAAAGGATGTCACTGCAGAACCTAACACCTCACCTAGGTGCTCCCTGACAGTTCTGCTTCATATACTAACACCTCCTCTGGGTCCTCACTGGTAGCTCTCTTCCTAGGACTTAATATTATAGAGTGCTCAACATATCTTAACACCCCACAAGGGTGCTCACTGGTAGATCTAAGCTAATTTTATCAAAATTCCAGAGCCTAACACCTCTCAAGGGTGATCCCTAGCAGCTCTTGCTTAATTCATAGTCAGTCATTTTTTTAAAAATTTTACTATGAGCTCTTCCAAGTTCAAGAATTTTTTATTTGCTCAAAAAACATTTTGTGCTCGATTCATTTTGAAATTTCAATTTGTTTATTCTAAAAATCAAGTTTCAGTTTCAAGTCTTATTACATCTTGTAATTATGCATAATTAGACTAAATAGTTTAGGCACTCAATATCCCATCAAGCTCAACACCAACTCAATTTCTCTTGCTTATTTAGATTTTATTATCCATTTTTTTCTTCCTTTTCCTTAGTGGTTAATTTTGTATAAATCATCTTAAGAGATTTGTTTAGAGTAGAAAATGTTACGTAGTAGTTAAAAGCCTTATAGCCTAGGGAATCCCTCATGATCAACTCAATTTTCTTGTAACTCTTTATCTTATTAGTCTTTTGCTACATTTTTTTTAATTTCATGTTTCTTATATTCATATTTAATTATTTAGTTATGGTCTTATTGGAACCGCCATAGTTCATTAATGAAATAATCTCAAGGCACAACCAATCACAATGACATATATTTAATACCTTTTCCAAAAAGAAACTTTAAATACGTGAAATATTATAATCACCATTGAGCATACTCGATGTTCCAGAACCTACTAGCCCCACATCAAACTAAACCTTTGACAACTCTGAACATTCCTTATGTTCCCAAGCCCATTATCTCAACAACACATGTACATAGTAACCCAATAATATTGATTCTCTAGAGATTATTCGCTCATCATCAAGACATATTTATCTAAGTCTTCCAAGACTTAATTAACAACATTACACATCAACATGTTAACAACACATTATCACATTGCATAGCTTGATACTTCTAGTATATATATGCATGTACAAACCATTCAAAAATTATATGAAACAATAACCTTATCATAGACATGCCATATAGATAGCTATTCATTTTTTTAAAATGCTACGGTTACTAGACTCAAATATTTCTATAGAAATTTTCAAAACTTCTTACAAAGTAATTTCTTGGCATATCAAATTATCTAAACTATGTTTTGCCACAAATGCAATTGTTTTATTGAATGATAACACCTTTAAAAGCTTCCATAATAATCAAGTAATTATACTTATTCTAGGTGTTACCTTTTCCATCGAGGATTTCATCTTTTGTCCTCGCTTATCTTATTGATTCCCATGTGGTGATGCTTCTTGTGCGTACCTACATTATTTACTCACATTTTCTTTCTATAAATTATTTGCATAGTAATATTATAAAGCAAACTATATGTTATCAAGTTCCTATTTGGATTCTCATAAAATCTTGATGAAACAAGATGTACTTTTGTATAATATCAATACATTATTTTATTGTCAGTTTAGTTGTAGATACTTTTTTTTGCCTTGCACTTTAAACAAAATTTGTACCTTGATTTATATAAGCTTGAATTTACATTACCAATTTCATTACCTTTGCTTCAGTTGGGAGAAGCTTCTCGTTAACACATGTACATGTACATTACACTAAAATATTTTTGCAAAGGTTATTCACATCAAGTTTTCTTTTGTCAACATAATTTTCAAGAAATGTAAAAGTTACATATAAACAAGTTTCCGACCTTGATGCATTTAAACACCAATATTTACAGAATTCACAATATAGACATAACGATATCTATCTTTATGCACAATCCTTAACCTACACGAAATCAATGCCATGTCCTTATAGTCTAACTTTTCATGTTGACAGTTCTGTATTTGTTACATCTACTTACATATGTTACTCATTAACTTTCTCCTTCAATATGCTAATCATAACTTTTACCTTACTTATCGTAATCTTGAATACCTATGAAATTATTTAAGCAATTACTAGTTTAAGTACATCATGTATCCATTAGTCATTTATCATAGATAAACTCACTATGCACAAAATTCTTCTACAAATTTTTTTAGCGAGTTAGACATAAACTTGCACATTATGCATCATCATTCATATAAAATAGCATAAGTATGTCCTTACATAAATTAATCATATCACCTTGTCAATCTTTAGACAAAACTTCACTCTTCATACATTTACTTTTGCATTTTAGTTGTATATAAACTTACACACATTCCAACACATGTTTCTAAGAAACCTAGTTATGTACTTTGATAATCATAATATTAAACAATGTCATTTCTATAGCATGCAAACCAATAGGTAATCATAAAATCTCATATTCAAATCACAAAGTCACAACATACTTGTATGCAAGCAAGTCCATTAGGTCCAAGTTTTGTGAATATGCTCTGATACCATTTGTAACATACCCAAACTCCACTTTACTAGTTTGGGAGATGGGGTAAACTTTTTTTTTTTAACTTGTCCACACAACTCAAACTTTTAGTACCTTTAATCACTTGACATGATTGAATAGTAGTACAATACCTTTCTATAATTTATACAAAAAATTTAAAAATATTTCTTTCTAATAACTTTTAACAAAAATAATTTAGACCTTTAAATATATTAGGCCATGTCATAATATATGTGAGATCCTTGGATATTTTGTTTTTACCTAACACCTATTTTTAATATAATCCTCACTCACTTAGATTTTAGACACGTAATTAATCATTTTAAACATTTAGGGGTAGATCTACCCCTAGTTATAACAAGCATTTACACTTAATACATAATTTAATACACACAAAGTTTCCATTTTGATATAATTAATTGCATGGAAGTAACTTAATACATCATGCTCTCATGTTAACATGTATCCTTCTTTGCACTTACAATATCCATTGAATACTTATAGAATTTTATTAGTAAAAATACACTTTCAAATATTGACTTAGACATTTTTGTTAATCTTACATCTTAAGTCAATCACTTACCCAACTAAACATTTATGGCATTGCCACCATGAACAATAATATTAAGTTCTAATGATATTTCATCAAATAACTTATTGGTTCATATTGTAATTATCACATGTACACAATGCCTAACATATATTCACCATTAATCTTTAATGACAACACTATATGATTGCTTTAGTTTATGTTGAACATAGTGTAGAAATTCAGGCCTGCAGTAGATTAATTTCACTCACAGCAATTAACAATTGATCATGCAAATTATCAACAATGGAGACTGAATATGGAGCTGTAACACAAAATTATATTAACTGAGTGTACAATAGCCAACCCTGTAATAACATAGGCTGCTGAATATATAGAATACATGAGCAAATCGAATGCATGAGGAAGCATCCAAATCTAGCATAAAGCAGGCTTATCCAAAATAGGCAAATCCCCCATAGGTGTAAAAAGCTGATCCCAAATCTATCAAGGACCCCACGAATTAGCAAGGGCGCATGGGCAAGCTAAAGAGTGGTCAAATGGCAGCTCATACATGCTTTTGCATGGAGGAAAGAGTGGAGGATGAAAGGGGAATAAAACAAGTTCACCTCACCTAGTCTAGCTTTCCTTATGTGCTTTAAAAACTGGAAAAGCAGTCAACAAAGCAGAAAAAGCAGAAGGGCGCCTAGGAGGCCAGGAATAAAGCAGATTTGATTCCCAGGACTTTCCAAAGCGCTCCATGAGTCAATAATGGCAAGTTTGACCTCTATGGATAGGCAATTGACAACTTGCACATGGTGGGACTCATGGACTAGGCAAATAAGACAAAATAAATGAAATAATGTCTAAGTGGGTAAATACTATGGGTTGATTATTCTAACACATAGCATCCATATTCTTCTTGTATACAAAGTCTAAACATTCATACTTAGGTAACATAATCTATAATCCATTCATTATATACAAATAAAGAAAATGATTTATGTTTTATCAAAACACAATTGTGGATCATTAACTTGAGTTAAATTAAAGAATTAAAACACAAAGAAAGAGAGGGACACCAATATACGTGGTTCAACCCCAACCAGGGGTTACGTCCACCAAATATTGTTAATATTTTTTGTCAAAAATTCGAACCACGGGAGAATCTAGGAGCATTAATGAATCTCACAAATCAAATTTGTTGCAAAAACCAACAAAAAACATGAAATGAAAAGTAATTTACACACACAAATGTGAACAAAACCAGGATAATTTTAAATTTCTAACATAAAAACATGTTATTTCCAGGTTTATATTACATTTGGAAAGTTGCGTGAGGCTTTGGGAGCCCAATGTGAGTGTACAAGTCAAAATTGCCAAATTGGAATCAATCCCCCTAGGTGGGCCAATCATGCCCCAAATCATCCCAAACAACCATGAATTTCTGACTAAACGTGGTTGAGATGATGCGGGTCAATGATTACACCTTGGCATGCATGGGTGTGGAAATGTGGGTGGTTTAGAGTCTCAAGGTGGCATTAAATGCACCAAATTAAGCCAAAAATGAAAAAAACCACCTCTAGCGCTCCTAGTCAACCAATCTGTCCACATTCAATGAATGGGAGGGAACCAACAATGATGAGAGTGCACATGTGTCTGGTTTACTGAGATGGAGTGCTCATGTGGGTGTAAATTCCCCATTTTTACTTGGAATTTGTCCAACTAAGCACCCCTAGTCCACCACATAGTGTATTAATTCTTAAAAGAAATAAAATTGACTAAGTAGTGTATATAAGGTACTAATGAGTTGGATTAATTTTCTAAAACCATCCCTTAATCCAAATACTAAGTACATCTCACAAAATGATGGAGGACTTGGAAACAATGCCTCAAGTCACCTCAAATACATAATTCAGAAATTACAATTTATTTGTCCATATGAACCGAGGAAAAGAAGGAAAACCTCATGGGACAAAACCTTCCCTCAAGAATGGACATGGGGCTGGACCTGAAACAAATAACATCAAATTACCATCCTTCACTCACCCCAAGTAAATATCTCAGGTAGGTGAATGTCTTCTCTGTGAAATCCTTGGTAAAAATATCAACAGTTTGCTCGGTGGATGGGCAATACTACAGTGAGATCACCCTATCATGCAATAAGCCATGAATGTAATGCATGTGTATATCAATATGTTTTTTCCTTTTCCTGTGGACTGGATTATTATATATTTTTATGGAACTTTTATTTTCCACCCAAAGTTTGGTTGGAGAATCAATCGTGACACCAAATTCTTGAAGAATTCCCTGCAACCAAACACACTGTGTAGCAGCATTGACTGCTGCCCTGTACTTGACCTCTGCTGATGAAAGTGAAATGATGTGTTGTTTCTTACTTTACCAGAAAATTGTACCTTCATCAAACATAAATACAAAACTTGAAGTTGACTTCTTGTTAGTGGGATCTCCAACCCAATTTGAATAATAAAATCTAGCTAGTTGAAGTGAGGAACTAGCTGTGTAGTGCAACCCAAAATTCATTGTACCCTAGACATACTGAAGGATTCATTTTTCTGCCCTCCAATGGAGATCATGTGGCTGGTGCATATGTATTTCTACAACACTTATAGTATAAGACAAATCAGGTCTTGTGTGAGTGATATAGAGAAAGCTGCCCACTGGTTTCCCGTAGAGTGTAATATCTACCAATGGAGAATTGCCAAATTCATGCATTTTGATGCCAGAAATAAAGGGAGACTTGGATGCCTTACACTCAGCCATGTTAAAATTATTTATTAGGTATGAAGCATACTTTGGTTGACTCAGCTTGATGCCCCTTTCACTTTGCTCAATTTCCAAGCCCAAAAATTGCCTTAACAATCCTAGGTCGATCATGGCAAATTCACTATGCAAAGATGACTTAATTGAGCCAATTAAATTGGTGCAACTACCTGTAATGAGAAGTTCATAAACATAAAGAACAATAACCTGAAAAATACCATCATGTTTCTGCAAATACACATTAGGGTCTTATTTTCATCTAGTGAAACCAATAAAGAGCAAAAAGGCATCCATTTTTTCATACCAAGCCCTGGGGCCTTGCTTGAGTCCGTACAATGATTTCTTCAACCTACATACCATTGAAGGATCCTCTTGGAAACCTTCAGGTTTCTACATATAGATATATTCCTATATATTACCATTCAAGAAAGCACTCTTAACATCCATGTGGTGAACTTTCCAACCCTTACTAGCTGCCATTGCAAGAACTAGTCTTATGGAGTCCATCTTTGCAATCGGTGCAAAGGTCTCTGTGTAATAAATACCATGGAATTGAAAATATACCTTGGAAACTAATATTGAATTATGTTTCATATCAGAACCATAAGCTTCAATTTTGGTTCAAAATACCCATTTGCATTGGACAAGATTCCTCTTGGGAGGAAGGGGAACCAATTCCCATGTCTTGTTTTCTTGGAGGGATTGAAATTCTTCTTCCATTGTTGATATCCATATTGGGTGATTACAAGATTGCTGATATGTCTGAGTATCAGACCCAATAAGCATATAACAGTGCTCAGCAAGAGCACTATCACTTGCAAAGGAAGAACTACTAGTTTGTGATCTAGTCTTCCTAGGCTCATGGGGATTGCCCGCTAATTCCCTAGCAGCTTGAATGATTTTTTCATCCCACTTGAGCCTTGATAGTGAGTCATATACAACAATATCATATTCAGACACATTATAAAAAATAGAGCATGTATCATCACTTACATCTTTGAATGGTTGAGGAGAGGAGCATTCCCCCAGTGCAAGCTCAAAATCGGGAATTGGCTCTTCTTCAAATTTCACACTTCTCTCAACAAATGTTTTGCAAGTGGAGGTGTCAAATATCTTGTATCCTTTAGTTTATTCACCATACCCAACCATAATGCACTCCTTGCTTTGTGTCTGCAATCCCTTCCTCTTTTCATAGGGGATTCTATCCCATGCTCTAGTCCCAAAAATTCTGAAATTTGAGACATTTGGATTTTGGCCAAACCATGCCTCGTAAGGTGTCTTTCCTTTTACTGATTTATGGAAGGCTCTGTTTTGTATATGTGCAGCACAATTAATGGCCTCATACCATAGGTTGGGACTTATATCCCTTGCTTCTATCATGAAAGTGGCCATCTCCTTGAGATATCTATTCTTCCTCTCGACCACACCATTTTGTTGTGGTGTGTGGGGAGTTGAGTGTTGCATTTGGATGCCACACTCCTCACAAAGGTGTTGTAGATTCTTGTTTACATATTCCTTCCCATTATCAGTCCTAAGGACCTTAATCTTATTCCCACTCTGATTTTCTACCAATGCCTTCCAAATATTCAAGTGTTCAAACACCTCAGACTTCAATTTGAGGAAGTACACCCAACAAAATTGAGAGTAATCATCTATGAATGTAAGTACATACCTTGATCCACCATATGATGGAGTGGAAAATGGACCAATCAAGTATGAATGCACCAACCCAATTTTTTTTCTCTCCTTGCCTCCCCCTTCTCATATATTTTCTCAGGATGCTTCCCAACTATGCACCCAATGCATGCTCCATTTGATGATCTAATTTGTGGAAGTGCTTCCACCATCTCATCTCTGTGTAGTGCCTGGAGGTACTTGTGTAACACCCCGGTTTTGACCCCCTGGTATTGAATTGCATATGATGTAAATATTTTATTTAATTGTGGTGTGGAGATAAAGGGAAATTCCCTACCATGGATTTAGTGTCTTATGTATCGACGATTAAAATTGATGCCGATGGTTTATGTGCTAGACGGACAAAATATGTTTGAGGCATCATGTAAAATGAAAATTAATAAAAATACCACAACTAGCTATGTGCCGCAACGTTAAAGAGATGGGGGTATGATTTCACAAGGAATAGGGAGGGGGAAATAATCAAACCCTTTGGGCCAATGGGGAAAATCCAATGTCAAGGAAAACCCATCAAAACTGTCAACTACCCATTTCTTGTCTTTTTCCCCAATCATTTATTTCTGCTAGAATTTGGTTGAGGTAGTTATTGCATGGGAATGGGAAGAGTATGGGAAAATTTTTGAATTGGGTAGAGCACCCATTTTTGAAAAACGTGTTTTGACTTCATCGGCAAGAAAACACCCAAAAACGTATGCCCATTCCCTCATGCATTCACGTTTTCATCTTCCCTCACATTTTGGGGAGTGGCAGGACATTGTTTTGATCATCCATCCTTCATTCATGTGGATCTCTCACGTACCTGAACCTTCCTGGGTTTTTATCCTTCACGTTTTCAGTTGTTTCCTCATATTGTGCATGCCCAGGAAATCCGTTTTGGCGCTATGGAGTGAATGGCTTGCAAATAATTACGATTTTGTGAATTTCGTATCTTGTTGTGTGTGCATATTTTTCCTAGGTCTGAACCGGTCTAGGAGAGGAAATGGGGTATGACTAGATTTATAAACCTAGTGTAAGAAGGAACCTCACAAACATATATAAGGGGCTGGTTTTCTTCTTTGCACACCCTAAATTGCACTGGAAGGGAAGGAATAGCCTAAGGGACTGTGTAGCAGAGAAGGGGATGCTTCCTTGTGTTGGGTGTGTAGATGTTTTAGAAGTCAAGCTAGATCTAGTGTAGGTGTCCATAGCTCTAGGGTTGAGCTCACTAGCTTAGTAGTTAGCCTTTCCAGCTCCTTTGCAGCCTGATAAACCCAACTGTGTTGGCTTGGCTGAGTTTTGTTGTATCCTTGGCTATGTGTGAGTCTTCTAGTGTTCCCTTATTCCTTGTGGGAATCATGCCCAGCTCGAGGGTGGAAATGCTGCTGAGAGATTGATGGGCACATTGGCCTATGGTTCGATGGACCGTTGCAGCGACGTAGATGGTTGCGGGACAAACTTCTTTCAAGATAAGTATTCTTGTATATGTTAATCTCTGCATTTGTATTTGCTTAATGAAATATGATGAACATGCCTAATGTGTTGAATTGATGAATTGATTATGTTGTATAATTGCAATTGTATGCATCTATGTATGTTTTCTTTCAATGCATTTTTAAATTATGTTATGGGGCTTACATTTCCTGGATTGGTGTTTCCTTGAATGATCAAATCTGTCCAAGACTTCTATTAACAGGTTGAATTTCCTGACATAAATCTTCCTTTCCACAACTTGCGGGATGAGGGATGCGGAAATGTCCTTCTAAATATTCTATTCCCCATAGATCTCCTTCTGCAACTCTCCTTTCTGCAACATGTGGGATGCAGGATGTAGCTTCACAATCTCTATTTTTCGCAATGGTCTATTTCACATGCGGGATCGCAATTTCCATATTTCCCCAATTCTACAAACTCAAGATTTCCGCACCATTGATGCTTGCGGGTTGATTATCAGTTGTTGATCTATTTCATGGTGCAGAACAGATTGTGACCATCGATTTCCATCGTGATCTTTCTCCGTCATTCGATCTCCTCTAAGATATTTCTTCGTAGATCATCAAATTGATCACTGACAGGATCAATTTCTTTGCTATTGGGAAGATAGAGAATTCATACACATACTTGAATAGAGTGAACACAAGATGAATTCATGTCTCTATAGATTTCCACAAAATCAGGAATCCATCAAAATACATACATAATTCAATGAACTTCAAACTGGATGATCTTGCATCAATTAGGTAGCACTATGGTCGCATTCTCTCTCTAGTGGACGAGAGGGGATGTGACAGTGTGGCATCAGAGCCTATGGTTACAACATTGGGCCTTGATGGTCCAAGTTGAACAGTTAACATAGTTGTTGGTAAATGGTTTCAACATATTGTTAGCTACGTAACAAGAGAAAACTGCCATGGGAAGTGGGCAAGTGGTTTTGATTATGAAATTATCTAACAATTTTGTTTACTAACACATTTTGCAGAATTATAGTCACCTTCAAAGGGAAGCATTCCACATAGTGCAACTTGGTAAATTTGGTTCGGCCATGAGAACATACGACATGTATGATGATGCACATAACCCTAATGAGTACGAGGAAGATGCTATGGGGGAAAATGTTCGAGTTGAAAATTCTGAGACAGAGTCTAATGTGAGGAGGTTTCAAGATACTCCCCCAGATTTTGCAGCCACCATGAGAAGCCTAAGGGTGGAGATGCAAAGTTACATGGCAGATAATGAAATATTGGTTAAGGCTCAGGAGGAGTAGAATCAGCTGAATGCAGCCATGATACAAAGTTTGACAGATATTCATAGGCGGATGAACTTTGGGGACCAGACAGTAAGACCAGAAGGAAGTAAGAGCACTGTTAGAAGAATAAAGAGATCTCCTAGTGAGTCATTTGACTCTAAAGGATCCACTGGTGGTTCAAGTTATTCTTCTCATGATAATAAGAGAAAGAGGCTCTACTAGAACCATTCACATGATTAATTTAAGAAGGAAAGGCCTCCTACCTTCAATGGTGAGATAAATAAGGGTCAAGAAGCTAAATCTTGGCTTCTTGGGATGAGGAAATATTTCCAAGTCCAAGACTATTCAGGAAATATGAAGGCTAGAGTAGCCATCTTCAATTTGACTGGAAGAGCATCCATATGGTGGGATCACTTCAGGCAAGTGAAGAATATTAATGAAAGGAAGATTGTGTGGAAATAGTCCCAGAAGTATTTCGAGCAGAAGTACCTCTCTGAAAGGTACTATGATGATAAGATCAAGGAGTTCCTTGAGATGAGATTGGGACAACAGGACATGGAAGAGTATGCACATAAATTCTTGGAACTATTGAGGTATGTCATTTACATTAAATATGAGAAGGTGAAAATCTAGTGTTTCCTGAGTGGATTGCCTCAGTATTACAAAGACAAAATTGAGTTTTATGAACCTAGAAATTTGGAAGAAGCAATAAGGAAAGCTAAGTATTGCTATGAAAAAAGCAAAGGAAAACCTGATTATCATAAGACATGGAAGGAAAAAAATAATGAGAAGTCTAACCACAGGAAGAAAGGTTTCAAACCTTCTAACATCAGGAATCAACAGAAGCAACCATCCCAAGTTGAGAAGCAGTCAGCCAAAGTGGTGGGAGAAAATCCCAGAGAACCACAATAGAATAGAGAACCACTCCAATGTTGTAAATGTGGAGGACCCCACCTGCGCAGGAATTTTCCACTTGAGAATGAGAATGCAAGGCCAACTTACAACATTCAATAGGAAGAAACAGTGGTTCAAGTAGCAAGGGCTGTCCCTAGGATTTATGCAGCATTGGAGGACTACCAAGAAGATCACCATTCAACTGTGGTTGAAGTTGTAGGTAAGATTATTGAGCAATCTGTTTCTATTTTGATTGACCTTGGTTCTACTCACAGTTACATTACTCCTAGAGTAGTGGAGATTTGTGCTTTTAAGAAAGAAAAACATAGAAAATCATGGTTAGTTCATCTAGCCACTGGAACTAAGAGAAATGTTGGTGAAGTGGTAGAGAAATGTCCATTGGTGATGAATGGATTGGTCACTTGTGTAGATATGAATGTTCTACCACTTGGTTCCTATGATGTTCTCATTGGAATGGATTGATTAGAAGCTCACGGGGTAAAGCTTGACTGTTATAATAAGAATTTTGAATGCATGGATGAAGAAGGGAACCTAATAGTTGTAAGAGGCATTCCAAAGGTGATTTCTGTGAGTCATATTTTAGCAATACAGTTGAAGAAGTTTTGTAGGAAAGGTTTCCAGTTGTATGAAGCTCATATTGTGGAGGAAACAGAGAATGAAACTCCTAGGTTGGAGGACTTTCATGTGTTGTAGGAATTTAGGGATGTTTTTCCTTATGAGATTCCAGGGATTCCTCCAAAGAGAGACATTGATTTCACAATGGAGCTTGTGCCAGGAGCAGCACCGGTGTCCAAGACACCATACAGAATGAGTACACTGGAAATGCTAGAGCTGAAGATGCAGTTGTAAGAGTTGTTGGAGAAGAAGTATATCAGGCTGAGTGTGTCTCCTTGGGGAGCACCAGTTCTATTTGTGAAGAAGAAAGATGGTACACTTAGATTGTGTATTGATTATAGACAACTGAACAAATTCCCTATGAAGAACAAATATCATTTTCCTAGAATTGATTACCTCTTTGATCAAATAGAGGAGCAAAGGTATTTTACAAGATTAAATCGAGGTCTGGTTACCATTAGGTGAGAATCAAGGATGAAGACATTCATAAGACAACCTTCAGAACAAGGTATTTGGACAAGTTTTTTCTTGTTTTCCTTGATGAAATTCTTATTTATTCTAAGAATGAGGAAGAGCATGAAGAGCATCTGAGATTGACATTACAATTTCTCAGGGAGCATCAGTTGTATGCAGGGTTGAGAAACTATGACTTTTATGAAGATAGAATTCATCATTTGGGTCACATTATTTCAGATAGAGGAATATCTAGAGACCTTGAAAAGATTGAGGCCGTGATGAGTTGGCCTACTCCAAGAAAGTTAACAAATGTAATATCTTTTGTGGGACTTGAAGGGTATTGCAGGAATATCACTAAAGAAGATTTTGTAGGAAAATTTGAGTCTATGTATAGGTTGAGGAATCCTACTTGTGAACTTGTAGTTCCATGAGGAAATGGCTCTTATGTGTATAGGAATACACATGAGGACTTCCTGAAGACTCAGGTAGAATGACCTGAGCAGAACAGTATGGTGGTGCCTAATGAAATCCATGGCAGGAAGCTTCCATGTGCCATGAGAAGGTTCTCATGACTGAGAACAGATTTTGAAAATTCAGGTTGCAGGTTTTCTGTATATTATGGGAGACTGTGATCTCATGTGATGGTTTTGAATCATGCTAACAATAGATATGCTTATTTTACATTGCTAAACGTCTAAAGTTTCTTGTTGATATATGTGATTGTTTGGTTGATTTAAAATTGTGTCAAGATGACATGTTGTATGTGGATGTCCAAGTTTTGGGAAGCATGTGTAAGTAAGAGATAAGTGCTCCCACTCGCAAAATCCAAAAATTATGAGGATGGCATCTTGGTTGAAAAAATATGATTTTCTGCAGGAAGTAGAATTGTGAACTCATATTTGTATTTGACTATCAATGCTATTGATTGTTTGATATCTGGGAAATCATGTATGCATGAAATAGATTTGAAAACCTATGACTAAATTTTATGATGACATCTCATGTAAACTACATACTTGTATGTAACGCAGGTGAGATGGTGAAAGTACACTCTTGGAATACATAGCTTCTCGGAAGGATGTGTTTGGGATACATAACTTCTCAGAAGTATGTACTAGGTGTACATAGGTCCTCGGAATGATGTAATGGGTGTACATAGCTTCTCAGATGGATGTGTTGGAAATAGGTTTGAGAATCTATAACTGAATTTTTTATGATGATATATCATATGAAATGTATGATTGTATGTAATGTAGGTGAGATGAATAAAATATGTACTGGATGTACATGGCTCCTCGGAGGGATGTACGGGGTGTACATAGCTTCTTGAAGGGATGTGTTTGGAAACCTATGATTGAAATTTTATAACGACATCTGATGTAAACTGCATGTCTATATGTAACGTAGGTGAGATGATGAAAACATGTACAAGGAGTACATGGATCCTCCAGAAGGATGTAGTTGGGTACATAGATTATCCCCCTTGCTAGCTAGGCACCGGTATGCATCACTGGGGACACCCAGGGTGTAATACATCCGATTAGACTTCTTTCCACACACATTCACGCCATAAGGGGACTATCACAAGAGTGGGGGCTCCATGGAGAGAGTAACCCCTAGGTATTATTATGTGTGGAAAGTAAGCACCTGAGCATTGGTAAGCACTTAGAGGAGGTGTTGGGCCCTTAAGCTAGATCTGTTATTGAGCACCCAAGGAGGTGTTAGGCTCTGAAGCGGGGCTGACTAGATCTTGGTTGAGAGATGTTATACAGATAAGTATTTGGTTTACTTATCAAACTTTTGTTGTTATTGATTTTCTTAAACATACATGAGCATATGATGCCGCCATGATTTTGAAATTCTTGTTATAGATTGCATCCTCTAGGAATGAATCTGACATGCGAATTAATCTGTTGTGGTGTTCGGAAAGGAAGCACCTGAGCTTGGTAAGCACCTAGAGGAGGTGTATGCTCTTGAACAGAAATACTATTGAAGCACCCAAAGAGGTGTTGAGATCAAGAACAGAGCTATTAGACCTCGGTTGAGAGGTATTTTTTAGGTGATCCGAGGCTTGTAGAAATTTGGATACCCTTTAATGCACACCTAGGTGTTGGGTGGGGGCAGGGTTGTGAGTTCCATGGTTGTATAAATCAAAGTCGAATACCTATGGAACCAAAAGAAGCTACTTATGCAGATGCGTATTTGGTTCACTTGACAACTTTTTGTAAATTTTATGTCAAGATACATGTGCATTCGATTCATCTATGATTTTGGAAAATCTTGTGAATACTAACATGGGAATTGACTCATTGCTTGGGGCTTGAGCATAGGTATTGCTAGTTTTCAAGGACACTGGAAATGTTCCAATATGAGGAGAAGGATTCTCCAAGACTAGAAAAAGATCTTGTGGTGTGTGCTGGTGCATACAAGAAAGTACTTAAAAGAGTTCCATATCGTTCCATTGAACGGATAAAGGTGTAGATGAAGCATTACGGTATTGAAGAGGGTACGTGGGAGGTGTAGGATTCCATGCGATTGGCACATCCATTTTGTTCAATTTTGTAGAGCACTGAGGGCGATGCCAGTGTAGTAATTGTTCAATTATTATAAAGCACTGTGGATAGTGCTATTGAAGGGGGAGGGGAATGTAACACCCTGATTTTGACCCCATGGTATTGAATTAAATATGATGTAAATATTGTATTTAATTGTGGTGTGGAGCTAAAGGAAAATGACCCACCATGGATTTAGTGTCTTATGTATCGGGGATTAAAATCGATGCCAATAGTTTATGTGCTAGCCAGGCATGATATGTTTGAGACATCATGTAAAATGCAAATTAATAAAAATACCACAACTAGCTATGCACCGCAACGTTAAAGAGATGGGGGCATGATTTCACAAGGAATAGGGACAGGGAAATAATCAAACCCTTTGGGCCAATAGGGGAAATCCAATGTCAAGGAAAACCCATCAAAACTGTCAACTACCCATTTCTTGTCTTTTTCCCCAATCATTTATTTCTGCCAGAATTTGGTTGAGGTGGTTATTGCATGGGAATGGGAAGAATATGGGCAAAAATTCGAATTGGGCAGAGCACCCATTTTTGAAAAACATGTTTTGACTTCATGGGTAAGAAAACACCCAAAAACGTAAGCCCATTCCCTCATGCATTCACGTTTTCATCTTCCCTCACGTTTTGGGGAGCGGCCTCGGATGTTTTTTGATCATCCATCCTTAATTCATGTGGAGCTCTCACGCAGCTGAAACTTATTGGGTTTTTACCCTTCACATTTTCAGTTGTTTCCTCATATTGTGCATGCCTAGGAAATCCATTTTGGTGCTATGGAGTGAATGGTCAGCAAAGAATTATGATTTTGTGAATTTTGTATCTTGTTGTGTGTGCATATTTTGCCTTGTTCTAAACTGGTTTGGGAGTGGAAATGGGGTATGACTAGCTTGATAAACCTAGTGTGAAAAGGAACCTCACAAATAGATCTAGGGGGTTGGTTTTCTTCTTTGCACACCCTGGATGCACTGGAAGGGAAGGAATAACCTGAGGGATTGTGTAGTAGATAAGGGGATGCTTCCTTGTGTTGGGTTTGTAGATGATTTAGAAGTCATGATAGATCTAGTACAGGCGTCCATAGCTCTGGGGTTGATCTCACTAGCTTAGCAGTCGACCTTTCCAGATCCTTTGCAGCCTGATAAACCCAACTATGTTAGCTTGGCTAAGTTTTGTTGTATCCTTGGCTATGTTTGAGTCTGCTAGTGTTCCCTCATTCCTTGTGGGAATCATGCCTAGCTCGAGGGTGGTAGTGCTACTGAGAGACTGATGGGCACACTAGCCTATGGTTGGGTGGAATGTTGAAGTGACATAGTTGGTTGTGGGACAAATTTATTTCAAGATAAGTATTCTTGTATATGTTAATCTCTGCATTTGTATTTGCTTAATGAAATATGATGAACATGCCTAATGTGTTGAATTGATGAATTGCTTCTGTTGTATAATTGTAATTGTATGCATCTATGTATGTTTTATTTTAATGCATTTTTAAATTACGTTATGGGGCTTAGATTTCCCAGATTGGTGATGGCTTCAATGACCAAATATGTCCAAGACTTCTGTTAACGTGTTGAATTTCCTGACAGAAATATTCCTTTCCGCAACTTGTGGGATGCAGGATGCAGAAACGTCCTTCTGAAAATTCTATTCCACGCAAATCTCCTTCCACAACTATCCTTTCCGCAAGATGCAGGATGCAGGATGTGGCTTCACAATCTCTATTTTCCACAACTAATTATTTTCTCAATGGTATATTCTACATGCGGGATGCGAGATCGCAATTTCCATATTTCCCCGATTTTGCAAACTCAAGCTTCCCGCACCATTGATTCTTGCAGGTTGATTATCAACCATTGATATTTTTCCTGGTGCAGAAAAGACTATGACAGTTGATTTTCGTCGCGATCGTTCTTCGTCGTTCGATATCATCTGAGATCTTTCTTTGTAGATCATCAAATTGATCACTGACAGGATCCATTTCTCTGCTATTGGGAAGTTAGAGAATTTATACACATACTTGAATAGAGTGAATGCAAGATGAATTCATGTCTCTATAGGTTTCTGCAAAATTGGGAATCCATTAAAATACGTACATAATTCAATGAACTTCGAGCTAGATGCTCTCGCATCAATTAAGCAGCACTATGGTCGTGTTCTCTCTAATGGATGGGAGGGAACGTGACAACTTGTAGTTCATGTGACCAAACCTCTCATGCCATAGATTCAAAACCTCATTGGCATGTTATAGAAGTGCTTGGTCATTGGAAGTGGGAAGGAATTTAGAGAACTTGTACATCCTCTCATGGTGATCTGCATACCCAATTGCAATGACTTGGTCTGTTGAGATTTATGCAATCTCTACCATGTCTGAAGTGAAGGTCACTCTCTTTGTATCTCCTATATGGGTCATCTAATATAATGACAACAAATTTGCTGCAAGGTCTGGTACATACAATACTTCATTGAAGTAGCCATGCTCTAAGTCAATCCTCCCAATCCCCTTGGTCTCCATTTTTTAATCATCCACCATTCGAACTACTGGGCCAGTATTCAAATCCATGGAAGAGAATATCTCTTTATTGGCTACCATATGCCTGGAATCCCCCAAACCAATGAGAAAATATGAAGAGTTAGAAGTACCTGCTACCAAGGCATGACATTTCTCCTCACTTTCATTTGAACTAAAGGTGCCATCCTTCTTCCTTGCATTGTCAGGGACTGGAATGTTGTTCTTCTCCAGCAGCTGCGCCATGGTGTCAATGGCCTTTTTCATGCATGATCTCTCTGGATGCCATCCCTTGTGGCAATAGGTGCACTTGGTGTTTTATTTTCCCTTCTCGTCCTTGTCCCTGGAAGGATTCGAACTTCCATCATTGGATTTGGGTTTTTCTGGTTTCTTCTTCTCTGAAAGATTCAAATTTTTGGACTTGGGCTTGCCCTTTGAGGAATTTGAAACTCCAACTGCTAATGCTTGATCCTTGGCATTGATTGTTCCCATTTGTACCAGCTTGTCTTGCTCCTGAGCGAGTGACTCCATGAATCTTGCTAGACTGGGCATTTTCCAGTTTCGAAGTGTTAACTTGTCGGAGTGAAATTTGCTCACAAAAACCCAAGAAATCTAGCCCCAAGTTTGAAAGGATTGACAAAATAAATCGGTCCTTTTTATTCTCAATGCCACATTACTTCAGCTACAACACAAGTGACTTAAATTTGGTGAATAAGTCCTATATTGTGTCAAAGTGTGCTAGTGACCACGTAGTTCATCCGTTTTCCCAAATAATTCCTCTAGTTTTACCCATACCTCATTAGGTGTTGTCAAACTATCAATGTGGAACAATATATCTCTTGAGATGCTCAGACACAACAATCCAAATGCCTCGTTCAATCTGTTGAAGTACTTGGCTTTCTCAATTGCAGAATTTGGCTCCACCTCAGTGCCCATGGTAACTCTGTAAAGCCCTTTGGCTCTCAAATGAATCACCATATCTACCTTCCAATGAAATAATTTGAAGGATGTTATCAGGATGTGGGTAGCATCCATTTCTTCCTACACAATTGGTGATGAATTTTGCTGGAAGTCCTACAAAACAACTCAATTTTATCTGGAATTTCACTAACAAATGCACCTCAAGACACTCTGAATTGATATGAAACTCAATAATATCCAATAGGATCTGATACCATGTGATAAATTCAACCTTAGGAGAATCTAGGAGCGTTATTGAAGCTCACAAATCAAATTTGGTGCAAAAACTAGCAAAAAACATGAAATGAGAAGTAATTTACACACACAAATGTGAACAGAACCAAGATAAATTTAACTGTCTAACATAAAAACATGTTATTTCTAGGTTTATATTACATTTGTAAATTTTCATGAGGATTTGGGATCCCAATGTGAGTGTACAAGTCAAAATTGCCAAATTGGCATCAATCCCCCCTAGGTGGGCCAATCACGCCCCAAATAAGCCCAAACAACCAAAAATTACTGAATGGGAACGAATGAGATGATGTGGATCAATAATTACACCTTGGCATGTGTGGGTGTGGAAATATGGGTGGTTTAGAGTCTCAAGGTGGCATTAAATGCACCAAATCAAGGCAAAAATGGACAAAATCCACCTCTAGCGCTCCAATCAACCAAGTTTTCCACATTCAATGAATGGGAGTGCACCATCAATGATGAGGGTGCACATGTAGCTATTTTAATAATTTGGAGTGCTCATGTGGGTGTGAATGCCCCAATTTGACTTGGAATTTGTCCAACTAAGCACCCTTAGTCCACCACATAGTGTATTAATGCTTAAAAGCAATAAAATTGACTAAGTAGTGTATCTAAGGTACTAATGAGTTGGATTACTGTTATAACATTTTTATTTTTGTTATCCAATAAGAAAAGTTACAATTTTGCAGCACAATCGTTGGTATTCACTTTTTTTAAGCCTCTTTTACTGAGAACATTTTCAAGACTACTATAGCCTTATCGCAAGGCTTCCCTTTTAATCATGGACTAATAGATTCCCAATATTCTCACTAAAAATTGAGTTGCAAGGAATACAAGGAATAATTTCCAACACCAATTTTCTATATCAACAAAAATAGAGATGATTGAGGTTTGTTGTTCTCCACTGCTGTGATAAGCAATAAATACACAAGTAATGAAATACACAGGGGTTGTACTATTGTAATCAAACAAATTGCAAGGTTACCAATGATACATATTCTAAAATTATACAAGCAATGATATAGATAAGAGATAAGGAATGGTAGACATAATAACACGTGATTATATTACTCAATAACACATAACATGGTTCATACATCCAACCAAACCAAATCTTTAACTGGCTCTACAACCTATATATAATATTTATAATCAATTACATAACTACTTGTCAGTTCAACTAACTGGCATGACCTATTGTTTACAATTAGTCAACTGAAGAATCTAGTCAGCTAGCTAACTTAGGCTCCTCTAACATCTTCCCCACCTCAAAATCTGTCTTCGTCCCAAAGAAATGGAGATATGTCAAAATTTATGTCTGAGTAACTAAGATCCTATATTGTTCTTCACTATGGTTTGTTCCGATTGGTGGATGAATGTTATTGAACACACACTTCTACAATAGCTTCAGAAGCTACTGATAGTTGATGTTGGAACTCTTCCCAAGCATGGAGGGCATTTTGTATGTCGATGGTAAGAGTAGCGAGACTCAACAAGTTCTCCATCTTTTTATGGATATCTAAGTCTAATATATTAATCATGTCAGTCCCCGAGAGTTTTGTTTTTTCCTCAACAACTGAAATTAGTAATTGGAGCTATGGTCTGATTTTTCTGATGTTGGCTACACTAGCTTTGGACTGGCTGATCCACTAATGTTCTTGTCTCTCCAATTTTTCATTTTTATTGTTTTCCAAAATGAGTTGGTCATCAATGGTTTGCATCATTTCTTCACTCGTGACTGATCGGTGGTTTTGTAGTGAACTGATGAGGTCATGGGTATTTTGCATTTCTTCGACAACCTAATCATAGTAGTTGTACCAGTTCTGCAAGACATCTGTGGTGACAACATATTTTGCAACATATTGATGTAATAGGTTGTGGGCTTCTGTAAATGTTGTGAATTGATTTCTGAGTAAGACAATGGTTTCCTCGGCCTGATATTGTCTTCTTTGTTTCAACTACACTTGAAGTGTTGACACAACGCATTCAAAAATGAGGTATGCTTTGTTGAGGGGATTTTCAGAATCGGTCCCTGTTGGAATTGTGATAAATTGTTGTGCCAAGCTCTCACACTTGGCTAAAGTGGAAGGTCGACAATTTTGGGAATGGTTAAAGTGGGATGCAGTGCTTCCTCGACTAAGACAGGTCTTTTTATTATTCAAATTTTCCCATTCGGGTAAGAGAGATGGTAGTTGGATGATAAATTCTTGGAGGTCATTATCTTTTTGAATGCGAGCTCTGAGTGGTGTTGGTAATTTATGCATATATTGATGAGTTAGGGAAAGGGATGTGGTGGTTTTCGAAGTCGATATGACTTTTTCTTCAAAAAATTGGGTCGGGGATGTAGGAGGTGGAATATGGGTGAGATCGAAATATGGTGTCATAGAAAACTTGACTTTCTTTGTTGTTGTGTCTAGTCAGTTTGGTCATTGCTCCTCGTCTAGTCAGTCTAGTCGTTACTCTTTTTTCTAGGGGAGGTATATCCAATATGGTGTTGGATTTCCAACTAAGCTCATCAAAATATTCTTAACCGAAGGGTAGAAGTCGAATTATTTTTTTGTTCCCCCAAAACCTTGTAAGTACCAGACCAACATGTGTTCCAACTCAAGTTGGATGTGTGTCATTGGTGGTATACTTCGTCGGATATTTTGGGGTACCCTCCATCTAGTTGTTTTGATTTTTAAGGCATGAAACCATGAGTCTAACCAGATTTTTTATGTTGCTGCTCCCAGTCGAAAACCATTCGGAGTAAATGATTTGAAATTTCACATGGCTTATCATTTTGGGGCAGTGAATTCCTTATCTCCTACTGGTCGAATATGGTACATAACGATCCATATTATCAATGAAGGGAATTGGATTTGGGTGCCCTCCTATTGGCACTTTACACCAATATGCTTGCTAATATCAACTAAGTGGTTAGCCAAGTAGTGTAATTTCCCTGTTTTCACCACATTTTGAACTGCATCAATCATGTCGGGTTTGAGGTTAGAACCTCTTCCCGTACTTGTGAGATCCATTGAGACATTTTTTGTGGTTATCTTTTGTATGCCATAGATGATTTGGTTAACTATTAGTCATCTTGAATTTTTCCCTAAGAGTGTACTAGTTAGTTCTTTGACTAGGGTTGGGTTTAATCGAATAGGTACATGTTCTCCTTTGTTTGATAATATTGTGATCTGATAAATTAGGTCACCATTGATTTCGATGGGTGTGTAAAAATAGAACTTCCCATTGTTGTATCGGCTGATATGAATTGAACAATAAACTATTTTTTCCCTGTGAATCTATCCATTAATAGTGCATTCATATAGGTAAGGATTATGATGGAGTTTAATTTTTGAGCTTCCTCTCTCCATCGACCACCTGCTTCCGAGCCCCATTCTTTGATTTCATTCCAAACCCTCTTCCATTGTTACTCGACCAATTTGGCGTTGCGAATGTTATGCAATCAACTTTATAATGGTTGAGAACACATCATCGGAATACATCACCTAATCCAAGTTTGTAAAGAAATATGTTTACTATAATGTAGGGTGTAGTTTTCATCGCCAATATATTCTTCTTCTTATCACTCATACCTTTTGGCACTTGAGCTTCCTCTAAGAATTAATAAATTTCTTCTAAGTCGAAAGATACAACTTCAATTCAGAATAAATAGGCATCTGGTAGGTCGTCTTCAATTCTAGTCAGCTCTTCACTTGCATCGATTCTCGACAAGGAGTCGGGTCTAACATTTATTTTTCCTTGTCGAACTATGAATTCAAATTTGAATTCTTGGAATAATAGCAACCATCGGAAATTTTTTTTGTGATGTAATGGTTTATTTACTGAGTATTTTATTTCCTGGTGGTCTGTGTAGAACACAAATGGATTAGCGAGTAAATATTGTCGGTTTTTTGAAGTGTGAATACCATTCCAAGTTCCTCTCCTTCTAGTGTCGAGAAGTTCCTCGCTTTGTTTAATTTTCTACTGTTGTATGTGTTTGTATGGTCCATTCCAGCATCCCTCGGTTGAGTTAGGGTTGCACCGATTTCTATTTCAGATGCATCAATATGTACGTGATATTTAATTGACCAATTTGAAAATTGTAGTACGAGTGCTTCGACTAATTTTTCCTTTAATATGTCAAATGATGCAGCGCATTCATTGGTCCACTCATATGGTTCTTCTAGTGGGTAAGCTATGTTAGAATAATGTCAGATGATTTTTCTATAATATCACGTACGCCCAAGTAAAACTCTTACTTGTTTAGGATTCACTGGTGGTTTTAAGTTGAGAATAAATTAAATTTTTGCATAGTCGACTTTAATGCCTTCTTTGCATACTACATGTCCCAGTAGGATTCCTATTGGAGTTGCAAAGATACACTTCTTGATATTTAGAGATAATTGGATATGTCGGCATATTTATAGAATAAGTCTCAGCCATTTACAGTGATTTTTCAGTATAGAGTATATTGTCTAGTCATCAAAATATACATCCATGGTTTTGTAGATATATTCCTGAAATTATTTAATGAAAATTCTGAAAAATACAGCTAGGGCATTTTTCAATCCAAATGACATGACTTTGTATGTGGATGATCCAAATTCACATATGAATTTCATCTTCTTTTGGTATTATTTAGCAATGGGTAATTGATTATAGCCTGAAAGTCCATCTATAAACGAATAACACTCATGACCTACAACTTCATGAAGAATTTCATCTGCAAAAGAGGCCGAAAATGGGTTTGTAAGGGTTACTTTATTAATTTCTTGAAAGTTAACACAAATTCTTAGTCATCTTGGGTCATGTTTCTTTAGTTGGGCCACCATTGGGCTTGTCCATTCCGATTGACCAATAGGGTAAATGATTATGGCTGCTAGCATGATGTCAATTTCTTTATCTACTGTTTACTTGTATTTGTGCGTGAGTTTGCATGGTATTTTATTTATTTATTTTTCCTAAGGTTGGACATCGATTTTCATTTCACCCATTTCTTGAACAAGTCCTTTTAGATCTTTATAGTCTTGAGAAAAAACATCTTGAAATTATTTTAATAAGTTGACGATTTTTTATATTTGTTCTTCATTCCAATAGTCACCTATTTTTGTGATTTTAGGTCTGTCATCGTTGGAGATGTCGACTTCTTTCATTTTAACTTTTGTGTCCATCCATTCTAGTGCTTTTTTTTCATTGATTTATCGACTTCCTTCTTTAAATTGTGAAAATGTAGGTGGAAGGTCTTCGAATGTGAATATTTCAGGGTCCTCTTTTTTATGTTTGAATTTTCAATATTGTTCTAATTGGTTTTGAAGTTTATGGGTGGTATGATTTCCATTGGAAACTTTTCCCTTTTGTGGTTTTTGTTTCTATTCAAAGTATTATTGAGTGCCAAATTTCAAATGACCATATATTGTTACACATAGAATTATGTCGGTCAGGTCGATTCTTTGTTGTTTGTCGGCTGTATAAAGGTTTTTATCTGCTTACTTGCTTCGACCAATTATCATCTTGGGACGAAAATTTGAAGGAATTAAGGAAATTTTCTTTGAGTTCGTTCCATGCGAATGGTTCTCCTCTTGATTCCTCTATTTTGTACCACTTATTTGGTAGATCGTCTAATGCGTTTGGGAATAAGTGAGGCCATAATAATTCATCTTTATAACCTAATATTCTCTAGTATTTTTCACATATGTCAATATGTTTCTCGGGGTCTTGTCCTTGTGTGAATACTGAAATGTTTGCTTCTATTATTTGTTTCTTCCCTTCGAACCTTTCGATAAAGTATGTAGATGTTGTCATCCAAGTTTGTAATCTCGAATGATGTGTGTTCCACCATCATGCATCTTGACATGTAAATGTTTCAACCAAACTCTAGAGTCGGCGTTGTTCACCTACAGTTTTAGTGACTTGCTCGACATGAATTGATGGTGATTCTCACTCTTTGTATCTTAGTAGTGGTCGAGTTGATGACTTGTTCCTTACTAGTGTTAGAGTAGGATATTATCTGATTTTCCTTTCAAATATCTTTGGGATTGTAGTGATAGAAAAACATTGTTGTTTTTTCTTCCTAAGAATAGCTTGGATCGTCCAACATTCTCACGCTTGTAGTTCGTAATTTTCTAGTTGTCAATCGTAGAGTTCAGCATTCAAATTATATTTGACTAAATCAGGATTTCCAAGGTGGAGTTCTCCATATGCATTAGGTTCGGTATAATCTTCATCATTCTTTATTTGATATAATTGTCGAATATCGACATCATCGCCGATGGGTTTTGTCCAAGGTTCTCCTTAGGATGGATGTATTGGAACGATGAATATTTTCCCATTGCCTTTAAGTTTAATTATTTGTTTATCGAGTGATACAGATTCTTTCATTTTCTTCCCCATGGTCGACCTACTAGAGAAGGGAAGGATCTGGATCCTTCTTTGGGATTAATGATTTCGATGTTGAATTTAGTTGGGATACCTTTGATGATCATGTCAACGTTTTTCCATACCCTGATTGGTTCAATTAGTCTTTGATCGCCTAGTTTTAGATATATGCCAAATTCATGTAATCATGAGTTTCCAATTTATTCCCATGTGTCTCTAGTCATTATATTTACTTGCGATTTGAAGTCGAGACGACTTGTCGGACATGGTAGCCTTCAATTTCTAGGTCGACTAATGTGTCTGCATCATTTTTTCTTTTTGGTTTAGGGTACATATACTTTTAGCTTGTTTATCTTCACCGATTTTTTTTTTAATATTATACAATAAATATATTAACTTTGCAACATACTCGTATTTATTTATCAATTTGATTAGTTCACTTGTAGTTTCTTTTCGGGAGTCGTCATGTTCTTCTTGTGATTCTAGTTGTTGAAACATTAATGATGCATTGTTATATAATCATTTTTTCTCAGCAGTGTTGGGATATCCTTATTTACTTTTTATTTTATTGATTTGTGGATTATTGTTGGAGGATCTAGTTGATAAGCCAAGATCTAGTTGATAAGCCAACTAGACTAGTCAGCCGACTAATTAGAGATTAGGTCCACCTCTAAAGGTCATGTTGGTTGACTGATCCGACAAGCAGTTATTCATAACTGTTTGTAATCATATATAATAGGATGTTGAGCCAAATACGAACTTGGTTCAGTTTGATGTTTGTATGAACCCATATGTGTCTTATGTAATATAAGTTGTTATTTCAACCTATTGTCTTGTCTCTTGTATCTATTATGATTATATGATTCTATATGTGTATTATTGGTAACTTAGTGATCTGAGTGATTACAACATTGGTTCCATTGTTGAGACTACATGTATGGATGAAATGACCATTAGCAGATCATATCAGAGCAAGAGATTAAAGACTGGTGGGAGCATAAGATCGCAAACTACTTGCATAATTACACTAGAATAAACAAGCTGACTATTGTCCAGGTGAAGGAGAAATTCTTCACTAAAACACATGAAAAGTTTGTAGAATCAGTACCTCAGTTTCTGAAGAAACTATTGGATGAAAAATCTGGTAGTCACTAAGGAACAAGAGTTGCTACAAAAACTGATACAGGGTAGATGAACAAACCTATCAGAGTGGTTTGAGAAAATCACATACGAGTTTGTATGGAACAAGCTGTAGAAGAGATAGTTTCGGTCGAAACTATCGAAAAGAGTTTCTATACCGACTTTACTGAGAAATTTCTTTTCTCACTTCTGACTCTTTTATTTAAATTCCTGATCGACAGAGGAGTAGGGAATATTGGCGAACCTCATCCATCACTAATTGAACCTCCATTGAATACCAACTGGGAGGAGAAACAGAAAGCGTGGGAGAATTTTATCGTCAAAAGGGAGTGGGAGTTCTTCTTGAACAAATAGATAGCACTATCCGGGCATAATAAAGTGTTGGGTAGGCTATGGGGGGGTAGCTGGTCATGTGTTGGGTGGAGTAAAAGGATTCTAGTCAACATTAAAAGGAACTACTAGTAATGAACAATCGAGACAAGAAAGAAATATTTCAGATGGTGACTCACAAAAGTACTCCAGATTTGTAGAAAATAGAGAGAGATAAGAGGCAGAAAAGAAGGGAGGAACGAAGAGAGAAGGCCATCGTGCTACAGAGAAGAATGAATACCAGGGTGACCGAACAAGAAGGACATCCGCCAGAGTCAGGTCATGACCCATAAGAAGAGGGTGTAGATGAGGAAGAATTCTCACCAATGGAAGAAGATCTGTGGATAGAGTAGCGTGAATCTCTCCATATTGAGATACCCTAATAGGTAAGACCTTTATCTCTAGTTAATCCAAACCTAAGTGCTTGAGTGCAAGCCATTGTTGAAGAGGAACTAAGGCTACGAGCTGGTGAGTTTGACGTATGGATTTGACTAGACAACGAAGGAAACGATGTTGATCATCTGGTAATTCATTGACCTGAGGAAGGAAACTGGATCACATTCCAAACGTACCCATCCAACCGAAGTATCAGCCTACTCTACCCAGGAAATGAAGGAGAACCCCCCCTACCAAACACAACTTTAGGAAATACAAAATAGTCGGATCAGCATAGGAGAATATCTGAGCTATAGTAATTATCTTGAACTTTGACAGAAGAAGTCGAATTGATATTATTACTTGTCGACGATAAATCAACAAATAAAAATTTCGACGGGAACAACAGTTTCGAAAAAACTAGTTGTGACTAACACAGAGTTGTAGAGAATATCCCGCCACCCCCACCACCACCACCACCATCGCTTGAAGCAGATGTCGACACCAATGACATGGGGCATGGTGCAGCACACATCCCCCTCTATGAGGGTGATGAGGATCCCAAACAACATTGGTTTGTCTATGAATCAACATGGGAGGAGAAGGCTATAACCAGTGAAGATAGAAAGATGGTGTAGTTCGCTGGTGCCTTAAGGAAAATGGCACTAACTTGGTATATGACATATACCGAGAAGACACATAATGCGACCAAGGAATAAATTAAAATAATAGTGTTTATCCTTCTTCAAAACACTAGATGCAAAATATTTGGCAACAAAAAAGTTGAAAACAACTGTTCAGAAACCTACAAAAACTGTTCGGAACTATGACTGGTGATGGAAGGACCTATTGAGCCAATTAGACTATAAAATTGATGAACAATCATTAAGTAAATGGTTTATTGTAGGAATTGTACAAAATATCCAAAGACATATAAGTCTGGACACATTCAAATCATATGAAGAAGTGCTGACGAAAGCACTGCAAGTCGAGATGGACGATGACTATCCAGCACATCATGTCAATAATTGCATTGAGGAGTAGTTGGAAATCATGCAAAAATAATTAAGAGAGCTGAACCTCAAAGGTCAGTACATCTGGTGCACAAACTGCTCAACGGTCAAACACACCAAAGACAAATGTCGACAAGAAGTCAATCAACAAGATGTCTGTTTTGTTCAAACAAAGTGTTTCTGTGACATTTTCCAAGAACATGGGTCACACATGACGAAGGATTCTCCTTACAATATGAAAAATGGAAAAGCTTCATGGTGTGCGATCTGTGAGGTAAAAAGTCATGTGACAACCGACTTCCATTTGAACCTAAAGAATCAAAAAAATTACCATGCGGTCTACCAGAAAAACGTTGTGGCTCAGAACAATGATAATATCCTAAGAAACAATGAACAAAATGAACCAAGTAACCAACGCTATGAAGGTCGAATATACGAGCGTCGGTATGACAATTGTCATGGAGGATTTGGAGGTCGAGGCCGATTCAATGGAAATCGGGACAATAGACCACAATGACCCATCGAGTGTTTTACATTCTATAAAGGCCATCGATATGTAGATTGTCCGTATAAAGATCGGACTGACCTGAAATTTTGTACTAGTTGTGGCATGGGCAATCACTAACTAGAGGATTGTCCCACTATACTTGACAAAATTAATAAGAAAAAAAATTTAATGTCTTGTCATGTGTTAATAAATGTGATATAATCCCTACTAAGTTTTTACATGTAGTCACCAGACAAGGGACGAAAATTGGTAATGATAATCGAATCATAAGTAAAATAGAAAACAAAGACGATTATCCTAGCCCTATAAAGGAAAAACAATTGTACAATGATGCATCAAACATGTTCCAAGAATTTTCCCGATAAGAAGAGATTGATAATAGTTGACAAGATGTCTCACAATAATTACTTAAATTAATACATAGTGATAAATCAGTAGCACAATTTATTGATCTATTATATAATATGAAGAACAAGCCTAACAGGGAAAAACAAACTAAAAACATATGCAGCCTAAATCAGAAAGATAAGAGTGATTCTGACCCACTCATCAACCTGGAAATCGAGGGATATCATGTTTGACAAGTCGTACTCGACTTTGGATCCCAATTAAACATCATGAAAAGGGATACATGGGAACAACTTGGCAGACCTTGACTAAACAAATCAGGAATATATTTGAAATTGGAAGATCAAGGACTAATCGAACCCATTGGTGTTTGGAGAAATGTTGATACAACGATAAAAGGCATATCGACAAAATTCGACTTCAAAATCATCGACCTGAAAGAAGGATCTAGTTATTTCCCAGCCTTGGTGGGACGCCCCTGGCATCAAAAGATTGAAGCATCGATTTTGTTAGACAAAGAGAGGATAAATCTCAAAGGAAATGGACAAAAATTTATTGTGCCCATTCACCCTTCTCAAGGTAAACCTGTGACTGAACTGATAGATGAAGAAGTCGACATTCGACAACTCTACAAAATCGAAACTGACAAAGACTATATTGAGCCAAACATCTACAGGGAACTTCACTTAGGGAACCAAGACTCAGTCGGATATAATTCAGATGCAGAGCTATATGATTGGGAGATTGAAAACTATGAAACTCAAGCACAAGGATGTTGGACTATCTAATATATATCAAAGAAACCGACTCGACAATGCTTCTCTATATCCATCACTCCAAAAATATTTGAAAGGAAAATTAGGGATACCCTTCTTTAGCACCGATTAAAATAGAAAATAAACAAACTCTTCAGTACAAAGAAAGAGAATCACTAGTCCTCCATGTCTAACAAGTCTCCAATAATTTAGGAGAGCACGACCGACTACATAGCCTGGTCGAGACGTTTACAGTTCAAGCTGCTCGATGGTGGGATACCCATCAGTCGAGATTACAGACATGGAAAACAACTTCGACATACTTCATTGAGATATTTGACGGCTTGAGGCTAACTAAACAGGCACAATTACCAGTCTTCACACAAGGACAAAACCCTGAAAATCACATAATTATATGCGAAAGGGAATGGAGAAGACTTAGGTACAAAGAATAATAACATGGACACACTTATTTCCATATACACTCGATGATTTACCAAAAAAAGGTATAATATGGAAGAATCTCGAGGAGAAACATTCATATGGCAGGAACTTAAGGAAAAATTTATTAAGGACTTCAGATTCATACCAGAAGATGAAAAATTGGTCGAAACAACTGAACAAATAAAAACATTTATACAACCTCCTATTAACACACTTCGACACAAAACCATAACCGACTAAAAGCATCTTGAAATAACATTCGATCGAATAAAATACCATAGTCGATAAGACTTTGACTAGTGAATGAGCACACACATGGAAAAATATTTCAGTGGAAAACTGATCATCTAGAAATGGTAAAACCAGTTAAAACAACATTCAAAATTGAATCGACCTTCAAGGATGATAGCAGCATACTTTGCCGCATCATTTTCACATTTTAAAGAAGGAAGTCGACAAATAAATGAAAGAAAGGCACCGGAATGGATGGACGCGAAAGTTAAAACCAAAGAAGTCGACATCTCGAATGATGATCGACTAAAAATGGCACGAATAGGTGACTACTAGGATGATGATCAAACAACATAAATAGTTAACCTATTAAAATAATTGCACGATTTCTTTGCCTGAGACTATAAATACCTAAAAGGGTTAATACAAGAGATGGGAGAAATGAAATTAGACATAAAACCTGATGCAAGACCGATTAAGAAAAGGCCTTGCAAATTAGCTCACAAATACAAGGAAATAGTGAAAAAAGAGATTGACAACATGCTAGAAGTAGGGATCATATATCTGATTGACCAGTTGGAATGGGAAAGTCTTATGGTAGTCCAACCGAAAAGCATGATACAAAAAAACTGATAATTTGTGTTGATTTTTGAGAGCTAAATAAAGTCACTTTAATAGTTCCCTTTCCTACACCATTCACAGATGAAATCTTAAATGAAGTTGTAGGACACAAATGCTACTCATTTACAGATGGATTCTCATGGTATAATCAAGTTGTGATTGCTAAAGAAGACTAGAAGAAGATGACATTTGTCTGTGAATTTGGTTCATTTCCTTATGACATCGACATGCCATTTTGGTTAAAGAATGCACCAACTGTATTCTCAAGAATAGTGGTCAAAGAATTTCAAGAATACATATACAAAACAATGGCTGTATATTTTGATGACTAGATTATTTATTCCATGTTTAAGGATCATTGCAAGTGGCTAAGACTAATGTTGGAAAGATGTAGACAAATCCAGCTTTCACTCAATACAAGGAAATGCATATTTTTGACCCCCATCAGAATTTTATCAGGACATATCATATGCAAGGAAGGTATCAAAGTCGACTTTTCAAAAATAAAAATAATTCTGGACCTAAAACCCACGGTGAACCCAAGACAAGTCCGAGTTCTATTAGGACACACAGGCTATTACAGATATTTCATCCATCGTTATTTAGATATGACGTATCCTTTGGAAGAGCTATTGAAAGAAGACCAAGAATACGACTGGACTGAATAATTTGATGCTTCCTTCAACACATTGAAGAAAAAATTAGTCGAAGCACCCATTCTCAGATTCCCAAACTGGTTAGTTAAATTTCACTTCCACATTGATGCATCAGGCATAGCAATAGGTGCAATACTAACTCAACCTGGGGACAATGGGATGGACTATCCATTCATGTATAGCAGTCACAAACTAAACAAGGCAGAATGTAACTATTCAATGACAAAAAGAGAGGCACTATGAATGGTATTTCCACTATAGAAATATCGACATTACCTATTAGCTAATCCTTTCATATTCTACATAGATCACCAAGCTTTAAAGTACTTGGTAAACAAATCCTTACATCATGCAAGAATATGTCGTTGGTTGTTACTGTTCCAATAATTCAAGTTCGAAGTAGTAGTTCGACCAGGGAAGCTAAATGTCGAACCCGACCACTTGTTAAGGATCGACACAGGGGAGGAACCGACAAGAGTCGAAGATGACCTTCTAGATGCACATATATTTTGAATAGAAGTTGTACCAGCATAACAAGAAGAAATAGCTCAATTTATAGAGAATGGTGAGGCACCTGAAGGTGTGAGCACTAAAAAGAAACAAATTCTAGCAATGAAGGTTGCACCATACACTCTAATTAATGGATTCCTATATAAAATGGGATTGGATGAAGTACTTTTTTGGTGTGTTCTAGAACATGAAAGAGAAAATATAATACATGAAGCACACTATAGACCAGCTGGAGGACATTTTCAGTCGGACATGACTACCAAAAAGATCCAAGAGTCAGGACTATGGTGGCCGACACTGCAAAAATATTGTTGAAAGTTTGTTAGTAAATGTGATTGCTGTCAATGTTTAGGTCGAACTCTACCTAGTACTGAGATGCCTTTAATTTTGGTAAACCCAAGTCTAACATTTGAAATTTGGGCTATCAACTTCATTGGACCATTTCTAGTTCCAGCAAGGAGGACAGGTGCACGTTATATCATAACAACAGTGGAATATGTTACTAAATGGGCAGAGGCAGAACCCGTCAACACCTGCTCTAGTGAAGTGGCTGCCAAGTTCATATATGAAAATATAATCACTAGATTTCATTGTCCATTGACCTTAATCAGTGACCAAGGATCACACTTTATTAACAGAACTATTACATCATTGACAGAACAATTCAAGATTGACCATAGACAAAGTACAACTTATCACCCTCAGTCTAATGGAGAAATAAAAGCATTTAATAAAACCCTAACAAGAGGCCTGACAAAAATATGTAGCACTGATAAATATGATTGGGATGAAAAATTCTCACTATCCTAACATATAAATGATCCACCGAAGCAGTCGCCCCCCTACACTTCTAACAACAGACACCGGTAATAGCTGACATATTACATATTAATGTTGAAGAAGAAAAGAACAACTGACTAATGCAACTAGATAGGCTAGAGGAAAACTGACTTATGGCTATAGAACATCAAGAAATTCAAAAACATCAACAAAAATCATGGAATGACCAAAACATTAAAAAAAAGAATTTGTTGGTTGGAAATCTTACACTGTTGTATAACAGTTGGGTGAAAGGAAAACCAAAGAAACTACACATAGAGTGGATGGGACCCTATATCGCGGAGGAAATCAATTCCAACGAATCAGTTCGACTGAGGACATTACAAGGCAAATTATTTCAGGAATTGGTAAATGGTGCCTGACTAAAATGGTATCAAAACTGAAAAATTTGAAAAATAAATAAATAAAAATAAAAATAAAAATAAAAAAGAGAAATGGTTTCATAACTGTTAAATATAACCTATAAAAAATAGAAAAACCTAAAACTAACAAAAATAATCAAAAGACCAAAAATGACAGGAAACTTGGAAAGACGTAGCAGAATGCAATTCAACAATAACTGAAATATCCACCATTGACATACCGCATACCAACCATACAATCGACATTGACAAGAGGATCAAAAGGTCCATCAACCCATTATGACTACCGTCAGAAGCAGTTCCAAGACCAGAGCACATTAAAAGAGACTTCAATAGAGCGCCTTTTACCATCAAATCCTCCAATAATAACTCCATCGACGAGATCACCATCCGCTCCACCTATAAATACTACGTCGTATGAAGATTTCATACCACTTTACAAATATCTAGAGTGACAGAGTTACCAGACTTCTGAGAGAAAATTAACTACGAATAAAGCCATGCCAGAAACCGACAAGATGGCCCCAAAGAAAACCAAAACTATGATAGCCAAAGTAAAAGATTTGGAATCCTTTGTTAGTGCATTAGTGAAGTGATTGGAAAATATTAAAAATGCAAAAGTATAGGAAATTTCATGGGCGTGACACTCGACAGAATTAAAAAAATGGGCTTACGGGGGTAAGTAAAAAATGTCAGAGGAGGGGACAAAAAATAAACCATAGCACTATCATGAAAAATATGAATGCACCCCTCATGGCGAGTTTTAGAGGGACAAAAGAAAATATTGTTAAATTCATCATCAGCCGATACCACAATGGGAAGTTTTGGATCGACAAACCAGTGGAAACATCAGCTGAAACCATCTACAAACTTACTGGGATTTCCAACAAAGGAGACCCTATTCCTGTAGGTATCAAAGAAGGGCTAGTCGAAATACTAACAGGAACACTGACAGGGAAGAACTCAAAAGGGATAATTATCAGACAAATTAAATCCACCACACCCAAAATGGTAGCCAAAATTGTGTCCACATGCCTGACTGTCACAGGAGGAGGATGCGATTTGAAACTTGATATGATGGAAGTTGTTGACTGTATAGCGGAATCAGGGAAATTTTACTACTGGGCTCAATACGTGGCTGATATGCTCAAGTCTATCTGTGAAAATTTCTAGGAAAAAGGTGCAATAATTAGATTTTTGTCACTATTAATATGGATAGCTATGTACCACCTATGTCCAGTCGAGAATCCATAGTTCCTAGAACTGACTAGGTTTCATATGTGGCGTTTCAAGTCATTCTCAATGGCTGGAACTCCACACAATTTGGGAGAAGTAAAAGTGTTCTTAGAAAATTGGTTTCAGAATCTCAAAATCCAAACAGCCAGATGGAGGGTGCCTCAAAATATCTGAATACGTCTGCCCTCGATAGAACATATCACCCTGGAACTCGACCACACTGCATTATGGCACTCGCATGGTTCCACATCAAAAGAAAAACCTATAGACTACTATCCAACAGTCGAGGATATTTTCACAGAATTAGCCTAACAGTCTAAGACCAAAATAGCCATACCTGCAGGTGAAAAAGAGATTAATCAGCCTATTCTCGAACCATTGACCGACCAAGAGAAGGAATAAGACTATGAATTTCACCTTCATATTAGTACCTTCACTTCTGAATATAGCCCGAAAGAGGAGAAAAAACTCCTTTAGATTGAAAATGTATCGATTACATAACAAGCCATCATACAGATAGAACAAAACATTGTTGTCCCAAATCAATAGCAAGAGGAGGGAGAAGGACAGACAGATGAAGAAACACAATTCGATAGACTTGAGTATGCTATGACAAAGGAGAATCTGAAAAGAATAGCTCAGGAAATATCAACATCAAGAAAAAGAAAGGGATTCAAGCACAAATAAAGGGGAAGCACAAACTTATCCTTCCATAGGAGTCAGAAGATGAAGAAGAATTACTTGCTACCATTGTAGACATTTTGGAGGACGCCTCAATGAACAAAGTATCTATCGAAACATAGTTCAAACAGTTCATCGAGTCAGGAGCGAAGCAAGGAATACCTAAAAAGGTAAAAGTTTCTACCCCTTCCCGAATAAGTCCTATTGATTTAACACCATATTCCCCATGACCTTCTCTAACCAGAATAACACCAGATTCAACTATCACCATATCACCAATCTACAAAGACATAATACCTATAACCCTTAAAGAAAAAATTGATAAAGATGTTGAACTTCATCAATTTATCAACAAACTACCAAATCTATTCCTCAATGCCTAACAAATAAACACCATGCATAAACTCACAGAGTCGAGCTCTTCCTGACAAAGTATCACCTAAAAACCCAACCAAGTCTCACCATCACCAAAGTTGTGGGACTTATCAAATCCTCGTTCATCTGAAACCCTGACAAAACATCCGAAGTTGTAGCAACCCAAATCTCATCATTCACACCAACTATCCCAAAAATTATGGTTAATGATGCAGATGAGGGAACACTTGATCTTGAAGGAAATGATCAAGCAACACTAGATGCAGAAATCACCAACCCTATGGACTCTAAAGAGACCGAAAACCCCATCGACTTGCAACCAGAAGTCAAAAACCCCATGCTGACAAGTCACCTTCTAACCACTCCATTAACCCTAGACTACTCACCATCTCCATCACCACCACCAATTCCATAGTCCCCTCACAATCCAGAGCCACCATCTTAACCACCACTAGAGGCACAAATAGATACAATCCCCACCCATGAAATTCAGTCAATTAAACCAGCCACAACAAAAGTTCAGTCGACTGAAGAGGACCAAACAGAGCAGCAACAACCAACATCAGTACCAACAAGACCAATGGTGGTCCATAATTCTAAACAAAAAATAAAAAGGAAAGAAAAGAAGAAAATATAATAGCATTAGACACAACAAATAGTCAACCACTACAATTGACACCCCAAAACTTAGAGATGGATAACTGGACCAACTATTGGAAGCACTCAATAAAGAGGTTGCAACAAGAAATAAAAGCAGAAGAGAAAAGATAGACAAAATTCAAGGAGAACAAGTTGAATTCTGGACCAAATGCAGGAATCTGACACAAACAGTTCTACAAGGAATAAAAGAGACCAACACCAACAAACCATTGGAGAGAGCATACCGGTTGTTGGAAAGTGTCGTTTCGAACCTCCAGACACAATTGCAGGCCAAGAAAGGTGAGAAAAAAGGAGAGAATTTTGCGCTACTGAGACATCAGTACAAAACATTCTCAGAATCCCACAAGGTACTGCAGGAGCATTTGTATGAGTCTACCACCACAGAAGAAGTACTGCGAAACTGGTATACTTATTATGGCCAGGTATTCCAGCATGCTCGAGAGACTCGTGAACACATCAAATCATTATGAAATCAACAAGGTCTGGAGGAAGCAATGAGGAGCAGAGTACAAGATCATATTGTATTGGAGACAACAAAACTTGAAAAATTGGAAAAACAAGCACATCCGTGGATGAATCAGGCACCACCCAGCCTCGACACACTTGACAAAATTTGTCCATGATTGAAAAGATTACTTGACACAGCAGAGGAAAAAACTCAAAGTTGGGGATCAACATGAGCAATATCACAAACCTACCAATACAAGAGAAGATGTCGATCATGGCAAGCATTACAACCTTGACCATTGACATTCAGAATGCCTTCCGCAATTGGACAATATAATTTCAGCACCAGCTAGCCATTACAACAGAAGCCATTATGGAGATATGTGTATAGAAAAGACCATTTATTCGACTGCATATCCCATGAAGACAAAGAAATTGTAAGAAAACTACTTCATACATGATGTTTTTTAACCTCCCTTGTTTCTCTGGGACGAAGAAAGATTTTGTTCCTGGGGGAGATGTTGGAGGAGCTAGTCGATAAGCCAACTAGACTAGTTAGTCGACTAATTAGATATTAGGTCGGCCTCCAAAGGTTTTGTCGGTTGACTGAACCAACAAGTAGTTATTCATAATTGTTATGTAATCATATATAATAGGTTGTTGATCCAGATACGAACTTGGTTTGGTTTGATGTTTGCATGAACCCATATGTTTTTTGTGTAATTTAAGTTGTTATTTCATTCTACTGCCTTGTCTCTTGTCTATGTTATGATTATATGATTCTATATGTTTATTATTGGTAACGTAGTGATTTGAGTGATTACAACAATTATCAATGCCAATTTTGGTTCCTTTTGGGTTACAATTTGGAGATTCTTAGTTTGAATAACATCATATTTACAAACACTAGATAAGACATTACCATTCTTTTTATTATTAATCTTTTCGAGCATGGTAGGGAAATCCTCCAAAGAGTGATCACCTACTCCACAACTTGTACATAATTTTAAATCGATCTCACCTTTGTATGGACATTCTACATGTCGATGCCCTTCATTAAGACATGTATAACACTGGATGGGCCGACCCGGTTGGTTCTCCCCATTTCCAAAATATCGACCTCGACCTTGAAATCCTCCTCGTGGATTGAATTGGTCATTTCGGTGATCGTATCTTTGACCTTCATACCTTTGATAATTGTTATTTCTATTTTTATGTTCGTTATTACCATTTCTATCAGTGTTATTTCTTTGATTGACAATGTTAGTTTGATATACTACTTGGTAATTCTGTCTAATTTTTAAATTCAGTTGACACTCTACCATAGAATGTATTTTGACTTCACATATTGTGCACCATCGGGATTTCTCATTCTTCATATTATATGGGCAGTATTTTTTTGCGCGTAAATTGTGCTCTTTGAAGATGTTGTAAAAGCATTTTGTTTGAATGAATTAGATATCTTGTCGACAATAGTATTTTGTATGACCAACTGTCAATCATTTGGTACACCATACTTCGTTTTTGTGGAGGCTCATTTCCCATATAGATTTCTACATAATTTTGAGTTGTTATTCAATATGCCGATCAATAGGATTTACAGGGTAGTCCTCGTCCATTTCAAATTGTAACTCTTTCATTAGTGCATATTCATATGTATTAAAATTGTCTAATCTAATGTGCATTTGTATTTTCTGCAGTAGTCGAACCACAAACCACTAAATTAATAACTGTTCATCAATGTTATAATCTATTTGGTTCAGTAAGTCTTTAAATCCTTTATCTTATTCTCAAACTATTTATGTTAGCTTTTTAGCAGTGCTTTTTAACTTTTTGGAAGCTAGATGCTTTGTGCCAGGAGTTTTAAAGAAAGATATGAACTATTTTTTGATCTGACCTTTTGTTGTGTTTAGCGTTTTTTCTATATAGGTCATGTACCAAGTGAATGCTATTTTTCGAAGAGAACCAACAAATTGTGCCTATTACCAACTTATTTATACCATATTTGGATTACCTGAGGAGCCACCATTTGACAAACATGATAAATGTTTGTGTTCCAGTGTATCAGATGATCCGCCATTTGTGCCTAGCCAGTTTTTGTTTTAAGTAATTATGACCATGGCCCTGCGGGGTTTGTAATAAAATGTGCTAGTAGGGTATTTTGAGTGGTTTGGTCTCCTAAGATGTATAATTTAAACTAAGGTATTCCAAGGATTTTTTTCCCTTGTCAATTATGCTTTGCCTATAGCCGAGTATAATCGACGAGGTTTTCTCCCACTTCCTCCAAAGCTGGAATGCTTGATTTTGAATTATGGGCCTTGGGGGGTTATTAGATCCCAGCTGAGATTGTATAAACCTACTAGACATTATTAGAATAGACTATGGTCATGTCCTAAGTCACTAGGACCCTCAGAAAAAATTCCGAAATTTTTTTACAGGACGCATTGGATTTTGGGTTTTTTAATTTTTTAATTTTTCTATAGTTTTTAATTAAATTTTTACATAGTTTAAATGGAAAAATTTTAATTTGTAATATGTCAGTCATATGGAACTCGAATTTAGTGATTGAAGGCTCTAACCTTAAGCCAAAAATCATCAATGATCAACCAGCCAGCTATCCCCAAGTTTCAGAAGTTCATTCAACCTCATAATTAATAATTTCTCAAAAAAGTCATTTACGGAGAAATTATTAATTAAAATATTAAAAATGAATATTTTGGAGAAAATAAAAAACTCTCCAAAATTAACCAGATTGAATAAAATAAAAGGCTAAATGACATGGAAATGGGCTTTTATGATGATTCAACTCGGCACAAATCCTCTTCAGTCAACAATCGGAGAGCATTAAAGTCACAATCAGTTAGCAGACTTGTCATCTTCAGCCAAGCTCACAAATTGGGTGTGTTGGAGGGCTGTGATTGGTTTGGTGTTAATTACAGAGCAGTGTATTAATTGCAGGAGGTGTTTTCTGCAAACCCTAAGGTATTTGGCACCTATCATTACCAAGCAACTCCTCCTTCAACCCTCGCGCCTCCATCCTCAAGCTCACACCCTCATTTCCTCAGTGGTGTGCCTTCACACACGTGGGCTATTCAGTGGATGGATTTTGGAGTTTAGGGTTGGGAGTGGGGGCATCTTGACAAGGTGTAGGCCACCCCTCACTTACACAAACTTTATTTTAGGTCTGGGCTCTCAGTTATGTGCCGAGTCAGCTAAATCATGGGAATTGGCCCTCATTTGATGGGGTTTGGTTTTAGGGTTTTAGCCTTCTCTCTTTGTATAAATAGAGGCTCTTTCATCTCTATTAAGGTGGCTGATTTGTGTAGAGAAACTCTGGTGAAATATTGTAATACTTGTTTCTCTCATGCAACCATTTTGAATAAAGAAAGGCTTTGGAGGCTCATGTGGTGTAGATCTTGGATGCATGTGCTTTGGTTAATGAGGTGATACAATTTCAATTTCTCTTTTGCTTTGCTAATATGTGGGTATTGATAAATTATTTAGAAGGATTATATAAGAACATAAGAATATATATTTGTAGTTTCAAGTTATCTATTTATTTATTTACTTCCAGAAATCTAAAAGAGCATTGTCTTATTCAGTTGTATTTCATGCTTTTTTTTATTTCAATTAGTAAATAGTACATGATCTAATCCCCTTTTTGGCAAGCGTATAATTCTTTGTTTGCAAATCAATCCATTGCACCAAGTAAAAGGTTAAGCTAGTTTGCATCTCCTTTTCTTGGATTCAAGCACAAGTTTCTAGCAGCTGCACGCTAAATGAGATCCAGGGTGGTTTCAAAGATTCAAGATCCAAGTGGTTCCATCTCTTTTATTCAGCCCTAAAACCAAAATTTCAATTCTTTCACATAATGTTTGCAAGTCAAAATCAGATCTATAAGGCTAATCATTTTCATTTTACTTGCTCTCATTTCTAGATCTAGGAAGTGTTTAAGTTTTACATTTAACTTGGATCTAGTTAGTACTTGAAGTAGCATGAAAAATTCTATCTTTGCGCAAGTACTAAGTGTAATTTTTTAGTGTATTTTATTGTCTAATCCATTGTTTTATAGGAAAATATCTTGCTGGTTTTTCACTTTTCATGACAGGTTAAGCGAAAGTGCTAGCAAAAATTTGAAGTTCTAAGCTCCAAAAAACACTCCTTTTCCCCCTTCTTCATCCCCTTTCTCCGGTTTGCATTGAAGACCTTATCATTCAAAAAATGAGTCATAAATTCAAGAGCATCATAAAATATAATAAATAGCAAGTGGGATAAAGTCTCCCAAACCCCTCTTCCCCCATTTTGGGGAAGCTTGTATCGTATCTTTTATTTTCATGTTTGCATAATAATTTGCTAGAGTAGAATAGGAAAGAGTAGTTTCATTATTTAGAAGCTTGCTTTCATAAAAGTTGAAAGAAGAAAAGTTTCATGTTTCATTACTTACTTATTTTAAGTTTTGTTTACTTTATTTTGATATAACATTGCAAAAATTTAAAAAGAACCAAAATCTCTTGAATCTCACCGTAAGGTGGATCAAGAGTGCTCTCTATCGGAGAGTTTGTTTAATCTTTCTGTTATTTTCATGTACTTTTATTTTTTAACTTTTTATTATTATTTACAAGTCTCTTGAACTTTCCGGAATCCAAGTCAAGAGCACTCTCTATCAGACAGCATATTAATTGTTGCATCATCCTAGCACATAGGCATATAGAATAGATAAGACTCTTGAACTTTTATCATAAGACAAAGTCAAAAGTGCCCTCTGTCGGAGGGTTTAATTAATTATTTTAATAAAATTTTGAAACTCATATTTTCCCATCTAATTAATTTACTTTGTTGCCATCCTTCACCTAGTATGCTCTACTGACTTTCAGAGTTGGGTTCGTACTCAAAACGATGAACGGACTTGCTAAGTTCACAGTAATAACATAATAAATTTTTACCCATAACCAACGCACCGACATTGTAGAAAGCATTCAAGTATATTCTTAGTAAGGGCGCCAGAACTCCCCGTTGTCTTAGAGTCATGGCTAGCTGGTCAATCCTCCAGGACACCAACCCAAGATACTGGACGGGCTGACATGTCTACAACATAATGACTTTGAACACTTTCCTAGTTGGTCTCTGATACCTTTTTGTTTCAAAGCCATAATAAACAAGACCATTAAAATATTTAAAACGTACCAAGAGCACTTGCATAACATATCCACTAGCTTTATTTCAAGACTTGTATCTTTTTATTCTTTAATCATTGCAGAGCTTCAACTCCATAAGGCACCGGTTTATCCTTTTATGCATCATTGTTAATTTGGACCATTTGTCCTTAGGCTTATAAATATTTTATCTGTGAATGCAATTTTATTTTACAAGTTCTTGATATATTGTTCATCTTTTAATCTAGTGCGGAAACGTGGATTGCTTTTGTCTTGTGTTCAAATTTTTATAATTTGTAATCATATTCCATCATAAACAAACTCCTAAACAACACCCATCCGCATCACTTTCACAATATTAACTTAAACACTCTGAGCCTTAGAAACTCTTTGTTAGGGACTACCCCCCTTGGCTTCATTAGGAGTTAGCCTAAACAGAGGAGCTAGGAGTAGGTGACAGTACCTGGCTCTATGCTTTCCCCCAAGGTCACACCTCTCCCACTTTCTAAAGTGAGGAGACAACTTTCAGAAGATTTCTGCTGCTGGTGTGCAATCGGCGGACAACAGTGCCATTTGTCGATCCTCGCTGGTGATGGTGTTGGCCTCCCATATCGAATCATAGATGAACCAATGATGTTTTGTATCTCTATATCCCTCGTATCAAGGAATATGTGAGGTTACGTGCACCATATTTTTAACGACTTTGACTTCTTCTGTCGGTGGTGGTGGTGGTGGGTCACTTCCTGTAACTGATATTTTCCTGCAGCTATTTTCAACGGATGTTGGTTCAGGGTATGTATTCACAGGTGATGATGCGCACTCTTCGATTCCGTCAATGATATTTTATGTATCAGTCAGTTCTTCGATGACTTTTAGAATTCAGTTTATGTCAACTGGTTCTGCCGATGCCCAAGTAAAATTTTGTTCCAGCTGGGCTACTTCTCTTACCAATGATACCAACTGATCTGGTGAACTATTTGATGTTGGAATTGACTTGGGGGGTGCTCCTCCATGTTCTAAATAAAGTAGATGAAAAATACGAATGGATAAATAGGGTTGAAACGTGACCCAATTCCCTTCCCGCGGTCGATGAATTAAAAGTTGGTCGACCTTATTTCCTTCATTGTCTCATTGACTCCATACACCTACTTGGCCATCATGTAATCCTAAATCTTCTTGAACAATGTCTTTCACTTGGGAAATCTAAGTAATATGTAACAAGGAATGGGGTACTATAGGTTCAGGTATATTTACTTGGAGATCTCTACCTTGCTCAATCCACAATTCTTCTTCCATAGGTGACATATCCTCATTAACGCCCATTTTTGTGTTGGTCATGACTCGACTTTGGCAGATTTTCTTATGATTATGTCACTATATTTATATTTCTTTATTTCTGAAGTACACCATATTTCTCCCTTATTTCTTCTCGTCTCTTCCTTCTCTTTTCCCGTTCAATCTTCTAGATATTCATAGTGATTTTGTGTGTCATTGATCTATTTTTATCCTTTTTTGTTTTGATTTTCCATTTCTATCCATGTCATGTTCTTTATTGGTTGAATATTATTTCTCTACTTTACCAGAATGTGATCAGCTACCGCCCCATTGCCGAACTGAAAGATTTTTAGTAATATAGGGTGAAATTGTTTATTTACTAAGGAATTACTCCCACTCTCTGATGCCAACCCCCATTGACGGCATGCTTTTTTTACCTCTGAGATTAAATACGTGAAGTTCAGAGCATGGAGGGACTTTAAACTCTTCTAGAAAGCCAAATTACTGTGATAAACCTTATTTTGCAGTGGACTTTCTTCAAATTTTTGGTTTCCACAACTTTATGTTTCCGCGTCCAACTTTATGCATCCATTTTTTCCGCCTTCAGATCTCAGGAATCGAAAATTGAAAAATTCACTTCTCCAATTTTTGAACTTCTGCAGTTCCGTACTTCCGCATCCACATTTCTCTTTCCTCCTACACCTTTCCGCACATTCCTTTTTCGGTTCGGATAGAGGAACTCGGCTTGCTGACTTTTCAAATTCTCAACTTTTGTACTTATGCCTTTTTGTTCTCGCACTTCAACTCTTTTGCACCATCGATTCTTTGTGGCTTCGCTCTCGACCGTCGATCTTCTGTGGATTATGGATCTTGAACTAACTCTACAGATCTGTTACTTCTATTGCAGAAATTGATCACGATCATTGGATCTAAATTTGCTCATATTGATGATGGATCTCAAACTTCATAGGGCAGATTACATGATTATTTCATGCACATGAAAACTTTATTTGTCCGTGCTAGTTTACTTGGCGAAATCGCTGATAGTCGTTTGTTGATCTAACCTCTTGCAACGATTACTTTACCATTTCATGCCACTCGACAAACCTTTTATCCTCCGTGCTATTCCACCAGCAAAATGACTCTTGGTCATTGATCTTCTGTCAATTCTTATCTCCACCGCACAATCTATGATTGAGAGGACGATTTAGTTTAGGAAAGATTGGGTTGGTTTAGGCATAACTCCAACTTGAGAAATCCACCTTCAGCTGTGGATCTACTCCTTCTATGATCTTGACCATCCAAGTCTACCTAGAATTAAATCTTGTTTATCATCAATCCTTACAGTGATCGATCGATGCTCCATAATCCTACAAAAAGGTTACTCTACACATATTCATGAAATCTTCAATTTATGGTTAGTATAATTCTTATTCGATTGATCAGAAAATTGATCAATCAGTCTATGTTTCTCTCCCTGTCAGAAACCTTGAATTCACACATAGGCTTATCACTCATTAACATAGATTTAAACAACCATTCAATTCATGAAATCACACACTCAGACAAAACTGAATTTACATAGAGATTATGCCGAAATAATATTTTTCATTCACACAATGAAACTGTACATACAACTATCTCAGAACCTCCATTTTGATCTCCTTAGGCCTGATATATCTTTAATTGTCCTTTCCTTTGTCTCCTATAGGCCTTACTGACCTCTCTATATCTCTATATTTGTCTTATGTATCTCTCTATCTACTGTCTTGCATGATTACACACATATATATATATATATATATATATATATATATATATATATACAATTGGATTCATGAACCAATTCTGGTTCAAATCCTCAATACACTCAACAACATGCTAAATTAAGTCAAACTACCAAACCTATCATATGTCTCATTGTCATTAGATGATGATTATGTTACATGACTCATCACTTACCTAGTGACTCACATAAACGACTCACCATCTATCTAGAATCAAATAAAACATAGGTTTATTTACAATGTGATGGTTCAAATACCATCAATTCAGAATTGAAGACCCTTCTACTGTTATTCATAAATTTGAGCTTGAAATTTGAATGGAGAGAAAAATTATCCTGCATCAGACTCCCCAAGAAGAAAGAAATATGGCATCCTGGGCATAACCTTCCATATTCAGTATGCCTGGATCCCAAACTTTGTTCTGTAGCTAATCATCCATCTTATCATGTTGTTCTATCTTTGTCATCTTTAGTTCTCTTGGTTTCCATATATTTTGTTGCAATGCTCCACTAGGCTTTCTTCTGGAATCTTCTTTTGTCATTTGTCTTTTGCCACTGTTCTGTCTACTTGATCTACTGATGTAAATATTTATTCTTTCTTCATGTATTCTCTGAAACATCTTCACCATCAACAAACTTAGTTCTTCAATCTCTATGTCTAGTCTATCCTTTGGTTGGTACACCTGCATCTTCTTCTCTTGAAACTGATGTTCCTCTTGACTCCTTTTGCTGTTGGAAATTTTTCTTGACTGTTGTAAAAAAATAATATCATCATAAGACAATTCAATGCCTCGACTTCCCATATTCTCCTCTTCAATGTTGTCACTAAACATTTCCATGATTGCATACATTAAGTAGTCATATTTTTCAATCCTTGGATTGATCAACCATTATTCTAACATTTCTAACTCTTCATTATATTTTCTGAAGTTATAAAAGATTCTCTTTATCTTCAGTAGCCACCTCTACAACTACAATTTCTTCTAGGTACTAATTACCTTCTTGAGACAATAAGATATCTTCTTTTATCATGAGATATTTCTTTCTCTATCTATCTTCACCCCCTTCAATACCTACAAACATACACCAGTAATCATTTTCAAAAACATTAGACTCTAAAGTCTCTGTTGATATTCTCTCAAGCACCATTTCTTTGCAATGGCTTGAACATAACATCAAACATTCACCATCATCCTTTTCTCCAATAGTCTAATATAGAGGATGCATGCAATCTTCATAGGATACCACATCATCTCTTATTACAACAAAATCATGTTATGTTGTTATATCTTCTTTTTCTTCATACTTTCTGATAGTCCAAAGTGTCTTTTCAACTTTTTCCCTCATCAGAATGTAATTCTGATTTTTCCATGTAGAAATTTTTTTCCACATTTCTTTTTCTTCCTTCATCTTCAGATTATCTTCAATTAATTATTTTATCACCAAACCCCTTGTCGATTTGAACTCTCCCAAGAGTCCATGATACTTTCATCTAGTCTCCCTTCTACACCATCATCTTCAAAGATAGTTCCATGTTCTGATTCACAATAATGAACATCTCCCTCTATCAATGCTCTAATTATGGTCATGTTTTTCATAGCATCCATCCTATGATTCATTTCTTCATCATCCTGCATAAACACATTACCTGCAGTCACACACAAATCATTATATTTAAAAACATTAGACTCTTCATCTGTAGTTTTCACTAGATCTTCATCAGGTAATTCTAAACATATCAGAGTGTTCAGAAAATAATCTTCAATCTTCATTTCATCACCTTCTCCAAGCAAAGGACCCTATTTAGGTTTACAATATGAAACCTCCATTTCAGACTCAGCTTCTTTGAGTTCTTTCTCCAATGTGTCTCCAATATAGCAAACATCCTTTGTTGTAGTTTCACCTGTAGTGAATGCCATCTTACCTCCCTTTTCATGACCCAACCATACCTCTGGTTATTTTCTTCAGAAGCTACTTGCATATGCTTCTCAAAGAACAAAATATCTCTTACTAACTCTAGCAATTATTTGCTACACCATTCCTGACTCTCTTTATTCTTTCTTCTATCGTGTCTTTTCTCTGAAGCCCTACAATGACCTTCAATAGTCATTGTTTCTATCTCCTTCTCCTCTTTTGTGAAGTTCATCATGTTCACTTGTGGACTATAACTAATCCATCCTCCTCAACAAGTTTCCATACTTTTCTTATATACCTTAACAAGCCATCTCTCTGTGAGCTTGTCCTTTTGGTATCTCTGGTCCTCTCACTAGAACCTTTCGAGAATCTCATTTTCTCTTCTTGGGTTTTGCAGGTCCACTCCTCCTTTTTAAGAACATGTACTAGTCCTGTCTTTTCAAACCTCTGTTGGACTTCTTAGGTTCTGCCACTGCTTTCTCTTTCCTATTCTCAATAAATTCTCTATTCTTTGCTACTAATAAATTCATATAACCAAAGTTAAAATACAAACATCAACGAGTCCATACCTTCAGACTTTTCACTTGTATAGTTGGCTAAAAACATCTCCACTGCTATCTTCAAAATATCTTCTTCTTGATCTTCCTCATATGTTCTTGTCTCTGGTTTATAACCATTGTTTGCAATTTCTCCTACTACAGAGCCTATACTCCTCCCTAATATCTACTATCGTCCCTTGCACAAGACTGAACATACACCCTCACAATTATAAGTCTTCAATTTTAATAACAATTTGCATAAATTCCTTACCTTTGCTTTCTTCAAATGCTCAAGAGTAGTTTGAAAATACTCTTTTCATGCATCATAACTCCATGCCTGTATCTATCAAATCCTTTCAAGGATTTATTCTGAATTCTCATGTGGCTAACATAAATTTAAACCCCACACTCTCAGTCTGCAATCAATTCTGAATACCCTCTCACCTGACTAACGCTTTCAACACAATTGTTAGTCTTCAATTTTAAAATGAATTGAATCAGAAACTAATTTACCTCTTGGCTTTGATAATCCTCACACAGAATGCTTATTCTGCTCTGATACCAAACTGATGCCAACCCCCCCTTGATGGCATGTTTTTTCCACCTCTGAGATCAAACACATGAACGCCAGAGCATGGAGGGAATTTAAACCCTTCTTGATAGCCAAATTTTTGAGTTAAACCTTCTTCCGTAGTGGACTTTCTTCAAATTTTGGGTTTCCACAACTTTATGTTTCTGCATCCAACTTTATGCATGCTCCCTTTCGCAACCAGCTTTCCACATTCACCTTTTCCACCTTCGAATCTTGAGAATTAGAAATCAGAAAGTTCACTTCTCTAATTTCTAAAATTCTGCATCCGTATTTCACTTTTCACCTACACCTTTCTGCACTTTCCTTTTCTAGTTCAGATAGGGAAACTCGGCCTGTCGACTTTTCAAATTCTCAACTTTGTACTTTCTCCTTTCCGTTCCTGCACTTCAACTCTTCTGTACCGTCGATTATTTGTGGCTTTGCTCTCAACCGTCGATCTGTTGCAGAATGTAGATATTGAACTAACTCTACATATTTGTATCTTCTCTTGCGAAAATTAATCATGACCGTTGGGTCTGACTTTTCACAGATCGATGGTGGATCTCAAACTTCATAGGGAAATTTCATGATTATTTCGTGCACATGAAAACTTTCTTTTTACGTGCTATTTTACTTAGCGAAATTGCTAACAGCTGTAGATCTCGTTCAATCATCAACTTTGTTCATTGATATAAATCCTCTTGCAATGATTACTTTCCCATTTCACGACTTGACAACCATTTTATCCTCCGTGCTCTTTCACTGATGAAATAACTCTTGGTCGTTTATCTTCTGTTAATTTTGATCTCCACCACACGATATATGAACAAGAGGATGATTTAGTTTAGGAAAGATTGGGTTAATTCGGGCATAACTCCAACTTGTGAAATCCACCTTCAACCATGGATTTACTCCTTCTATGATCTCGACCATCCAAGTATACCTAGAATTAAATCTAGTTTATCATCGATCCTTACAGTGATCCATAACTACTCCATAATACGGAAACAAGATTACTCTGCACATATTCATGAAATATTCAATTTATGGTTAGTCTAACTCCTATTCGATTGATCAGAGAATCGATCAATCAATCTATGTTTCTATCCCTGACATAAACCATGAATTCACACATAGTCTCATCACTCATTAACATAGATTTAAACAACCATTCAATTCATGAAATCACACACTTAGACAGAACTAAATTTACACAAATATTATGTCGAAATAGGATTTTTCATTCACACACTAAAAAAATACATACAATTGTCTTAGAACCTACGTTTTAATCTCCTTAGTCCTGATATATCTTTAATTGGCCTTTCCTCTGTCTCCTACAAGCCTTATTGACCTCTCTATGTATATATCTCTATCTTATGTCTCTCTCTATCTCCTATCTCGCAGGCTTACATATATATATATATATATATATATATATACAATTGGATTCATGAACCAAATCTAGTTCAGATCCTCAATACCCTCAACAACATGCTTAATTAACTCAAACTACCAAACCTATCCTATGACTCGCTGCCATTAGATGAGGGTTCTGTTACATGACTCATCTATTATTCATCACTTACCTAGTGACTCACCTAAATGAATCACCATTTATCTAGAATCAAATAAAACATAGATTTATTTACAATGTGATGGTTCAAAGACCATCAATTCAGAATTGAAGACCCCTTCTAGGTCTGATCAGACATTTGAGCTTGAAATTCAAATGGAGAGCAGGATTCTCCTGCATCACTCTCTCTCTTGTACAAACTTTTCCCACTCTTTTTTTCTTTGCTTCCCAGTTTGTGTTTCTTGGTGGCATTAATAACAATGGTCGAGGTTCGACACTATTTCCTGCTCCTTTGTCGATCAGGAATTTGAAAAAAAGTGTTGGTAGGGAATATGAGAATTGTTCAGTGAGTTCATTGTAGAATATCTCTTTAGCATAATTTAACATTATGTAATGAATTATTTTGAATGATTTAAATATGTAATATTTCATATACAAATGAGTATATATATATATATATATATATATATATATAATCAATTAAAACAATTAACTTTGTCTTCTAAAATGAACATTAACACTACTTATTTAGCACTCTTACCAAAAAAAGGTTATAATAAGGTGATCCCTTAACCTTATTAGACTTATAATATTATTTAATATTTCACTTAGAAATCAAGAATTATCTTGGCTTATGAGGGTTCTTAAGAGTCTTTATATTATCAAGAAAAGTTAATTCCACTTCTAGTGCTTAAGGCACCAAAATGAACTTGGCCATCCAACTCATGGCTTCTCAACTAAACACATATCTCAATTCTACAATATAATATTACAACCTAGGAAAAAAAAACATGAACATTACTTAGAGTGTTTTTATCGACCTCGATCTTCTTGTCGAAAAGTTACACATTTACATTTACCCTGTATTTTCCATTACTAGATTAATTTACACAATGACTTCTCTGACTCGGCAAATAAGGGGTTTATTCTGGGAAATTTTGCAGACAAAAGGAGTGAGCAGCGGGAAGAAACCAAAGACAATCAGAAATTGAATTTCCTATCCCTTAACACATTTAGATCTGGTGCATTTTAGGTTTTAGAGTCCGCACTGCGGAAACTTACTACCATGCTTCTGGGCAGCCAAACCGTGCAACTAAGGAGAGTAGTTCGGTCTATTTCAACCAGGGGCTTCTGAAAACTTGCAGAGGTTTATTACAGAATTAATATAACATAAATAAAGGATTTATTCAGTTTACTTATGTTCTGGAAATTCTTAATAAGTTTTAGATGAATTTGGGATTTTTGGCAGTTTTGGCCAAGGAGAACCCTGCGTAGAGGAGGATGCAAAAGGGTGGTACGACCCAAAACAAAAATGGTTCTGGAAATTGATATGGGAATTTATGCCTATTACTGACCTATAGGAACTGACAGATCTCAGTTTGAGTTAACAAAAATGGTTTTACATCAATTTTACCAAAACTAGTTATTAAAAACTAGCAATCTAGCTAGGGTCTTAAAAAAACTATTAAATCATGTTAAATAAAATTCTGTGAAACCTAATATTTATAAAAGAGATAAATATGATCTCTTTTAACATGAATACTTATTTCAATCCCTTCCCCATCATGAAATATTCATTACAACACTCATATTCACTCAATCCCCCCATACACCAAGAAAATAGGATATTTTTATGAAGCTAAGATAATATTCTTCTATGTATGAGATATATAGACCTGATAAATTTAATTTTCAGAATATATTGACAGTACATAACAGAAATAACATTATTGACTGACCATTACAAAGAGGCTTTCAAAATAAAGGGGCAAGAGGCCCAGAACATGACCGACAAAAGCGACTGTGAGCATAGGTGAAGCATGGGCTTCACTGTATATCAACCTAAACGTGTTGGAGGCTGAAAATAACTCTGATCATACTTCAATGGTTGCAATTTAGCACTCCATACCTGCAATATAGGAGAAAGGGAGATGGAAGAGAAGGGAGGAGGGGTTTGGGGATCATCACCCAATGGTCTAAGGCACAACACTCAGAGAGTATGCTCACATAGCATAACCCCAATATTAAATCATCAACCAAACTAAAGCCATGGGTTTGAATTTATCTTTTATAGACTTATGGATGACCTGTTTAGTAAGTTGAGGCCAATGGTGACCTGTGAGAGCAAGTCAACCCCATGGGTGACCTAACCCTAGACACAAAAGCGCCCCCTTTGGGAAATTAGGCAAGTAGGACCATGTGGAATTGTTTCTAATTCCAAATCATCCTTCACAATTAGAAACTGCACCCTCCCTTAGTCAAAAGATGCCTCTTTTGAGTTATGACAACTTTCTGCTTTTCCTGGCTCATAAGGAAACTCTTTCTTTCCTTAAAAATTTTTTCCTGCTTTTACCTCTTTCTGTTTTTTCTGCTTTTAGGAAACTTCCCTTTATTCTCTTGCTTGTTTTTGTCATGGAATTTCTTATTTTTTACCAAGGAAAGTTGACTAGCTTTCCCCAATGCACCCTCCTAACATGGCAGCCTTAATTCCACATCATTATTGTCCTCAAGCAGAAGCATGACAGAGTGTTGCAAATTTTTCCACCATGTTTTTGTTGCACCACTCTGATCATAGCCATTTTTTTTATACCACTTCCTTTAGCAAAATTTTGAACCCAGTTAAAGTAACTGAGCATAATTCCTGGATCCCACTGCCTCCTTTGCAAGGACCCAAATTTTTCTGCCACCTTTTGAACTCTGTCATTCTTAAGAATGCCTGGATTCCATGGTTTTATCTGCCTCCTTCCACCGATCAATAAAAAAAATAGAATTTTATCATTGTAGAGGAGGAAAATGAGGTTATGAAAATCGTACCACCATATTGGGAGCTCATCTCTCCCCATGCCAAACTGAACAATTTTTAAACTCTCCCACCAAACATGGAATTCCTTAATGCGGGACCAAATCATCTTGAGCCTCTCTAAAGTATGAAAATCCATGTGCAAGCTAGCATTGGAACTTAGGCCACTGTTGTTATGAATACACAAGAGGTTATCCCATGTCCCTCCATGTATACTGAAAGCATCATATAGCAGCCATACATGCTGATTCCATAGTTCATACAATTTCTTTGATGTGTCCAATGTCTCTCCATTGATGCAAGCAAGATTTTTACCCTCCAGTGCACACATCTCAATCATGTGTCTAGCCACCCAATCAATGGACGGACAAAATTTCATGCTAAATGATTCAGGTGGGAATAATTCAGCTACTACTAATGTACTTGTCAAACCACATGGTTTGACCATCAATACCTCAACTAGAAGAGTGAAAATATCAAGCTCCTCTTGTGGCATCAATAGAAAAAATCCTTTCACCCAATTTTCATCCCCACATGATGTGGCTGAAATAGAAGTGTGGGGTGAAGAATTATGAACCAAATCCCTACAATGCTCATCAATCAAGATTATGGATCCACAAATTCCTCCATTAGTTTTCTGAGTGACAGTGTGATCATGTGCCTCCTCCAAAATTGTACAACATTTTCCTAGAGGCAACTCATAATCTCTTAGGAACCATGGAAGTGCTTGATCTTCATATTGCTTGACCTCAAACTTCTCAAGCGCATGAAAATTGGAATGCACCTCATGTGCATGTATATGGGAGGTATATAATAGCTGCAAAATAAGTCTTTGTTGCTGTTCACATGTCAAGACAATGTCAATCACAACAAAAGAATTATTGCAGAAATAAAAAAAATTCCCTCCCAAGGTCTTCATTCCAAATATGTCTCTATGGAACTAAACAGGTGCTCCCCTCTTCATCCAATGGCTCAACTCTGCCATTGATCCAAGGGTGCAAAAATCCATCTATTTACCCACACATTGAATGTATGTGTAGATTTGATGCCTTCTTTTCAAAAGTGGCTGCACACACATGGCCTTTATGCTGCTTGTAAATCATAGAAAAATCAGCAATATTAAAAACAATTTTCTTGCAACAAGACATAAAATTTTTACCTTCCATATTTCCCTCTTCTATGATTCCTCTATCCAACCATCCAGTGGATGAATCAAAGATATTTATTGCTGATTTATATGATCTATAATGATCCATCTCTTCTGCAATAGGATCTATCTCCCATGGGGACAAATCATGATCCCCCCGTTGTGCATGCGACACAAACCAGAAAAATTTCTTCACCCACTGTTCATTCCCCACTGGTGTTTCAAACATGCAAGGTTTGAAACCTCATGTAAAAAATGAATGCAGTATCAAGGATGAAACTTTGAGAGAATATATTTATGGTGCACCAAGGATGAATGAGCACTTAAGTTGCAGCCCAAAGTATGTTTTTGAGGACTTAAAATATGAATATATTGCAGAAACAACATATGGATCATATTTCAAAACCTCGAGTGCACTGCATGAAATTGATCCGGTGATGGAAAATGAAGAGGAGGAACATCTACAAGAACCTCATCTTCTTGCATGGTCATTGAAGATGGATGAACAAAAGATCCAAGAGGCCCTGAAAATTCTCCATGACACTCATGCTTCAGTTTCAATGATGTGTTGGGAAGCTGCTTTAATGGAAAACCAATCTTCCATTGAAGCCATGGAGAATATCCAGAAAGCAATGTCCACAATCAAAGGTAATTTCTCACAATTGCTTTCAGATAAAAATTACATGTTTGAGTTTGTTGAGTTATTGCGGGAAGCATCACTACATAATGAAGAAAGTATTTGCATATATGAAGAAGAGAACTAAAAGATCAAAGGTGGTTTGTTGGCCACCCAAGATTCTTTGAGATACACTCAAAGTGCCCTCTTAGAATCACAAATGAAGATAGAACAATTCCAACAAGAGTGGAAAGAATTGACTGAATCCTCAATCTTTCCTGAGAGTCATCCCTTTTGGGTAAATGGCATGGATGAACCTCATGATTGGGTGGACCATGAGGATAATTCTATTCAGTATGTGCTTAAAGAGTGTGCAGAACAATTTTATGAGAACCAAGCACTTGATTTCTTTCCAAGGAAACTTGAGTCGTTCCTTGAAGACAGACACTCTCCCATGGAAGAGTGGGATGAGAGCACCCAATTTGGGCCAGCCAATAATGAAAAAGTTGCAGCCATAAGTATGATTACTGAAGGTTTCAAACATGCAAGGTTTCAAGAGGTTAGATCTTTAGTTGTGCATGGATATTCTCCATCTCCTTCTGACAAAGGATTTGGTGACTCATCATCCTCATGGATGCTGCAAATAGGCTGATCTCTCTTTGGGGAACACCCTAATAATCTCTCAAAGAAACCATGTACAGATGGCTCTAATGAATCTTCACTTTTTGTCCTCTTTTCCTTTCCTTTACTTTGAGAAGTGGAACAACTTAGTTCCTTTCTTGATGGATTATTGGTATTCAAAGAACCTACATGTGTTAATGTTTTTGAAAACAAATACTCTCCATATTTATTTCCTTCATGCTGAGAGACACTACTACTCCCTTTTCCATGTTTGCTTGCCAACTGCTTGGCAAGGAATTCTCTAGTCTCTTGATCTGACTGAATGATGCTTTGGGATACATATTTCATCCCTTTCAACGTTCTTTGCATCAAAATTCTTAAAAATTCTTGATCATCCATTTTTGAATGCTCTTCTTCATACAACTCAAATTCTAAATCTCCCATGAATGGAACTAATTCCACAACTGCAACTTGAAGATATTATTGAGATACTTTTCCACGGAGAGTTACTTTCCACAGGATGAGCCAAGGAAAGTGCTCTAATACCACTGTGATGTTCCAAGTCTGGTGTACAGACCTGAAAATTCACCAATTCTGTTAATTATATTAAAATTTATGAACTTGGATTAATTTACACAATGACTTCTCTGACTGGGCAAATAAGGGGTTTATTTTGGGAAATTTTGCAGACAAAAGGAGTGAGTAGAGGGAAGCAACCAAAGACAATTATACATTGAATTTCCTCTCCCCTAACACATTTATATCTGGTTCCATTTAGGTTTCATATTCCGTACTGCAAAAACTTACTACCACGCTTCTGGGCAGCCAAACCGTGCAACTAAGGAGAGTAGTTCGGTCTGTTTCAACCAGGGGCTTCTGGAAACTTGTAGAGGTTTATTCCAGAATTAATATAACATAAATAAATTATTTATATATTTTACCAATTTTATGGAAATTTCTAATAAGTTTTAGGTGAATTTGGGATTTTTGGCAGTTTTGGTCAAGGAGAACCCTGCACAGAGGAGGATGCAAAAGGGTGGTACGAACCAAACCAAAAATGGTTCTAGAAATTGATATGGGAATTTAGGACTATTACTGACCTATAGGAACTGACATATCTCAGTTTTAGTTAACATAAATGGTTTTACATCAATTTTACCAAAACTAGTTATTAAAAACTGGCAATCTAGCTAGGGTCTTAAAAAAACTATTAAATCATGTTAAATCCAATTCTGTGAAACCTGATATTTATAACAGAGATAAATATGATATATTTGAACATGAATACATATTTCAATCCCTTCCCCATCATGAAATATTCATTACAACACTCATATTCACTCAATCCCCCCATACACCGATAAAATAGGATATTTTTATGAAGCTGAGATAATATTATTCAAGGTCTGAGATATATTGACTTGATAAATGTAATTTTCAGAATATATTGACAGTACATAACAGAAGTAACATTATTGACTGACCATTACAAAGAGGCTTTCAAAATAAAGGGGCAGGAGGCCCAGAAAATGACTGGCAAAAGCGGCTGTGAGCATAGGTGAAGCATGGGCTTCACTGTATCTCAACCTAAACGTGTTGGAGGCTGAAAATAAATCTTATCATAATTCAATGGCTGCAATGTAGCGCTCCATACCTGCAATAGAAGAGAAAGGGAGATGGAAGAGAAGGGAGGAGGGGTTTGGGGATCATCACCCAATGGTCTGAGGCACAACACTCACATAGTATGCTCACATAGCATAACCACAATATCAAATCATCAACCAAACTGAAGCAATGGGTTCAAATTTATATTTTATAGACTTATGGATGACCTGCTTAGTAAGTTGAGGCCAATGGTGACTTGTGAGAGCAAGTCAACCCCATGGGTGACCTAACCCTAGCCACAAAAGCACCCCCTTTGGGAAATTAGGCAAGTAGGACCATGTGGAATTGTTTCTAATTCCAAATCATCCTTCATAATTAGAAACTGCACCCTCCCTTAGTCAAAAGATGCCTCTTTTGAGTTATGACAACTTTCTGCTTTTCCTGGCTCATAAGGAAACTCTTTCTTTCCTTAAAAAAACTTTCCTGCTTTTACCTCTTTCTGCTTTTTTTGCTTTTAGGAAACTTCCCTTTATTCTCTTGCTTGCTTTTGTCATGTAATTTCTTATTTTTTACCAAGGAAAGTTGACTAGCTTTCCCCAATGCACCCTCCTGACATGGCAGCCTTAATTCCACATCATTATTGTGCATAATAAATAAAATTGCTGAAATAAAATTAAATACATGCCTTGGAACAATTATTAGTAAAAATTTATCCTAGGAGGAATAATTAATAACAACTTGAGCCCCTAGGAACTTAGCATGGTCAACACTTTTAATGGTCAATTTGAGGGAGCATGACAACTAGAGTAATGAAGGGGATGTTACATCCTCCCCTCTTAAATTTACACTTTCCTAGGTGTTGGTATCCATACTTACATTCACATTTCTTTTATGCTTCTTGCATTTCTTTTATAACTTTTTCTCTTTCCATAACGTCCCTCTAATATTTCGCCTTACTTTGCGGATGTACCTACAACATTGTTAGTCATACTTGACTTGTATAAAATTTGTGATCCAAAATAAAATTATCCTTACATTATAATTTTTTTATCTTTTCATGATTAATTTATCTTTTCTTTGAAGGATTTACGAAGTGATGATAACATTGTATTCCTGCAACTGCTTAACATCTATCAATCCTCATAGTAATATAAAATTTCTGATTGATAGTGGAGTTGTTTATGCATTTGTATCTTATGACACATAAGTTTTCTATATTCAACCTTTACATTCATACATATGGTATGGTGGTACTTCTTATCAAGCTCCTTTAATCATTTACACTTGTTTCACAACACAAGTAATCATATTAAATTAACATGAGCATAATCATATTTTTTCATATTCAGAAACATATACTAATTAAAAGAATTACTAATGCATATAGTAACAATAATTTTATCACATTTATCACACAAGGTTTAATTACATATATAACTTTTCATCCAACTCTTTATCATATCATGATGAATATAATTCCAAACATATAATTCACACACATACCTCTTGTGTATCTTTGAGGTTTCAAGCATATCTTGGTTGGAATCTCCTTTCAAGAGTTTCTGGCATGCATATATATACATGAGGGTCATCTTCTCACAGAGCCACTAGCTCACGTGTAGGCCTCCTCAGCCTGTATATATATTATATTCATCCGATATAAGGACGATACCCTTAATTGGATTTTTACAGCTATTGTGTGTATCTCCTGTAAAGAGATTGAAATTTCTCAAGGCCTAGAAGCCAAGATATCTCTGAGCCTAAAATATCAACATCACAAAGGATGTCACTAAGGAACCTAACACCTCACCTGGGTGCTCCCTAACAGTTCTGCTTCATATCCTAACACCTCCTTTGGGTGCTCATTGATATCTCTTTTCCTAGGACTTAGTATCATAGAGCACTCAATAGAGCTTAACACCTCACATGGGTACTCATTGGTATCTCTCTACTAATTTTATCAAAAATTTCAGAGCCTAACACCTCTCAAGGGTGATCCTTGGAAGATCTTGCTTAATTCATAGTCAATCAATTTTTTTTATTAATTTTACTAAGAGCTTTTCCAAGCTCAAGAATTTTTCTTTTGCTGAAAAAATATTTTATGTTGTGCTCATTTTAATATTTCAATTTGTTTATTCTGAAAATTAATTTTCAGTTTCAATTCTTATTACATCTTGTAATTATGCATAATGAGATTAAATAGTTTAGGCACTCTAGAGACCATCAATCCTAACAACAATTCAATTTCTCTTGCTTATTCACATTTTATTATCCAATTTCTTCTTCCTTTTTCTTAGAGGTTAATTATTTATATTTCTTCTTAAGATATTTTTTTTAGATTAGAAAATGTTTCTTAGTAGTTAAAATCCTTATAGACCAAGGCATCCCTCGTGATAAGCTCAAAAAGTTTCCTAGCTCTTTTTCTGATTAGTCTTTAGTTGCATTTTTTTTCAGGTTTCTTATATTCATATTCAATTATTCAGTTATGGTCTTATTGGAACTACCATAGTTCATTAATGCAATAATATCAAGGCACAATTATTCACAATGACATATATTTAGTACCTTTTCCAAAAATAAACTTTAAATACGCGAAATATTATAATCATGATTTAGCATACTCGATGTTCCAGAGCCTACTAGCTCCACATCTAACTAAACCTTTAATAACTTTGAACATTCTTGATGTTCCTGATCCCATTTTCTCAACATCATATCCACATAGTAAACTAATAATCTTGATGCTCTAGAGCTTATCCACTCATCATCAAGACATATTTATCTAAGTCTTCCAAGAATTAATTAACAACATTACACATCACAGAACAGAATTTGAGGCCAAAATCCAAAGGCTACCATGTTTGAAATTCAACACTAACCTGTCAGGTAGTTGACACCCTCAATTTTTTTTGTTGTCAGTGGCATAACGTCAGATAGTCAACAGCCAAGCCAAGGCTGTCGGATTTCCTACGGAACGATCGTCAGATTTACTACGGCCAGGCCGTCAGATTTCCTACGGCAATGCCGTCAGATTTCCTACGAAAAGGACGTCGGATTTCCTATGACAATCTACCGTCGGAGCCACAACAATTTCATCGGATTGACATGAAATCCAACAGCTGCTGCTAGGCATTGAACGTAGGATAACCGACGAGATACTGTATATTAGTAAATAAAAAATTGTATTCAGTGGCAAGTTTACTTTGAGATATGCTATAGATATCATTGTCTTTTGATATATTTTGGTGGATATGTTTAAGCTTTAATAAATCATCAGGACCAAATATATGTAGGTTTCTTCATTTGAAAGAGGATTCAACACAGATGGAATCTATTTAACAAAGGTGCTAATAATATCACTCAGAATCTTCTCATCATATCTTTATTCCAACCTACAACTGATCCAGGAGGAAAATATTGCAAGAGCTTTATCACATGAGATCATTTAGGCAGAGAATTTAATAGGGGCAAGCAATCAACTTTAGATAAAATTTTGAATTTGACTTCTACACAAACATGGGGATTAATTTCAAAATTTATATCAATAGCCTTTGCAAAATGTGATATACCTGGGTTAGAGTATCATTCCTTTGCAATGGGGCAGCTTTTCAAAAGTGGATTTGGTAGATTTGGTCTTGGACAGGTAGTTATCACACACACTGTTTATTTTTGGACTTGTATTTATTTTGTCTTGCTAATTAACCTGTAAATATGGAAAAAGATTTTAAAGGAATATGTTTATCTTTTTAGGCGAAGACAAGATTGGCTGATGAAAGTTTACGTTTTGTCTCTTTGGTTGGTGGATGCTTTGGAGGTGAGTTTACCTAACATTCTTGTTCCAAAAATTAACCCAATTCTTAACATGTATTGATATCTTGTTTCAATTCTTACCGCTTCATGAAAGCCATCATAGGAATGATTTGCATACACTTTTGATTTCAAAAAGTTGCTAATGATTACATGTAGATAATCCAACTCCTCTTACAGTTGTGTATGTTTTTTTATATCTTGAAGTATTAGTTGTCAGCCATGTGATAATTCAAATTAAAATATATTTGCATCTATCGCTATCAGTAAACAACAATATTCAAGAACCAAATTTTGAGATTCATCCTAAACTTTTCTCCCACAAATTATGAATGTCTTGTATCATTACAATGGAAATCAATTTTTAAATGGTTTTGTTATGTCTATTTTAGTTATGTATTCTTGTTTTCTCCTGCTTTATCTTTTTTAATGAAAGTTGTACCTATCATCGTGCCTTTGCATTCTTGATTTGGAGCTCCCTATTTTTTATTGTTATTTATGCTTATACTAATGTAGAAGTGACCAAAAATTTGGCCAATAGGGATCGAAAGCACAACTAATGTGATTACATAATGGGAGTGTGAAAGAAACTCCTATCTCTGCTCTATTAAAAGTAGAGAAAGAGTTAATTAACTAGCCAATAGAAAGATAAGAAGTACTACAAAAATAATTCCAAAACCAAATGCAAATGCAGATGTTAAGGCATGTTGGTTCTAGAAGAAGAATGAGAAGAAATAGAGAGGAAGAGGATGACTTCGGAATTGAATAGTCAATCATCCTATGGGGGTCAATGCATTGCTTGATTATGTCATCTATAAAATATCTGAGATTGAGTGGGTTTGGTTGTGAAACCCTATGGGGATCCATAGATTGATGATGTCCATTACTCCAAAAATCTAAAGATGAGGGGAAGAATATCCAAATGGAATAATAGTTGTTCAAGTGGACCTATAGAGTAGTACCCTGTGCAAAGTGAGTTTGGCCTTGGGACCTCCTGCTAGTTTGTTTGATGGCTTAGTGGGTTCTGTACTAGGATCTTGAACTAGAGCTCCTTCATAATGAACATAAATTAGATTATTAGTTACAATAATTATTAGGACATAAGGGTTGTGTCCCTTAAACATGAATTTGTTTCTTGGGAACTATTTAAGGAGTCTCCTTGAATACCTTTTTGTCGTCAATGTATCTTTCATAATTTTTAAATATTATTTTGTGCTTTTGGAAATTATATTTAGAGTCTTGTCCCTTTCTTATGTGATGGCTTTGTGCATTACTGTGGCATCAAATACTAAATCGGGCTGATTGTTGTGGGACCACCTGATGACTTGTGGCAAATTTTTCTAGTTTGTGGCTGAATTTATTTCTTCTCACAAGAGAATGGGATCGTGGCCATTATTATTTTATTACTAAAGAATATAAATACTAAAATGATTAGATTCAAATCTAAGGAAGTAAAAGATCATCATTAAAATAATATAACAATGATTAGGAAAATTGAAGGGAGTCTTATTAATCAAAACCCGTACACCAACATCACCATTAATGAAGCATGAGTACAAGGAAATCATAGTCTCCAAACAATTTCCATGCAATTAAAAGTCGCTGGCATTTACATATTCTTGAGGGTACAAGAAGGAAGCCACATAAGCAATCCAACCATGTAATTTTATCAAAGACATCAACAATATCAGGATACACCAAAAACATAGAAACAAGGCTGAGGGGTGATGATAGAAGATATTCACAACAACATATGGTCAAGGGATTTTGCTGAAGAGCTATTAAGAGATGCCAACCATTTGGAGCTGTCCAATGTGGTGGGATTTGTTGATACATATTCCTTGTTGGTTAGGTTCCAACTGATGTGGAAGTAGGTCAATCCTACTTGTTGTATATAGGTAAAACTATACATAGTTCCCAAAGTCAAAAAAAGGAAAAGTCACGAATGAGATGTAAACTGCTGGGTTGTGGGTTGTTTATCCTCTCTATTGAACTGTGACTGTTTAGTGTCTTACCTGCTGAGCGTGATTGCATCTTCTTCTATGCTGACTGTGAAGTGTCTTAACTGCTGGATTTGACTGTCCTCTCTATTGCTGGTCGTGAAGTGTCTTATCTTCTAGGGTGACTGTGTGTCTCTATTGGGAAAGCATATTTCTGAAGATGACCTTAATTAGCCAAGGAGTTTAGCTACCCATGGCATTTTCATTTTTGTTTTGTTAAAGACTTTCCATTCATTCTCCTCAACTATTAGATTTTTTTTAGAGGTTAGTGTTATATTTATTTTATGGTTATAGTTTATTTATTCTTGTTTTTATCATAATACACAAACACACAGACTCTCTCTCTCTCTCTCTCTCTCTCTCTCTCTCTCCAAGTCTCCGCTCTTGTGGATGAATTGTAATAATATATTTTCTCTGTTTGCAATCATTAATGAATACAATGACCAACAAAATAAATCATTAATAAAATAAATAAAAAATTGTAATCAAGAAAAAACTAGAAGAATGAAACAAAACTGAAGGTGAATTCAATGACAACAACAACAAAAAAACCATGAATAAAAAGGAAAAACAATATGTAATCAATAAAAAAAGAAGGAAACAAACCTGAAAGTATAAACATTCTTAGCATTGTATGCAACAAAACAAACAATAAAAGGGAATGACTAACAGTAAATCACCATACATTAGAACTACATAAACACAACAACCAGCTTATGTTATTACTGCTCAAAATTACAATAAAGGAGATTCATAGGAAAATGCATTCATGAGTTGGAATATCCAGCTATATAAGATGCTCAACAAACTTAACCATCTAAATACAACAATGTGCACAAATATGGGGTCTCCCTGGTGCTGTGTTATCTGCCATTCAGATAGATTAATTTAAACTAGTCAGGATAGAAGTTCGAAATAATGAGAAAATGATCAGATTGACACAAAACTTAGTGCTTTGGTGAAAATATGTTGGATTATGAGCTTCCGAAGACGAGAATTAAGATATTTCTTTACATGCATATTGTCAGAATATAAAAATTCTCATGAGGTAGATTCTGGTACCAACAGAAAGAAAAAATAAATTGTAAAGTCTGGATTATTCTTTTCAAGTATATATTAATTGGAAAAAGAGGTTCAAAGAAAAAATAGAAGAAAATATTCAATAATAGTTTTGGAATGGTTGGTCCAGAGATCCCAGTAGTAAATTGCCCACTTAGTAGAAAAGTTAAAACTAGCAGGAAGCTAGAGCAAGATAATAATATGGATGGAAGGATATAGATGAAACCAGGGCCAAGACTGAGCCTGAACCAACAGCAGTATCAGAGCCCGAGATAAACCCAAAGAGTCTGAGCAGGAAGAGAAAAAAATCAGTCCCAAGCAAGAGCCAGAGATAAAACTATGCTATAGTTAGAGATTAGGCCATAACCAAATATCCAGTGCTCACAAGTCACAAGTTAAGATTAAGGAAGGTGAAGATATGAAACTATTCAATGGTGGATATCAACATAAAGAGGGTAGGTTTGATTTGAAATCAGATTTAAAAAAACATGAAGGATATATACAATGCTAAGTGGTCACTAGTGACATTTTAGAAGCTTAGCCATCCAAAATGGTTGGATGATGGAGGAGGATGCAGAAAACAGGAGGATTCTTATCCATCTACATTAGATATCTTTCATTTTTGGCCTAATAAACCAAAGGCCTTAAAGATCCTAACAAGCCAAAGACCTTAAAGAGAAAGAAAACACTAGGACATATATTTGAAGTATGAGCGCATTCAACCCAATACTAGTCTTATATGATGTATTTAAATATGTGCCATATGTAACTTGATCAATAAACCCTATTGGTTTTCTAGAAAAATTCATATCATAACTTCTATAACATAGATCTCTGAGATTGTGGCAAAAGATGAATTCCATCTAGAACCATAGGTGTCTATGAGGGGGTTTAGAACCTCCCTTAAAAGTCACAAGAAATATAGATAACCAACATAAACAAATACTACTACTATCCCTCAAACCTTAACAAGTATATACAAAATATCAATAGATGAATGTAGACAAGTGAGTATAGCACTAAAAACTCTAAAAAAATACCAACAGAGCTTATATTCCTTGTTGGATAAATGTTAACTATTACAAAGGACCCTCCTCATATATAAAGATATTTGAGAGGTTAGGGTTACGTGCAATCCCTTCAGTCAAAAGAGACTTGATGATTTACAATCTACTTGTCACTTTTGGAGAAGTGGCCATTTTTGTAAGTCAAATCACTTTTAACTTCCTTCAAAAATATATTTTTTCCCTATAGGAAAAAAAATAATATTATTTTGCTCAAAAGTTTACAGTTTTAGAGAAAGAAATGGATTTGACAAAATCCTTTGAAGATAAACTTTGGAGTTCCATGTCATCATTTGATTTGGGATATGTTCCCTCCACGGCACTTGTGATGGCTAATCATCAATTGGATGGTACAAACTATGGAGCTGAAAGGCCATAAAACTGATATCAATGGCTTGCAAGGTGGTTCAAGTCATGGCAATTTCATAGGTACATTCATCTATGCCTTAGAGGGAAATTTGTTCTTACAAGTGTACCCCCAATCATTTATAAAAACTGGTCTCAAACTAGGTGCAAAATTAGCAAAATGCCTCTTGGAATGAAAGTTGTTCTGTCTAATCTACCTTTCACAAATTATCTAAAACTAAAATTTCCTAAGTTCATTATCAATCAATTACAAGTATAATTAACGCATTGCCTTTTGTTTGGTGAAAATCGAGCTAAAATTGAGTGAGATTTGGCCTCCAGAAGGTAAACAATAAAGGTTTTTCTAAGGGAGATGAAATCAAAATATAAGGTCATTATTTAAAATTTATGGGTGAAAACCTAAAGGAACTGTATAGTACTAATATTCACTTCTCCATATCAAATGGGTCTCTTTCAAAGTAAAAAAAAATCAACCCGGAAGGGGCCTAATTAACACACTTTGCTAGCTAGATTATGGACCAAAAAATAGGGTTACTAGGATTTCTGGAAATTTCTTGGTTGAATCTTTGAGTCAAAACCTGTATATTTTTTCCTGCCTCAAAATCCAAATGAGGGAGATATGGAAATTTTGGTTTAGGCATTTTAGCAAACACTTAGTGGACAAGTACTTGGTTGAGGACTTTTGTCAAACAATTAGTAGATAGCCACCTACAACTCTTCCTTCTCTAAGTTCCTTTCAACATTTCAAAAGCTACCAGAAATGAAATCAAACCCATACACATGGAAAGAAAAACACCCCAAGGGAATCTACATTTTCATAAAAATACCCAAATCATGGGATTTGGTCTCGCAAAAAATGTTTTTGGCATCAAAATGGGGGTTCCAAGCCCATATGATATGGATACTTTCCTCCACGACATCTCAGCTAGATATTTTATAAATAAAATTGGAATTCCTAATTGTTTATTCAACAAGGGTTGGAGAGGCCATGTTCCCTTATCGGTAAGTTAATGTAAAAAAAAAGGAATCGTAAGTTGATTCAATCTCATAGGAGACAAAAATAATGTTTCCACCAAAGTATAAATGAAAGGAAACTAGAAATGTAGTTTGAAAATGAGGGCGGGTTTCTTACCAGGCACGTTGTAACGCTAGTTCCTCATTCTGGAAACCCCAAGTGAGTGTATCAACCAATTTATTTTCCAAGTAAACTCCTGTACAATATGCAAACAATGAGTAATTTAGTGAATTGTCAAGTTCTTCAAAAGTCACTCAACACAGTCTACTCAGTTCTTCGAAAGTCATGTCTCAGCGAGGGGTCACAAGTTCATATGCCATAGACACAAAGGAACAATAAAATGAAAAAAAACAAGACATTGATTTGGTGAGAAAAGAGAAATGATTATAGCAAAATACCTGATCAAATACATCTTGCTTAGCCATCTCATCCCAAAATCGGAGGCAAGCAAGAGCTACTAAAGCTGTGAGAGTTGATGCTATAATATCATGTACAATTTGGTTCTATGGGAAGCTAATAGGAATAGTGAACCCGTGATTAAACCATGCCAAATCCATCAAACTATCAGTTTTTGCAGAGCATGTCCCATGTCCACCATTCTAAGAGCATCCCACTTGAAATCCATCCATAACATGTCTGAAAGGACTGCCCTGATAAGTAAAACCCACTAAAATATCTTGCAGATCCACTACTAAAATGGTTGATTGTAGAGGGATCCGAATGATTGTTTCAAACCAATTCAGATGAGGGAGTTCATTGTAGAGGGACCTGAATTATTGTTTCAAACCGAACCCTCCTCTGCCTCTGCAAACCCTGACCGATGCAAACCCTCCTCTATGTAAACACGCTTGACCTCCAATAGCACCTCCAGCGACCTCCTCTGTGTGACCTCTGGCAAACCTTCTCTGCGTGACCACTGAAAAACCTCCTTTGCATGACCTCCAGATGTGGAGGTATATTGTGTCAGCTCTGCCGTGAAATTATTGATTGGGTTCTTTGTTTCATGAAGAAATATTGTGTCTGGATAGTTGTGGTTTTATGTGTGTGTGTGTGTATATATATATGTTGCCCTAGTGTCAGAAATCCTACGCCCTAGTGTCGAAAATTTGACGACGCTAAAATAATTTAATAGGCTCAATACTTTTCATCGTTACTGTCCGACACATCCGTACGATACATCGAATGTCGTCGGATTTCAGGTTCAAATCTTGTTGTGTCGACATGTTAACAACACATTATCACATTGCATAGCTTGATACTTTTAGTATATATGCATGCACAAACCATTCAAAAATTCTATGAAACATTACCTTATCATAGATATGGCATATGGATACATAGTTATTTTTAAAAAAATGCTATGGTTACCATACTCGAATATTTCAATAGAAATTTTCAAAACTTCTTACAAAGTATTTTCTTGACATATCAAATTATCTAAACTATGTTTTGACACAAATGCAATTGTTTTATAGAATGATAACACCTTGATAACCTTCCATAATAATAAAGGATTCATACTGATTCTAGATGTTACCTTTTCCATCGACAAGTTCATCATTTGTCCTCGCTTATCTTATCGATTCCCATGTGGAAATGCTTCTTGTGCGTACTTACATTCCTTACTCACATTTTCTTGCTAAATATTATTTGCATCATCATCTCATAAGGCAAACTATATGATATCAAGTTCCTATTTGGAAGCTCATAAAATCTTGATGCAAGATGTACTTTTGTATAATATCAATGCATTATTTTTTTGATATTTTAGTCGTAGCTATTTTTCCTTGTCTTGCAATTTAAGAAAAAATTGTACCTTACTTTGTATAATCTTGAATTTACATGCCCAATTTCCATTACCTTCGCTTCAATTGGGCGAAGCTTCTTGTTAACCCATGTAGTTGTACATTACACTAAAACCTTTTTTGAAATGATATTCACATCAGGTTTTCTTTTGTCAACGTAATATTCAACAAATGTAAAAGTTACATATTGAAATTTTTCTTCCTTGATGCATTTAAACACCAATATTTACATAATGCACAATCTAGACATAACAATATATATCTTTATGCACAATCCTTACTCTACATGAAATAAAGGTCATGTCCTTATAGTCTAACTTGTCATGTTGACAGTTTTGTATTAGTTAATTCTACTTGCATATGTTACCCATTAACTTTCTCCTTCAATATGATAATCATAGATTTTACCTTACCCGTCCTAATCTTGAATACCGATGAAATTGTTTAAGCAATTACTAGTTTCACTACATCATGTATCCATTAGTCGTTTATCATAGATAAATTCACTATGCACTAAACTCTTCTAGCAAAATTTTCAGAGAGTTAGACATAGAATTGCACATTACACATCATTATGCATATAAAATAACATTAGTATGTCCTTACATAAATTAAACATATCACCTTTTCAATCTTTAGATGAAAATTCACTCTTCATACATACACTTTTGCATTTTAGTTCTATATAAACTCGCTTACACACATTCCATCACATGTTCTAAGAAACTTAGTTATGTATTTTTATCATCATAATATTGAACAATGTCTTTCCTATAGCATGCATGCCAATAGGTAATAATAAAATCACGTATTCAAATCACAAAGTCACAACATACTTGTATGCAAGTGAGTCCATTAGGTCTGAGTGTTGAGAATCTACTCTGATACCATTTGTAACATACCCAAACTCCACTTTACTAATTCGAGAGATGGGGTATACTTTATTTCTTTCTTACTTGTCCACACAACTCAAAATGTTAGTCCCTTTAATCACTTGACAAGATTGAATAGTACTATAATACCTTTCTATAATTTATAGTAAAAGTAAAAAAAAATCATTTCTAATAAACTTTTATCACAAATAATTCAGACCTTTAAATATATTAGGCCATGTCATAATATTTGTGAGATCCTTGGATATTTTGGTTTTACCTAACACCTATTCTTATATAATCCTCACTCACTTAGCCTTTAGACACGTAATTAATCCTTTTAAACATTTAAGGGTATAACTACCGCAAACTATAATAAGCCTTTACACTTAATACATAATTCAGTATACATAAATTTTCCATTTTGATATATTTAATTGCATGGAAGTAACACAATACAACATGCTCTCATGTTAACATGTAGCCTTCTTCGCAATCGCAATATCTATTGAATACCTATAGCATTCAATTAGTAAAAATACACTTTTAATTATTGAAATAGACATTTTTGTTAACCTTACAACTTAAGTCAATCACTTACCCAATGATACATTTATGGCATTGCCACCATGGACAATAATATTAACTTCTAATGATATTTCATCAAATAACTTATTGGTTCATGATGTAATTATCACATGTACACAATGCCTAACATAGATTAACCATCAATATTTAATGATAACACTATATGATTTCTTTAGTTTATGTTGAACATAACATCTGTATGCTTCTTGTGTACAAAGTTTAAATATTTATACTTAGGTAATATAATCTATAATCCATTCATTATATACAAATAAAAAAAATGATTTCTCTTTTAGCAAAACACAATTGCAGAGCATTAAATTGAGTCAAATTCATGAGTTAAAGCACAAATCAATAGAGGGACACCAATATACGTGGTTTTTATTGGATAAATCTACTCAATTGGACTGAAGCTAGATCTCCCTAGTCCAAGTGGATCTAGAACAAATCAAGTACATGATACAATCTACTTTCCTAGATCAATTAGAAATGTAAGTTAACAAAGAGATCACCTACATGAGATCTAAAAATCCTATTCTCTCCTTGTTGATCCAAGCTCTAGATCCTTCAGATATTGAGCTACAAAACCCTATAAAGCAAGTGGAAACAAGAAAACAATACATGTGTATCTAAACATGCATTGATATTGTTAGTTTTTCAACATTAAGCTAGCATTATTAGGCTCTTTAACTGAGATAATAACAAGTACAGCAATCAAACACAAGAGACAATGAACACAGTGTTTTTCCTCGGGGAAACCATAAATGGAGAAAACCCCGCAACTTCCTCAGAGATAGAATCAACACCAAAACAGTAAAATCCCAAAACAATAAGTGATCTCCTGACATCAGTAATCTTCTTCTTGTCTAGCCCCAATGTCTTCTCCTTCCTCAACTATGCGCTACCCTTGAGTGTGTATTAGTTGTGTGTTAAATAGAGAGTCCAGCTCTCTATTTATACTAATCCCGACATGACAAAAACTCTACCAGGGATGACCTCTACTAGGAGATTCTAATAACCCTAGTGCCCCGGAACTATGGGGACTTTAACCCTTAGACAACTGGAGGGTTATCCACAATGACTTCACATGACTTGTTCACATTATTGATCCTCTAGATCGAAACATGGGGGATGACAACATGACTCAATTACATTATAGATACATCCCGGAATAAACATCGGGTTACAATACATAAGATACATAGATGAATACATTCTGAAGTTACAAATACATCAACACTCCCTCTTAACTAGGAAGGTATTCTTTCGACACAATTTTCAGTACTAGTCTTCTTCTCTGTATCAGCTGGATCATCTCGTCATCTGCATCTCAATTCTTCTGAGTATTCAAGTCATCTTCGTCTTCAAGTCATCTTTATCTTTAATTCATCTTCATCTTCAAATATGGATCATCTCTCGATCTGGATCATCATGGGACATCATCACTGGATCTGGATCATCATCACTAGATCTGGTCATCACTTGATCTGGATCATCATCACTGGATTTGGATCATTACTCGATCTAGATCATCATTGGGCATCATCACTGGATCTGGATCATCACTCGATCTGGATCATCATTGCTGTATCATCATCACTAGATTTGGATCATCACTCGATCTGGATCATCACTGGTGCTATCTCATGATTCTTCTCGTCACGGGAAGTTCTACAGAGCCAGCCCTTTTTCATGCTGGTTGTAGGCCTAAACCCCATGTAGGTCTTCTTCAGCACTTATATCTGACCTACTCATCAGAAAGGAACAGTACTCACATCCATCGAGGCTGGAACACATTCTGCTCACAATGATGGAAGAGTTTTGTACTTCCATCCAGGCCGAAACACATCCTGCTCACAATGATGGAAGATTTCCTCACTTTCATCCAAGCCAGAACCACATCTTTCTCACAATTATGGAAGAACTATGTTCTTCCACCCAGGCCGGAACCACATCCTACTCACAATGATGAAAGACTCTCATCCAGGATGGAACACATCCTGCTCACAATGATGACAGATTTCTGCACTTACATTCATCCAGGCAGGAACACATCCTGCTCACAATGATGAAAAGGTTCTGCACTTACATCCATCTAGGCAGGAACACATCCTGCTCACACTGATGGAAGGGCTCTGCACTTACATCCATCCAGGCGGGAACACATCCTGTTGACAATGATGGGAGTGCTCTGCACTCACATATGATCTTGTAGGAACCAATCCTACAGTCATATCAGAATGGCCCCCAGTCCTCCTTGACTAAACTACCTGGTAACTGACCAAGTGCCTCCATTCTCCTATAGAATGGCAGTTGCCCTTACATCTGACCTGCTCATCGGAATGGCCAACAATTACATCTGACATGGAAGGAACTTAATCCTTTAGCCATGACAGAATGGTTCAGCCCTTACATCTGATCAAGTGGGAACACATCCCTTTATCACATCAGAATGGCTTCTCAGTCCTTGACTGAGTTTTCCTGGTACCTCACCATGTAGCTCCATTCAAAGAATGCCAATTTCCCTTACATATGTCCTACTCAACAGAATGTCCAGCACTCATATCTGTCATGGAAGGAAGCAATCCTCTCACCATGACAAAATGGCTCAGCCCTTATATCTGACCTACTCATCAAAATGGTTATGGATCTCAGCACTCATATTTGACATGGAAGGAACCAATCCTCTCAGCATGACAGAATTGCTCAGCCCTTACATCTAACCATGGAAGGAACCAATCCTCTCACCATGACAGAAAGGATATGGGACTCATCACTTTCCCTTGGAGGAAATATTGATCTAGAGAACACCAAGCTTCTCCTTGAAGTACTCGAACTTCACCCTAGCCAATGGCTTTGTTAATACATTAGCTATCTGTTCCTCTGTCACAACATGCTGGAGCTTCACTGCTCCCCTCTGCACCATATCCTTGATATAGTGGTACTTAATCTCGATATGCTTCGACTTCTCATGGAACACTGGATTCTCTGACAACTTTACGCAACTCTGGTTGTCACAATGTATACAAGTAGCATCCAAATGAAGATCAAATAAATCAGACAGTAGCTTCCATAGCCATACTGCCTCACAACTAGTTGAACAAGCTATGACATTCTCTGCTTCAGCTGTACTTAGTGCCACACAGGATTGCTTCCTTCTAAACCAAGAGATCACACCTGATCCCATACTGAAGCAACACCATGAACTGCTCTTCCTATCGATGGCACTGCCTGCCCAATCTGAATCAACATAACCCTCCAGGTTAATCTTCTGATTCGCATCGTACTTGAGCCCATAATCAATTGTACCCCTCAGGTACCTTAGAATATGCTTTACAGCAATCAAGTGAACATTTCTCAGATCTATCAAGAACTAGCTCAAGGTGTTCACATCAAAGCAAATGTCTGGTCTCATGTTCGTCAGGTACATCAATGACCCAATCATATGATGATACATCGTAGCATCAACCGATTCTGATGAAGCATCATTCAATAGCTTCAGGTTTGATGCCATAGGTGTGGCCATAGCCTTGCAATCCATCATCCCAAACCTCTTCAGGATCTCTACTGCATACTTCCCTTGTCCAAGGAAGATTCCATTTGTACTCTGCCACACCTCCATACCTAGAAAGTAATGCATCATCCCCAAGTCCTTCATTTTGAACTCAGTAGCAAGCTTTCTCTTCATATCAGCAATCAACCCATCCATACCTATTACAAATAGATCATCTACATATAGTAGAAGCATCATTGGGTTTCCATCTTCAACCTTGTAGTAAAGTTTGGAATATGCTTTACTCTTGGTAAAGCCAAAACTAGATAGAAAGCTGTCAATTCTGCCATACTAGGTCCTAGGTGCCTGTTTCAAACCATACAGGGATTTCTTCAATCTGCATACATGAGACTCTCTGTCATGTGTCTCAAAACCGAGTGGTTGTTCTACATACACTTCCTCTTCAACTACACCATTCAAGAAAGCAGTCTTAACATCCATTTGGTGTATCTTCCATTTCATCACTGTAGCCAGAGCAAGTACTGATCTGATGGAAGTGTATCTGGCTACAGGTGCAAAGGTTTCTTTATAATCTATTCCTTCTTTCTGAGAGAAACCCGTGCCACAAATCTTGCTTTATATTTTTCAATGCTACCGTCTGCAGCATGCTTGATCTTGTAGATCCATTTGGAAGTTACAACTGAATTCCCTTCTAGTCTTGGGACAACATCCCAAACATCATTCTTCATGATCGATTGGTATTCTTCGATCATAGCATCCTTCCATTCTTTTCGTTCTGCCGCTTCTTCGTAAATGGAAGGTTTGTGATCAATGAAATCACATAGTAAAGCTACATACTCGAAGCAGGATCTGGTTCTCTTTCTTTCTCTGTGATTCTCTTCTGGAGCCCCATATCTTTCCACACCTTGGATAAGTTCTCGTACCCAAGCAGGTTTCCTCTTATGAGGATTCTTCTCCAAAGGTGGATCTATAGGTCTTTGTGGTTCTTCAAATTTTCAATCTTCTTCTTGAGCTTCTTCGTTCATGGTTGTATCATGAATTCTGGGTGCTTCTGCTTCTGCTTCTTCAGGTTCTTCAGCAGGTCTCTTTTTGCATTTGTTGTAAGTTGTGTCTTCATCAAATGTCACATCCCTGCTGATGTCAATCTTCTTGTACCCTAGAGAATATATTCTGTAAGCCTTCAAGCTTTCAGAGTATCCCACAAATATACCCTTCTTTCCTGAAGGATCTAATTTTGTTCTCTTCTCTTTTGGAATGTGTATGTACACAGGATAGCCGAATATTCTGAGATGGCTGACTTCTAGTTTCTTGCCGGAGAAGACTTCTTCAGGAGTCTTTTTCTCGAATACTCTATGTGGAGTATGGTTCTGTACATACACAGCTGCTCTGACAGCTTCTGCCCAAAGATGCATAGGAAAATCTCGATCATGAAGCATGGATCTTGCAGCTTCCATGATAGTTCTGTTCTTTATTCTGCAATCCCATTCTACTATGGATTATAAGGAGTGGACAACTCCCTCTTAATCCCTGATTCTTTGCATAGCTCTTTGAATTCATTCGAAGTGAATTCTTCGCCATTATCTGATCGAAAATTCTTGATCTTCTTTTCAGTGTGGTTCTTGATCAAGGCTTTGAATTCCTTGAATTTGTTGAATTCTTCGTCTTTGTTCTTCATGAAGTAAACCCATGTCTTCCTAGAAAAATCATCAATAAAAGAAACATAGTATGCATACCCGCTTAGTGAGTTTGATGACATAGGACCGCATACATCGGAGTGGATGATTTCTAGGATTCCTTTGGCTTTGCTTTCGCTTCTAAGAAATGTATTCTTTGTATTATTTCCTTTTGCACATCCTTTGCAGATCCCATCATGCTTTGCTTGGAATTCTGGAAGACCTTCAACAACTTTGCTTGCAATAGGTAGTGCTCTGTAATGCACATGTGCAAGCTTTCTATGCCAAAGCTCATTTGGCTCTACTATGTCATGGATCAAGGCTTGTTCTAGATGCCCCTTCAATTTGTACAAACCTCCTTCTTGTTCTCCAATCACCACTGCATCATCGATAGTCTTATTTCTTGGCCACATGATGACTTGACCATCTATGAATGCAACCCTCATTCCTTTTGCATCCAATGCTGATATGTAGAGAAGGTTCTTCTTGAGTCCTGGCACAAACAATACTTCTTTCATTGTTAGAGACTTTCCAGAGCCTAGTTTATAGGAATATTCCCCACTACCTTTTATTGGATATTGGTAGTCATCTCCTAGTTTCACCTTGTGAGGTGATTCATGTTCTGATAGTCTTACAAAGGATTCCTTGAATCCAGTCATATGTTTGGAAGCCCCACTGTCTATAAGCCAATCATCACTACCATGAGTAATGTTACCTGTGAGAGCAGAAATCAAAACATATTCATCCTCGCTTGAAGAATCTTCACTTTCATATCTGATTCTTTTCTTGGATGGTTCATCATCCTCTGCAGCATGAGCATGATGTCTTCTTTTGTTCCCCTTCTTCTTATGAGAGTGAACCTTGTTCTTAGGACAATATTTTTCAAAGTGTCTTATTTCATCACATGTATAACATCTTAATCTAGATGGGTCCTTTCTATTGTTATCTCTATGATGAGGATTCTTACCTTTGAAGTGATGAGGTTTTCTTCTTCCTTTCTTAGAGTGAACTGTGAGAGCTTGATCTTCACTTCCCATCTTCTCTTCTCGAGTTTCTATCCATGCTTCTTCTTGAGAAAATCCTTCCCATAGTTTGCTAAATTTTAATAACTTCTTTCAAGCACAGATTCCTTGGATGAAAGAATCCCATGACCTAGGAAGTCCATTTAGTGTTGTCATCACAATCTCTGCATTCTCCACTTCTTCATCTATAGCTTCTAATTGTTCCTTGATCTGAGAAACCCTTGTGAAGTAGGACTGGATAGTCTCTGCATTCTGAATCTTCACATTCTTCAGTTGATTCCTCAGAGTCATCTTCCGGTTTATGTTCTTCCCTTCAAACAACTTGGTTAGGGCATCAAACATAGATTTAGGTGTCTTGAGAGAGGACACCTGAGGTATAAGGTGATCCTTGATAGAATCAACAATGATCCTCTTTTCCATAACCATCTTCTTCTTATGCAAGGCCTTTGCCTCATCTCCCTCTGGAATTGGAACCTCCTCATGGATGTAGGAGTCTAACTCATTCTCTTCCAGGACCAGGGAGATCCTATACTTCTAGGCTCAGAAGTTATCAGCTCCCTCAAGCTTTTCATCAAGCTTGGTATGATGAGACATCTTAACTGAGAACCTCAAATGGAAATACAAGAGATTTTAGATCTTACCAGGTCAAGATGTCGGTTCTGAAACTTGAGCTGAAATCTTGCAGAGCTGGTTTAGGAGCAAATTAGGGTTTTGCTTTTCCGGAGATCTATCCACCCAAATGTCTTGAAATTTGTCCCTAACTTCGATTTTGGGGAGGAGATCAATCCAGGCCTGGGCTCACTAAAAAATTCCTCTTCTGTGAAAAGCCCTAATTTTTGGCAGTAGTGTCGGGTCCAAAACTGAAAAACCTCAGAATTGGATTCTGCTTCGACAGAAAGATGCGCCCTAAGGAGGAGAGTTATTCCACTTTACTTTTTCTGAAAATTTGTGGAGGAAGATCCACAAACTAGGAATCCCTAGTTCCCGCAGCTACACAGTGTATTCTTCTCAGGTTAGCTCTAATACCATGTTAGTTTTTCAACATTAAGCTAGCATTATTAGGATCTTTAACTAAGAGAATAAGAAGTACAACAATCAAACACAAGAGACAATTAACACAATGTTTTTCCTCGGGGAAACCATAAATGGAGAAAACCCCGCAACTTCCTCAGAGATAGAATCAGCACCAAAACAGTAAGTGATCTCTCGACAGCAGTAATCTTCTTCTTGTCTAGCCCCAGTGTCTTCTCCTTCCTCAACTATGCGCTACCCTTGAGTGTGTATTAGTTGTGTGTTAAATAGGGACTCCAGCTCTCTATTTATACTAACTTCGGACATGACAAAAACCCTACCAGGGCCGACCTCTACTAGGAGAGTCTAATAACCCTAGTGCCCCGGAACTACGGGGACTTTAACCCTTAGACAATTGGAGGGTTACCCATAATGAATTGACATGACTTGTTCACATTATTGATCCTCCCGATCGGAAAATCGGGGCATGACAACATGACTCAATTACATTATAGATACATCCCGAAATAAACATCGGGTTACAATACATAAGATACATAGATGAATACATTCCGAAGTTACAAATACATCAACAGATCTAAGATTACAATTAAGGAAGAAAGCTCTAAACATCATAAACACAATAATGTTTATGGAAAGAGATTTGTATTAACGTAATGAAGGAGATACATAGAATTACATAAAGAAGGAACATCACAACATAGCCTTAACATTGCAATATTCCATCCAACAATCCAAGCCAAGCCTCCAAAGAGTGATGGTAAGCCTGCCAAAGGATCAGATCTTTCTTCACAAAGGATGATAGGGATCACCTAGAAATTCCACCAGCATAAGAGTACCATAGTCCTTCCTCCCTTCACCATGGAGAGAGGGTTCAATTTATAAGGCTAAAGGGATAGATTAGGTTGAGGATTAGGAGGAGGGGTCTAAGGGATCTTCTCCATAGGTTAGAGAACTGAATGCCACCTCACCTAGAACGTAGGGATGGTCCTCCACCTCATACACCTTCGAGAAGAATCTCAAAGCTTCGTCTTTTTCCCTCTAAACACCATCGGCACACCTTTCATGAAGGGAAAGAGCGCTAACGCACCTTTCTTGAAAGGAAAGAGCGCCGATGGCGCTTCTAGCATGAAGGGAAAAGGTGTCGGCACACCTTGCCTTAGGAGAAAGAGCACCTGCCTTCTTAGAGGGGAAACAAGGTAAGGAAAGAAACTCCTATTCAATGCCATTCAATGAAGGGAACTTTAGGGGTTAAGGCATAGGGTTAACACATGGCTCAACATGACTATATTTCGGTGTAACAGTGGTTCACCCCAACCAGGGGCTATGTCCACCAACAATTATTAATTTTTTTACCTTTGTTATCCAAGAAGAAAAGTTACACAAGACATACGTTTCTATTCACTTTTTAAGTCTCTTTTACAAAGAACATTTTCAAGACTACTATAGCCCTATTACCTCCAAAAGAATATTAATTACGGGAAGTATATTTAAGATGATGAGCGAGATGAATCCCTTTACCTAATTATTAAAGTAATGTAGATAAACACTATGTACCAAGAAGAATATATCATGTAAGATAATAAGGAGACATTTTATCCACACACTTGGAAAAGAGATTCATGTACGTCGTCTTTTTTTTTTATAGAAAATTCCATGAGCCTACTCACAACGCCAAGCTATTCTTATTAACACTGATCTCTTCCCCTCAATGTGGTTCTTCCACAGAAATCCGAGGTGTATTTCATCAATTCCCGACTCTTCCCTTTGATGACCCACTTACTTATGATGTTGCATTGTATATATATTATATTTAAAACCATTTCAGTCTTTTATCACCCCTTTTAAAATCCCTATATATGCGCTTAGTTCTTCCCTTGTTCAAGAAAATATCCTTTTGAATGCAAGTGGTTTCTTCCACTCGAAGAGGTAGGTAAAGAACCCTAACCGTTTTTAAAGAACCTCCAATTTCTATGGTATTATGTTCTTTCATTGTTTCTAATCCTATTTCACAAAAAGGGTGCGCTTAGCATAATTTAACATTACGTAATGATTTTTTTGAATGATTTAAATATGTAATATTTCATAAACAAATGAATATAGAGAGAGAGATAGCCAATTGAATAGGTCATGGTGTTACCACGTGGTCATTATTACTAACCATATATATAGAATTGATTAAAACAATTAACTCCATCTATTAAAATGAACATTAACACTATTTCTTTGGCACTCTTTCGAGAAGAAGATTACAATAAGGTGATCTCTTAACCTTATTAGACTTATAATATTATTTATTTTTTCACTTAAAAATCAAGACTTATCTTGGCTTATAAGGGTTCTTAAGAGTCTTTATATTATAAAGAAAAGTTAATTCTACTTCTAGTGCTCAAGGAACCAAATTGACCTTGGCTATCCAACTCATGGCTTCTCAACTAAACACCTCTCCTAAGTCTACAATTTAACATTGCAACCTAGGGAAAAAAATACATAAACATTACTTAGACTTTTTTTACCGACCTCGAGCTTCTCGCTGGAAAGTTGCACATTTACATTTACCCTGTATTTTCCATTACTAAAAAAAAATCGAAGTAAGAGAGAGTATATTACAGTTATGATCACTTTTTTTTACTACTTCCTCTCACAATATCTTGGCTTACTATTACTTTCTTTATGTCTTTGCTAAAGATACTTAACCTCATTCTGGTTGTTTCCTAGTCTCTTCAACTCTTTACATTCTTATCCAAACCATTTTCTAAATTCATTCTTAGCCTAGATATCATAGCTAAAATAGCCCTATAGGCTATGGCTTATGCTATTGGTTCTAATACCCCACTATTAACCCCGTTGATATCCAACTATTGGTTCTAATACCCAACTATTAATAGCATTCTTTCATTGGTCATGTTGGGGTTGTGGTTCATCATGAGCCCACTTCACCTCCACACTGTCCTTCCACTTTTTCCTTGTGTATGGAACAATAATGCGACTTGGACATGTGTTGGTGGTTGATTAACTTACGTTGATTTTATTCTTCACTTTCCCTAATCCGATGTTCACTTTTCATTTTGGTTGTTGTTGGTCGTTTTGGCCACCATATAAGTTTTAGTGTATCAATAGGGGATTTCTCCTTCACGACATAAAGGAAAACATGAGTAAATTTGTTTAGCACAATAGAATAAATATGATTAAATCATAATTAAATCACAATACAAAGTAATATAATATTTAGAACATTAATCTGTGCTCAACCAGGGCTTCTAGAGCCATATTTCTGACTAAATAAAGTTAAGCATAGTCATAAGAAAAAACTAAGTAATACATACATTCCTAATTCATAGTCTTACTAGGCATGGACATAGATTAGAAACAATATATGAACATAATCTTAACTAAAAATTTAACATGTTATTTGAACATAACTATTTGAGTGAAATAGAAAACAAAGTAAAATAAATACACTAGATACATATATGAACCTACTACGCATATAAAACAAACTGGTGTTGGAATAGCCACATTCCACCCACTATAGACCAGCAAGCAGCCAATCTACTTGCTTAGAAATCACCCCTAAGCATAAACCATGACAATATAGGGACTAACATATCTTTATCTCACTTGAATAGAACTCTTTCATCCATAGAAAACTCTCTTCTCAAACTCTAGGAACCATCTCTTCCTCTCTCAACAAAGCTCTCAAGTTGGGACAATTTCCTAACACATCAAAGGTGCTCACACTGAAAGTTCCCATGCATACTAGGCATCATCCTACTATCATGCATATGGATATAAATAATATTTTTTTTCTAAATCTTACACAAGTACCAACTTTACCTCTTTGGGAATTGGTTGGCCTTGGATCCCCTCCTAGATCTAGGGGGTGGTTCCTCAAAACAATTTCATGATATTTGTCAACCTATTCTCTTGAGAAACACGCATATGTTCCTCACTTATGGGGTCATGGTTTACCAAGTTCCAACATGGTTGTTCCAACTGTCCATATCTTTCTTAAAAGTGTTTTTAATTGTATTTTACAACTACCTTCATATGAGGCTACATGGAAAGTTGTTAACTTTCATAAATTGAAAAATAATAATAATGTATTTTTCATCTTGTCATTGTTGATGTATTTGTAACTTCAGAATGTATTCACTTGTATATTTCTTATTGTATTTCATTATATCTTGACAAACATGTGTGTTCCTCCGATCGAGAGAGTCATTAATATAATAAAGTCATGTAAAGTCATTGAGGTTAAACCTCTATTGTAAGTCAGGGAAATAGTCCCCACAATTGAGTTGTATTAGGGTTATTAGACTCTCCTAGTGAGGTCGACCCTGTAGAGTATTTTTCAAGTGGAAAAAAAGTATAAATAGAGAGTGAGACTCTCTATTTGACACACACACTCAATCAATAGTAGCACATGAGTGAGAGAGAAGTAGCTCGCACAAGTGAGAGGGAGAATAGTTGTTGGAGATCATCTTTGTGTCTGGGTTTTACTTTTGCTATTGGTGCTCATTCTATCTCTGAGGAAGTTGCGGGGTTTTCTCCTTTATGGTTTCCCTGAGGAAAATCCTGTGTGTCTCTTGTCTCTTGTGATTATTGTTGTGCATATTATTCTCTCATATAAGATCCTAGATCATATTGATTAAATGAGAAAAATCTAACATGGTATCAGAGCTAACCTAAGAAGAAGACACTGTGCAGCTGCGGGAACTAGGGATTCCTAGTTGAAGGTGTTCTCTACACAGATCATCAAGCAAGGAGGGATAGGCTAACTCACCTCACTAGGGTGCATCTATTGGTGGTATCATTTTCTGAATCAGAGAAGTTTCACTGTACAACTGAAATACAGCTGCAATGGCAGCTAATGGAAATTAGGGTTTCATGCCTGGAAACCATAGAAGACTAAATTTAGTAATCCTAGCACTTTCTCTATAATGTGATATTGAAGAAGGATCAGAAGCCAATTTTTTACAAGCCAAAGAGAAATTTGTGTTGTACATTGTGTAAAAATTTCAGCCTCAGATTTGCTATACCTCAGGAGATATGGTTCCTCCAAATCAGGGTTCCAACCTCCTCCAGAATACAGTCATAAACAGGTGACCTAGGGAGATTTGCTATATCTCAGGGTAGGAAGGTACAAATGGAATTTAGCAAGATGTTGCAGTAGGGAATAGACTGTAGTTTCTATGGTACATTTTTCAGACCCAGAATGTGAAACAGTGACACATGGCAGTACGTACAAGTTCACTATCCTGAACAGTCCCAAAAACAGTCACCTTGGGAAAATACGAATAAGTCCCACTTGGAGAATCCATTTCTACTCTAACCCATGGGGTTGGAAATAATACTTATCAGGGTATCACAGGGAGAATTTTCAGACCTAAATAATCTGAAACTTTGGAGATACAACATAAGAAATATCAGTCATTTATGCAGAAGAGATTGGAAAACTAGGGCTTCGTGTTCTGGGAGCTTCCCTCCACTATTTTCATAGAAGGAGTACATTAGATAGCTCGCCTTGAAGAGGCCAATATTTATATCAAATCATAAGTTTGAAATTTTAATTTTTGAAAATTAGGGTTTCTCTAACAAACCATAGATCAGCCAGCTCCAGAACTAGGACAAACACCTCAAATCGGTAAGATATAAATTTTTTCTATTTACATTTGAGGTTCTCATTTCAAAATGACTAATCACACCATCTTGATGACAATATTGGTGAAGCTTATAACTTCCAAGCATGGAAGTATACGACCTCCGTGATCCTTGAAGAAATTGACTTGGATCGGTATTTCAGTAAGAAAGGTCTAGGAGAAAGAGGGAGATGAGGCTTTAAGGCTAGAGCCAAGAGAATCATTGCAAATTCTATTAAAGATCATCTCATCCCTCATGTGTCATCCTTAAAGCCACACAAAGGAAGTGTTCAATGCTATGACGAAGCAATCGAAGAAGAATAAGATATTGTTATAACCACCTTGAATGGCCTCCAAGGATCATGGGATTCATTCATTTGAGGAATGTGTGCCAAAAGGAAGTGATTACCTTCAACAAACTCTAGGAAGAGTGCACATAAGAAGAAGCTCGACTCATAATAAGAGAAGAGAAGATGGGAGCAATTGAAGATCAAGCTCTCATGAAGATCCCTCAAGCGATGAGTAATATGAAGGACTCAATTCTTGAAGAACCTCTTATCCATCTTAGCATTTGGATAAGAAATGATGATGTTATGAATGAAGAAGACAATGAAGCTGAAGGCTCAAGAAGGATTCTACCCACAAAACAAATAAAGATAAGTATTTGAATTTTCTTTTCCTACATATCCAGTTGTTTATATGACATTGTTTAGTTGTGAAATGTATTATGCATGATAGAATGTCTACATTAATGAACAATATACTACTAATATGCATGTTATGGGTAAGTAGCCTATAGTGCTATACAACACTCCATTGCTACTTATATAGGATGAAACCTCTTTGCTGACATATTGGGATTAGTGCACAATCTCAATAATGCTATGGTAGAGATGCAAGGCATCTGGAAAGTTTCTGTGTATATGAGATACGGATGAATGTTGTATTGGCTAAAATAGTTGCATGATTATAGCTTTATGCATAAGAATTTTCCATTATGAATATACATTATGAAATGTTTCTAACCATACAACTAGTGCATTTGACTCGTAGGAAAGACCGCGTACAATCACCTACAAGAAAATAAGCATGAGACTTGTTCCGAAGAACAAGTGACGACATTTCAAGATTCACTCCAATAAGCATACATGAAGATGAGGGCCTGAAGCTTCCATAGTGAAAGAAAAAGATTTAGAAGAATATAAAGAGAATGGTAAATAGACCTCGAGAGATAAAGACCACCTTGGGCATAAGAAATCATCCAAAATGAAGAATAGTATGATGAGACTTCAAGAGGCCTCAAACACACTCTAGTTATGTGACACTATTGAGCGACATCATTAATGCGGAGCCTTCCAGCTATGAAGAAGTAGCCAAGAAGAAAGGGAAGGAAAACACCAGTTCAAGAAGAATGATGTCTAGGATGCAGTATTGAGACCTGAAGGGAAGTTCATAGTGTCTTCCATATGGATCTATAAGATCCAACATGCAGTAGATGGAAACATTGTGGGATACAAGGCAAGATTCATAGCACGAGGCTTCTCACAGAAAGAAGGCATAGACTGCGAAAAGATATTTGCATCCACCAGGAGTTGAGACACATGACAGGCAGACTCATGTGTGCAAATTAAAGAAGGACTTGTATGAGCTCAGAAGGCACCCATGGGATAACACCTACATGAGGAGCTTTAAGATCACCTACAGTGATGAAGATCTTAACCTTTGCTACAAGGTTGAAGATGAAAGCCTATAGAGGATGACAAGCTCACAGATGGGTGCGAGAAGAACTTTTAAAAAGGTTCAAGATAGAGGATATTGGTATTCAGTGACCCTATATGGATACATAGAATATTAGTAGCAGTGGAAGCTACTTGTTACTCCAGTACAGAATGTTTCAATACATAGAGTACAAAAGGCAGAGGGAGAATGATGCTCCACTTCATAGGGAGTGACTGCAAAAGATTCTGAGGTTTGACATGGTACGATATGATGGATAGATTACTGATGGCTCTATGCTTTACTGAGAGTAAAGAGGATTCCAACCTTTGACTCAAGGTTGAAGGAGGAAGACCAGTGATTCTCTCGAGTCTTGTTACATGTCAATGACCTATTCCTCACTGGAAAAGATGAACTCATTAAATATGCTAGAAGGAGACTTGTTGCCAAGTTCAAGATGAACGACTTGGGTATGATGCATTGCTCTCTAGCCATGGAGGTGTGGTAAAGTGTGGATGGAATCTCCCTTGGACAAGGGAAGTATGCATTGGAGATCCTGAAGAGCTTCGAGATGATGGACTTCAAGGCCATGGCCACACCTATGGCATCGAACATGAAGCTATTGAGTGATTCTTCATCAGAGATAGTTGATGCCACGATGTATTTTCAAATTATTTGTTCCTTGATGTTCCTGATGAATAAGAGACTCGACATATGCTTTTCTATGAACAACCTGAGCCAGTTCCTAACAACTGGCTCATGTGGACCCTGCACCTGAATGACAGTAGGTGATGTCACAACAAGAATCCCCCCAATAATCATATAAGTGGCACTTCAAGAATTCAAAATTTTGGATGGTAAGGGGAGAATCCACCCAAAGGATTCACATTTCATTCATAATTGTTGTGATAGTTTCACACCATAATCATGTTCCAGTGGATGATTACCTACCTTCTATATTAGCGTTCTTCTAACCCAAAAATACTTTTTACCATCTTGTTTACTATATTTTTCCACTCAGTAAGACTAAAATTACCATGGAAACCTTGTCTAAGATAAAAAATAAAAATAAAAATAAAAATAATCTCAAAACCAAAGGTAACTCCACAAATGACCACTTTATTGACCATGAAACTAACATTTTTGACACAAACACCTCTTACCCAAACCTACAACACTTAATAGACAAGGCCAAAAGTAGTTACGCCTCATGCTTGTACTCATGTCATGTATGGGAGACCAAGCTTTATAGGGCATATTATCCATAGGTTGTCCCCTTCCTAGAGTTCACCACCCGGTGATATGAATATTACAAGATTGTATTAACCATGATTTTTTGTGTGAATGATTTTTAAACAATAAAATCTTCGGGGAATATTTTTCAATGGAAATTTAAATAAACATAATCCAATAGAAATAAAAAAAATAACAAAGATGAAAACCATAATTTGAAGACTGCAAATTGATAATGGAGCTCATCTCTAAAGGCCTACATCTCCGAGTCCATGTCTAGTGCAAGTGATTCATTAAATTAATCAAATGTTGTTAATTACCGAATCAAACTACATAATGTGACTCTGAACTTTTCCAAATACCCCCTCTAGAATGCATTGTGAGAAACTTCGTCTCTTGCAATGTATAGATTCACCTCAGAACCATCTGAATTTAGATGCCATGTCAAACAATAATTTGTCCAACCTTCAACTCTCAATCATAATTATGATTGTGTCCCAAGTATGGGTTAAATACGAGAATGTAATTGGTTTTGTATCCAAATATCATGCACCCAATTGGGATACAAATCCAATTTCATTCTTAAAATATCTCTATCAGGATAAAACCAAATCCGTAGGCATTGGCATCAAACAAATCCATAATTCATTCATAGCCATTGATTTAGGTACACCATTAGATATGTTGGATCGTTGATTTACACCTACATGATCTCGACTGTGTCAATCCTGACTATTCCGATGTCGACTGTGCTGATGTCAACTATCCCAATGTCAAAAGTCGGAATTTGAAACTATCAAACAACACAAGAAACCTTTCCAACATTCTAATCTCGACTTTATCGATCCCAATGAAAGTTATAACTTGAAAATACAAACAACACACATGGCCCTTTCTAATGTCTAGATCCAAACGTCGAAAATCGAAATTAAAAAATATCACAACAATTCCCACAATAACCATCTTAACTCTCGAATACTGACTATTTTGATCTTGATTTTAGAAGTCAAAATTCAGCATGGGAATATCAACCCCTAAAATTTTCATCCCGACTCTCGATTCCCGACTATTTCAATCTTAATGTTGGAAATCAAAAGTCGACAATAACCTCTGCCACTAAGATACCAACTTAGACCGCTAGCTCAACACCTGCTAACTTGCATTTCATCTCTACCTACTGCATGGCACAACATCATGATTCCACCTTGCCATAAGGTCCACCTGTATAGTCCACGTGCCACACTATTGGTGTTCCATGTGGCACCCTTTTGGCTGGTTTCATCAAAACTTCAGAATGTGATATATTTTGGGTTTGGAGTCTATTTTTGATGAAAATAATATCACCATAAATCTCTCAACGAGCTTTAAAAAACTGTGTGATTATGTACAAAATTTAAATATTTTGATTTCTAGTCTATTGGGAGGTCCACCTAGATCAAAACTCCCCACTAAAAATTTTTGGGCCTCCAAAAAGTCTGAAATTATTCATTAAATAGGTGATGTATTTCTCCCTCAACTTTCCATTCTCTATCCATCATGCCTTGCTTGGATGCATTCCTTTAATACCCACTCAAATATATTCCACATACCCTCTTCATGAAGCCCTTAACCTCCTATCAAGAATGATGTCTTCCTATAACTCATCAAGATACTTAGGTGCAGAGTCATCAATAGAAGGAACATGAAAATTCTCCTCTTGATCCATGATCATTATAGGTTCATATAATTTCAAATTTTGTACATTCACAATAGAATGAATCTACATGTATGGAGGTAAATCTAATTGGAAAGTATTATTACCAACTTTATCCAAGATCATGAAGGGTCCATACCTTAGTTGTTTAACCTTTTTAATTTCACCTTGAAGTCATTCTTTGCTAATATGAAGCCCAATGTGATCACCAAATTGAAAATGATGATCTACATGATGTTGGTCATGCCTTGTTTTGTATTTGGCTTGCCGTTTCCCCAACTTTTCTTGTATTGCATGGTGTACCAATTGAGTCTATTGAATGAAATTCAAAGCTTTGTATGCATCAACGTTTTCCTCTTCCACATAATATTTCCCATAGACAAAGTCTAAAGGAGACTTTGGAAAATATCCAAAACATGTCTCAAATGGAGACTTTTCCATGGAAGAGTGCATGGCATGGTGGTAGGCATGTTGTACATAATGCAAATTCTCATCCCAAAGCTTAGGATGCTTAGCACAATATTCTCAAAGTAGATGTACCATTGTACATTTGATTACTTCTGTTTGACCATCGATTTGTGGATGGAAAGGAGTTCTCTTTTTCAACTTGTTTTCCATAAGTACACACAAATTTTACCAAAAATTCCCAAGAAAGTGGGGTTCTTGATATGATACAATGGAAGTGGCTAACCAAAAATGAACACAAACATTTTGGAAAAACAATTGAGCAGTCAACTCTATTGTAACCTTCTTTTTACAAGGAATTAAAATGAACATTTTATTGAATCTATCCACAACCACATATAAGTAATCATAAAATTCATAGACACACTTTCCCATGGACGAGAAGGTACAGGGAGTGGAGTGTACAAGCCCAACTTTCTATGAATTAGATTAAAAGTAGCACACATAACACATCCCTTTACATATTTGGATATAGTTTCATCCATTCGAGGCCAATAAAAATACCTCTGAATATGAGCTACTGTCTTTCCTACACCAAAATGACTAAATATAAGAGAAGTATGGGCTTCTCTGATTACATAAGCTCTTTCACTCTATAGAATAAAAAAATTTCCAAGATGGTATAATAACTTATCATTAATATGTTAGTTCAATTTTTTTATTTTGTGTGCCATTCATTAAATATTCATACACATATTTGAAGTCTTCATCATGTGTATATTGTTCAATGTAGCTATCATGAGAAAATGGACTATTTTATAAGATAATTGATGCATTTGTTGGAGTTCTTGACAACATGTCTGCAAATTTATTACAAATTTCATTTTTATACTTAATGACTAAGTGAAATTGTTGTATAAATACCATCCATCTAAAATGTTGTGATTGTTGTAGCTTATTTTGTGATTGAAGATATTGGAAGGGTTGATGATCAGAATGTAAGATTATTTTTTTACCCATAAGTAATGTTTCCACTTCTTCACACTTTGTACTAATGTATACAACTCTTTATCATATGTGGGATAGTTAGATATTGGTTTAGGGAATGTTTCAAAATTATAGAATATATGTTTCTTATGTTGCATTAAGACTTACCCCATGGCATATCCTCTAGCAGCAATTTCAATCTTGAATAGTTGCTACAGATCCAACAATGCAATAATTGGTGTTGTACCGATATTTTCTTTCAAAGCGTTGAAGGCATGTTGTTATTTTCCTCCCCACTAAAAACCATATTCCACACTTGTCAAAGAATGTAAAGTATAAGAAATAAGTGAGAATTTAGTAATAAACTTGCTTCATGATTGGGTTTCTCCTAGGAAGCTTCTAGCATAGGTTACATTATTTTTGGCTTGGGCCAATTCTGAATGGCCTCAATTTTAGAGGGATTCATTCTCATTTCACCACCCCCTACAATGTAACAAAAATAAATCAAATATATTATCCCAAAATCACATTTGTACATATTTAAATACAATTTATCCCTTACTAAGACATATAAGACTTATCTTACATGCTTAACAAGATCTTCCCAAGTTTGATTGAGTATCAAAATATCATCTAAGTAGACTATTACAATATCATCAATGAATGGCCTAGACACATCATTCATAATCCTAATGAATGTAGTGGGAGAATTACAAATACCAAAGGGCATAACCATCCATTCATACAAATCCTGTTTAGTTTTAAAAGCAGTTTTTCAAATATCTTGTTCATGCATTCTAATCAGATGATAACCACTTCACAAGTTTAACTTAGTGAAATAAATGGAAGTTTTCAATTGATCCAAAATATCATCAATATGAGGAAGAGGGAATCGATTATTTATCGTGATTTTGTTTAGAGATTGAAAATCAACACACATTGTCCAAATTCCATCCTTCTTTGGAACAAGTAGTATGGGTGATCTGTAGGGTGAAGAGGTGGGATAAATGAACGCCCTCTCAATCAACTATTGTAAATGGTTTTAAACTTCTTTGTTTTCAATTATGGATGATATATTTAAACCAAGGTTAGGCAATGGAGCGTCCCATAGCAATTGGATCTCGTATTAAACCTCCCTCCTAGGAGGCAATCCTTTAAGTTCCTAAAATATCTCATCAAAGTAAAAAACAAATTTAATCCAATATTTTTTATGCAAAGGATGACATCCCTCAAAAGCAATATTACTATCACTTTATTTGGGTTTAACAATGATGAGAAAAAATGTATTGCTGGAATTTATAAGTCTCTTCATTTGTCCTACAGAAACCAGTGATAGATTTGTCTTTATACATTGTGCTCTTCCTATGAATTCATATCCATCCTTAAAAAAATTGGTATTAGTTTTCTTCTCTGTAAAAAATAGCCTTCTTGTCATAAAGATAAGGACTTCCAAATATAACACCACAAATATCTAATGGAACCACACCCAAATCAACTTCATCCATAAATACAAAGTTATAGAAAACTTAATTTTTCCCTACTTGGTAACTTGAAGTTGTGCATTTTCAAAAACCCATCCAAGTGGATATGGTTTGGGGTGTGTCCTAGTTTCCAAAACAATATTTTTTACGATCTCTTCCGAGATCAAGTTAGCATGTGATCCAATATCAAATAAAGTATCAATTTCGATATGTTTATAAATCACCCTAATGTGAAATAGCTCACTCATTTTCTTTTCATTAATAACATATTCATCTTTTGAAGCACAATTAGAACAATATTTACCTTGTAAACTTGTGGCTACAACTTTCGTCTCATCTCTAGAGTATGATCCCAAATCATGTTGGGTAGTGGAAATAGTCTTCTTTTCGCATGCTTGTTTTGAAACTTCTCTAGCTATATTTCCAAGTGAAGTTTCTATCATTTGGATGCATCATGACCCTTTTTATGGCAGTATGTGCGTGTGGGTCTATAACCTCCTTTATTCATGGTAATTGTATGCTTTCCTTTCCCTTTAGCATTTAAGTTGTTTCCACCTGGATTTAAAGGCTTCTTGAAAAATTTATCAGCATTTTCTTCCCTTAGACTGGATATGGGTGGCTTGGACACACACTTCATCCAAATTATTAGGATTAAACTTTAGGATTTTATGTTTTAAGTAAATATGAAATCCTCCTATATATTTAAGAAGTGTTTCTTGAGTATAGAGAGGAATACTCGTCACTAAAGACCTCTTTCTAAACTCTTGTGTGTAATCTTGCACACTTTTTCCTTTACCCTATCTAAAATTATGCTACTCCATCATAACTTATTTTTTATACCCCAATGGATAGAACTATTTTTTCAATCCTGAAACAAACTCATACCATGAGGAAATAACCTTAACTTAAATAAGAAGGTCCTCTTGAGTTTTTATCTCCCACCATACGAGAGCAGTGGCTCCAAGTTGAAGTGAGGCCAACTGGATTTTAGCTTCATCTCCTGTCAGCTTCTGGATACTTAGAATAAACCTTTGTTTTCCTAACCCAGACATACATTTTTTCAAATCATTAACTTATCCATTAAATATAGGTAAGTTGTACTTTATATCAAGCTTAAATAATGGCATGTTCAAACAATATTTCTCAAAATGATTTTCATGTGCATCAGATGAAGTACAGGGAGAAATAGAAGAAGATGATGATGGAGATGGAGTTTTAGGAGGATATACTCCATTACCTTTATGCTCTAAAGTATTACCCGCTGCACTTATCTACTTCTTTATATTCTTTTCCAATCTCCTTTGGTAGTTGGAAAACAACTTTTCTACCATGTCTACCATATGGTAGAAAGCCTTGTGGAATGCCTTCTCATCCTCTACTCCATAGTTTTCATTTTCCATTTCCTTCCTTTGAGTTACAAGTCCAATTTATGGATTGAAAGGATCAAGTTCTCCTTCACCTTCTTTAAGCTTGAACATAGTAAGCATTTATAAACTCACAATTTCTTGGTTAAACAAGCAATGATACTAACTTGATATGAATATTATAGGATCATAATAACCATGAATTTTTATGTGAATTATTTTTAAACAGTAAACTCTTTGGGGAATATTTAGCAACCAAAATTTAAAGAAACATAATCAAACAAAAAAGATGCAAACCATAATTTGAAGACTTCATATTGATAATGAAGTTTGACAGTAAATGCCTATGTCTTTAGGTCCATGTCCAATGCAACCGACTCAATTAATTATTCAAATGTTGTATGATTACATCAACACATAGGACTCTCTATAATTTTGTATGTTAATTGCAGAATCAGACTACACAATGCGACTCTAAAATTTTCCGAAGGCCCCCTCTAGAACATAGTGTGAGAAACTTCATCTCCTACAATATACAAATCTACCTCAGAACCATTTGAACTTCGATTCCATGTCAAGCAATGCTCTTTTCAATGATCGATGCTCATTTGGGACATGATCATCATTATGGTTGAGCATCAATGGTTCGACAGAGCATTGTTCGATTGGTTTTGGATCCGAAGATCGTGCACCAAATCAACATACAACTCCGATTTGATTCTTAAAATATCTCTATCAATATAAGAAAAACAAATTTGTAGGCATTGGAAACAAACAAATTCTCGATTCATTCATAGTCGTTGATTTAGATCAGTCATTGGATATGTTGGACCATTGATTTACCCTTTCCTAATCCCAACTGTTATGATATCCTCTGTGTCAATGTCGACTATCTCAATATCGGAATTTAGAAGTCAAAATTTGAAAATTTCAAACAACACAAAAAACGTGATAGCTTTCACATTCGGAGTCCGTTTTTTTATGAAATGAGTATCATTGTAAATATATTGGTGATATATATACAACAATATTCTTTTGTACACCATTTGAATACTTTGGTTAATGTTGGTCTATTAGAATATCCACATGGATCACCCAGTGTGCATCTAATTATTCATCTTTGAAGAGGGTTATCTTTTTCTCCATTAATGGATCCAGATCCCTGTGTATCATCTATGAGGATATCCTACTCAAAATTATTTCCCTTCCAGACCGTCCAACCATGCAACCTGTTGATGAATACACCCTACCCATAACATACCAAGCCCTAAATCTATAAAAAAAGGAATGACATCCTGATAAAGCACCTCTACAAGGATGCCCTAGTCATAAAAAGTCCATTGTAATATACATATTTCAATTTTGCAAAATATTCCAAGAAGGCTCTGTGTTTGATCTTTTTTCATATTGGGATATGAGCATGATGAAGAGGTAGATGAAATCCTGTTAGGTTTCTTATCCACCTTCACTCCAACATTAGGTGTTATTCCCACCAAATTCGACTTGTTTTAATTCCTAGTAGATAACATCCATTTACATCTCCAAGATTTGCACACTATTATATTTTTTGGGTATCCATCATACCTATTATGTATGTTCCTATACCATATGTTAGCACCTGTGCTGAATTTTGAAGATCTTTGTAGATGTGTGAGCACTATTTTGGGCTAAATAGTTGGAAGGGGAGTAGGCTAGTGAAAGGAGGAATAAGGTCTGAAAGTACCTTATCATAGGACCTTGAAGCATGATAAAAGATGTTCTGCGGGAATCTGAAAGGATCATTTCTAGGTTGGAAATGTGAAGCAATTGAAAATATCCTGGTTTTCAGTTTTGCAAAGGTGTGTAAATGAGAAAAGTTTGTTCCAAGTTGTAGGGTGACAAAAAATTAGGGGACCTAATTGCATAGGATTGAGAAATTTTGATTGGGGTAGGAGCAGGATAACTCCCAGATGTGGTGGTCCATTGGATGAAGAGATGTAGATAGATCTACAGTACTGAGGAGTTTCACCATTTTAACAAGCAGGGAGACGTAAATTTATTTAAACCAGAGGAAAGGCATAGGTGCTTCATATTTCAACAGCGATGATCTAAGAAGGAATCAGATCAATGGTAGAAATTCCTTTCACTGATCTAACTTACACATAGAAAGTGAATTCCATCTCAGCAAAATCACTTAAAGGATGGCATGTTTTTAATGGAGGAGATTTGATCAGGGATGAATCTATGATAGACAGTGATTCTGTTGACCCAACCTGTGTGGATAAAAGCACAAATTGAAATCTGTGGAATGTGGTACGGGCCTCATGTCCCAATGGCCTAGATCTACTAGCAGCCCATATCTATGGTCAGTATGGATTTTGGGGATGAAACATGCATGGAAGATAAGAACGGTTAGGTTCAGCGAAATCTGGTAGGGCCTGCTTATTCCGATGGCCATGATCTGGAGTGGGCCAGATATATGATCGATGTGGATTTCACAGTCGAAACATGCATGAGTGATAAAATATTTCAGAGCTGCAAAATTGGGTATGACCCACTTATTTGGATGATGGAGATTGTGGCAAAGTTTAAATATGTGGCTAGAAATTATTTCGCAAGACAAAGATGGGAGGAGGAATAAGATAGGCTCATGTGCGAAATGGAGATGAAGTGTGGATAAATGCAATGGTGGATATTTCATCTAGGATAGTAAAACCGTTTGAGTTTCCCTGAAGCTCCAGTTTTAGTCAAGCGAGCCTTTGTCCCAGCCACCGCATTTCCATTCTTAATCCAGCATGCACGTTGTTCCATTTTTCCTATTTTAGGTGTAAATCATGGAAAATATGCCACATCAAGAACTTGTTAGGATTTGCAAATGATGATTTGGGATTGATTCCCAAATTTTGTAATTGAATTTTGGCTCTATTTTGAGGTTGGTCTCGGGAGCCCATAACACTATAAATGTAGCCTCAATAGAGGAAGAAAGGGTTGGAACTTTCATTCAGAAGCCTCTGTACTTGGTATTTGTAGCTATGTTATTTTCTTGGAAGTGACAATGAAAAGTATTCTCTGAGTTTTCTGAAATTATTCGAGTTGTTCCATGTTCAATTCATGTTTCCTGTGTTTCCATTTCCATGTCTTTGTTTTCTTCTAATACATTTCTAGGTTGTATGCAAGGAATTTGTTTCTACTAATGCTCCTTCCATCAGAAAATGTATTTTTTATGTGTTTATAATGGTTGTGATAGAATTCATCCACTGATAGATTCTATGTTTCATTTTATATTCTTTGTCATATTTGTGATAAAGTTGTGCCCAAAGATTCATCCATTGACAGGTGGCTCTGTTTTCACTGGGCTCTTTCCTCATTTCTATCTGTCATCTCTTAAAGATAATTAGATTGAATATAGCAACCACGTTTCCTCAGATTTCATAGGAAAATCACCACTCATTATTGTTGTAAGCCCCTTGAATATTTTTAGGCTGTGACTCCATTTCCCAATGGTACTTCTTATTTGTCTGTTTTACCATATTTAAATCTACAAATATCTTGTTCTTATGAGATATCTAGCATTTTGACCGCTTGCTTAAATCCATATGTATATGTAAATGAGTCTATGACATAGAGATCCCTCTATGACTATATAGGCTATAATACAGTCTAAATATTGGTTTGAAATGGTTGCCCCAGTGATCTCCTATTGCAACCATAGGAAAATTATTGGGTGATAACATCTTGGTGTCATTGTCAAGGAATAATAACTATTATCTCCTTGGGAAAACAACATTGTTCTAGTTCTACAACCTGGTTGAGTAGTCGGTCATAGACACATACTGGTTGTACATGTTCTGGTGACTCCACTTAAAAAATTTGGAAGGTGACTCCACTAGGAAATAATGGCGGCCAGAAGAACCAACATGAGGAGAAATCCTGATGCAGAATATTTCCAAGAGATTTTTGATCCATAGATTCTAATTTGAAAGGCCAATAAGCTGCAAAGGTTAGTCAAAACTCTTTCCTTACCTATTGAAGGTGTTGTTTCTGTTAATGATATATCTGAGCATTGTGATGAGGAGTTTGGGCTAGCTTTCCCTAGGACCAAATCTAATTCAAGCCTCTCTGAAGTGGTTTTTGACACCTCTACATTTGAATTCTCCCACATTTCTTGGTCACCCTAGACCTCAGATCCTTTAGGTAGGGATCTCCAACGCTTGACTAACCCAGAGTGCCCCCTATTTTCCACTGAAGAAACTACATTAAGCTCTACTTTCAAGATATAAATATTTACATTATCCAATTTCACAACCCCTCATAGATCTCCAGTTCTTCACAGCATACCAATTTGTGTCATGCAAATATTAACCACCCATGGAAACCTTGTTATACCCCCAAGGATGGAAAATAGATTTTCCCCTATTCGTCTTCCTGATGCTCTTCACGACCTCCCTCTAGGATACTCCCAAAGGCTCAAACAATTCAATGGGGAGAAGGGGTATTCAGCTGAAGTACACTTGGGATGGTTTTTATATTGGATAGACTTGGAGGAGGTGTACTATGATGATGTTAAGGTTAGACTATTTTCCAAAAGTATGACTGGAGAAGCAATAAAATGGTAAAAAAACCTCCCATACGACTCTATTCTAAGCTATCAAGCCTTTGAATATTCTTTCAAGGACAAGTGGGAAGGAAAGAAGAACCCCAAGTAATATATGTCTCAATACCATTCCATGAGGAGAAAGGAGAGTGAATCTGTCCAATATTTTTCTGGCATGTTTATTAAGGTATACAATGCCATCCCTGCCAAGTTCAAACCTCCCATTGGTTTTTCCCAACTCCAGTATGATGAATCCTTCAATAGTGAGTTTACCTTCTGGATAAGTGAAAGGAGATCAGCCTCCTTAGCAGATATGATGAAAGACGCCATAGAGGTAGAAGTAAACCTGACTACAACAAGAAATAAGAAAAGGGATGAGGGATAATGGAGAAGAGAGGAGGGAGAATGGATAAGAGATGAAGGAGAAAGATGAGAGAGAAGAAAAGATAAACAACTTGAAAAACCCCTATACCTCTAGCTCACAAGAGGCTAGAATGGATACAATGATGAGAGCCATGGAAAGGTTGATGGAGAGAATATCTGTGGATGGTAGAATGCCCCCACGTAAAATCAAGAGTCGTGGAATAGGAATCAAAATTCTAGAATTCCACAAATTCTCCAGAACAGGCAGAGAGACCAGAGAAACCATCCTGATCCACCTGTCAAGCCTCCATTTCAAGAAAAATATGTGGAACAAGATGGTGAAAATCAAACCGAGGATGAGATCCATTAGCTAGACACTGACTCACCCTCTACCTTTTTAACCAAAGAGTAACACGATAATGCTCGTATTGAAAGGGAAGAGATGCCCCCAAAGGAGACAGAGGATTTCAGGAGAGGATATCAAATCGTTGTCCTGGATGTGCAGAGATAGATTGGTCTGAGACACAGAGATGTCCCTGTCATGAGGAATAAAGATGCAGGAAATAAGGCCTCTACCAGCAAGCCCAAAAATGACACACCCCCCAAGGATGGCTCTAAAAATATTTCAGAGCCCAAAGGGAAGGAAAGAAGAGAACATAATCCAAGAAGTGTTGATTAGGGATAAAATTCATTCATCTTGGAGGTCGAAATTGCCGAGATCAATATCCATGTCCCTCTTATTGAATTATTGAAAAAATTTGAATATCATTCCAAACTTTCCACAGTATTAAAGCCCCCAGGGGAAATCTCTGCTATATCAGATTCCCTGAATATTCAAGATGATAGGCCCACCATCTTATTTGGACCCCATGTAGATGAGCCTTCTGATGAAGATGGTCCCCCTTTCTCCGTTAGCCTAAACATCCATAATGTCATCCTACACAACACCATGCTTGATTTAGGAGCCTCTCACAATATGATCCCCAGGAGAATCATGTATGAACTAGGATTGGAAGTGACCAGACCCTACAAATATCTCTTCTCTTTTGATTTTAATAAGTTCAAGTGTCTGGGATTGATCAAAGAGTTGGTCATCTCTTTAGCTCAGATCCCGTCCAAAACCCTTGTCATGGATGTAGTTGTGGCTGAAATCCCTCTGAAGTTCGGAATGTTGTTGTCAAGATCTTGGGCATCCAAACTCAAAGGTGCCCTCCAAATGGACATGTCATATGCCACTATCCCTGTATTTGGGGTACATAAAATGCTTTTTAGAGAACAAAATTTGGAATACATGGTGACCAGCACTAAGAGGCCACATAATCACCCCATATTTTCAATGGAAACATATATGGGATCGGCTATTTTCTTCATAGAAGGAGGCGAAGACAATTCCAGTTCACAGAATGTCGCGTTTGTGCCTACTCAGGAAGAACTGGAAGGGGTGTGGGATGTAAGTTTTAATGGGGAAACATGCAGAGAAGGGGCAAGAGTTGGAGTGTGGGTGAGACCCCCCATGAGGGAGAGATTTGAATTACTCTTACAAACTTGCCTTCGATTGCAGAAATAATGAGGCAGAGTATGAGACTATGATGTTAGCAATTCAAAAATTAAGGAGATCCAAGTCAAGAGGGTAGTGATACATGGGTATTATGAGATAGTAATTAAATAAATGACATGTGAGTATTAGGCTAGACATCCAAGGATGAGAAGCTACATAAATGATTCCCTGGACCTCATAGAATGATTTGAAGAATGCAATTTTAATCTGATCCCCAGATTAAAAAACTGTATAGTTGATTCCATGGCCACTTTTGTTGCGGTTTTAAAGGTCCCCATGCACCCTAGCGGTAAACATGAAGTTGAAGTTAAGCACAGACCCTCTATCCCAGATAAAGTCAAGAGCTGGAAAGTCTTTGAGGATGACAAATAGATTTAGAACTTCCTCACTCTCATGGGGTAGTTTGATGGTTTGAACATTGATGAAAATAGTGCATTCCTAGAGTGGTCTACTCTCTCCTAGGAATCCCTTTCAAGCCAAGTTTGCACTCTAAGAGACATACCATAGGTCGAGATTGATGTCCCTGCTGAACCTACTAAGGTCTACAGAATTGAGGAATCTTGGGAGACAGAGTTGCAAGAGGCTGATGGACAGCATAAATATGTCAACAGTCTCTATGGAAAGGAAATCCTCCAGCTAAAAGGTAACTCTATCCCTAGAGGTTTAGTTGCTTTAGAAAATCCTATTTATTCTAATGATGTTGCCAAGGAACCCCAGCTTGTACCAAGATGTGAAAAGGTGGAAGATGTAAATATTGGGGCAGAAGTTCATCCCAAGGTCATCAAAATATCAAGAACCCTCTCATTAGAGGCTAAGAAAAAATACATCTCACTGATGACATAATACTCATGTGTTTTTGCTTGCAGATACAATGATCTCAAGGGTTATGACACAAGCATAATCCAGCATACTATACCAATAAAAAAGGATGAGATTCCTTTCAAGAAAAAATTGAGAAGGATGAACCTCAAGTTGTTTCCCCTGGTAGAAAAGGACATCAATAAGTTATTTGAGTCCAAAATCATTGTGGCCCTCATATTCTCACGTTGGGTGGAAAAAATGGTCCCAGTTAGGAAGAATAATGGGGAGATAAGAATATGCATTGACTTTAGGAACTTGAACGGAGTTTCTTTGAAGGATCATTGCCCCCTTCCCAAAATGGACCATATATTTCAAAGGGTAGTGGGTTCCCAAAGGATCTCCATCTTGGATGGATTCTTAGGCTATAATTAGATCATGGTACATCAAGAAGACCAAGAGAAGACTGCTTTCACCACACCCTGGGGAAATTTCATGTACACAAAATGGAATTTGGACTCATGAATGCAAGGGAAACCTTCCAACATGCCATGGACATAGATTTTGTTGATGGGAAGGACAAAATTTTGGTCATCTATTCGGATGAAATCACTATTTTTTTTAAAATATGATGAAGAACATGTTGCATACCTACTGAGAATGTTCAGAAAATGCAGAAAGTTTGACATCTCCCAGAATCCAGAAAAGTCATTCTTTGCTATGAAAGAAGGGAAGATGCTGGGGCATATAATTTCCCAAGAAGGTATCAAGATAGATCCAATGAGATTTGAGGTGATTCGTAAGATTGAGATCCCTCAGAATAAGGTGGAGGTTCAGTCCTTTATGGGAAAGGTAAATTTTCTAAGAAGATCCATTGTTGCCTTTGCTGAAATAGTGAGGTATATAACCAATATGATGGGAAAGGATAAAGAGATCAAGTGGACACCTAAAGCCAAACAATCCTTTGAAGACATAAAGAAGGCCATTTCCAAATCCCCCGTGTTGGCCAGCCAGCCCTGATTTCTCCAAATAATTTCTCATATTCTCTTTTTCCTCAGAGCACACAATGGCAGGAGTATTTCTATAGAAGAACCATGAAGGACACGAGAAACCCATTTCTTTTATAGCAAAACCTTGAGGGATGCTCCTCTAAAATACAACATCCTAGAAAAGTAGGATTATTCCATGGCGAAGGCCTTAAAGGAGTTCCAAGTGTACATCCTTCATTCTCACATTATTTCACATGTTCCCACCAGTGTTGTGAAGGATATCATAACCCAACTAGATCCTAAGGGTAGAAGGTGAAAATGGTTTGCAGTACTACTTGAATATGACCTGGAAATTAATCCCACAAAGTTTATTAAAGGCCAAGTACTAGCCAATATCATGGCGCAATCTAACTATGATTCTCTTATCCTAGACATGATTGCTGAGTTTTCCACATAGAACCAAAACCCCAAGGAACACCTAGAACCACCAGTGGCTGAGCGTTTCCTGTCATCCCCATGGTACTCTGACATCATCTTCATGTTATGGTATCTACAAGATCCACAGGGTATGGATAGAACAAGGTCTATATTCCTCAAGCAGAAGGCAATGAGGTTCTACATCTTAAACAAGAACAGTGTATTGGAAAGATCCAGGAGGAGACCTACTGAACTCCATGGATGAGCAAGAGGCTAAGAAGCTCATAGAATATTATTATGTAGGGTACTATGGGGGGAATCACTACTAGAATACCACGGTAAATAAGATCATGAAGTTGGTATTTTATTGACCCGCTATCTTTTTGGATACTCATAATAAGGTTGCTTCCTACCATAAATGTCATATTTTTTAAGGAAGAAGGAAGTTGTTTCCATTTCCTTTGAAACCCATACAGGTTGAAGCCCCTTTCCAGCAATGGGGGATATATTTTATTGGAGAAATAAATCCATCATCCTTGGGGAAACACAAGTGGATCCTCACTACCACCAACTATTTCACTAAATGGATCAAATACATCCCCACGAGACAAGCCACCGAGACAGTGATCATGCAATTTCTGGAAGAGAATATTTTGTCAAGGTTTGGAGTTCCCAAGAAGATAATAACTGATAATGTTGTGTATTTTAAGTCGAATAAGACGATTGAATTTTGTTTCAAATACCAAATATAGCTGGGGAATTCCACTCCCTATTACCCATAGGGAAATGGGTTGGCATAATCTTCTAATAAGAGTCTTATGAGGATCATAAAAAAGCTACTGCAAGACAATAAGAAATCTTGGCATACAAAGCTGATCCATGCTTTGTGAGCTGGCATAATCAGTGTGAAGAATTCTATTGGCACTTCACCATTTCCATTGGTCTATGGCTCCGAGGTAATCTTTCCTAGTTCCCTAAGCTTTCCAGTGATGATATTTTTTCAAGAAGATGTCGAAATCCACCCAACCTAGGGAAGAATGTATCAGCTGATTGAGCTACAGCAACGAAGGGAGAATTTTTTTTTATAGGACTCAGAAATTTCAGGACAAGATTAAAGATATTTTTGACAAAAGGACAAAACCTGAAGATTTCCAGCTGGGGGATGTAATGTTACAATGGGATGCACCTCAAGAGGAGAAGGGTAAGCATGGAAAATTTGATCACCTATGGAAGGGCCCTTATAAAATTGCAGCCTTCATAGGAAAGAATTCCTATATATTGGAAGAGATAGAGGATGGACTAATATCTGAAGCTCCTATAAATGGGAGGCTCCTCAAACACTATTTTTTGTGAAGTAAGTTCATTTTCATATCATTGTGTATACCATTTCTTTTTAACGTTGCATGTGTGGATAGCTCTCTGATAGGCTTAAATCCCGAGGTGAAGGCAGTAAGGTCCCCAAGAGATGTTCTCATTTGGTTTTTTATTTTTAGGAAAATTTTGAAGTCGCAGACACTAGAACATATTTTGAGGATTTCAGGAAGGAGTGGGACCAGCCCAATGGATCAGGTGCTTGGTCTATGGAGTAATTTTCTACCTCACAGGGAGGATAGCATCCACGAGTTGGAGCCACTGTTAGCACCTATGCTAAATTTTGAAGATATTTGCAGATGTGTGAGCACTATTTTGGGATAAATAGTTTGAAGGAGAATAGGCCAGTGAAAAGAGGAATAAGGTCTGAAAAACCCTTATCATAGTACCTTGAAGGATGATCAATGAGGTTCTGTGGGCATCTAGAAGGATTATTTCTAGGTTGGAAATGCGAATCAGTTGAAAATATCCTGGTTTTTAGCTTTGCAAAGGTGCATAAATGAGAAAATCATGTTCCAAGTTGTAGGGTGATAGAAAACAAGGGGCCCTAATTGCACAGCCTTGAGAATTTTTGGTTGGGGCAGGAGTAGGATAACTTGTAGATGTGGTGGTCCATTGGATGAAGAGATGTAGATATATCTACAATTCTGAGTAGTTTCATCATTTTAACATGCAGGGAGAAGTAAATTTATTTAAACCGGTGGAATGGCATAGGTGCTTCATATTTCAATGGCGGTGATCTAAGAAGGAATCATATCAATGGTGGAAACTCCTTCGACTAATAAAACTTGCACGTAGAAAGTAACTTTCCATCTCAGCGGAATCGCTTAAAGGTCGGCATGTTTTTAACGGAGGAGATTTGATCAAGGATGAATCTACGACGAACAACGATTTTGTTGATCCAACATGTGCGGATAAAAGAACAAATTGAAATCTATAGAATGTGGTATGGGCCTCATGTCCTGGCCTCCCAGATCTATGAGCAACCCAGATCTATATTTATTATGGATTTCGTGTTCGAAACATGCATGAAAGATAAGAATGGTCGAGTTCAACGACATCTAGTAGGGCCCGCTTATTCCGACAACCATTATCTGGAGCAGGCTGGATATACGGTCGATGTGGATTTTGCAGTTGAAATGTGCATGAGGGATTAAATAGTTTGGGGCTGCGAAATCAGGTAGGAACCACTTATTTGGATGACGGTGATCGTGGAAAAGTTCATATCTATGGCTAGAAATGATTTCACAAGCCAAAGGTGCGAGGAGGAAGAAGATAGGTTCATGTAAGAAATGAAGATGAAGTGTGGATAAATTCAATGGTGCATATTTCATCTAGGAGAGTAAAACCATTTGAATTTCCCTAAAGCTCTGGTTTCATTCAAGCAAGCCCGCATCCTGGACATCGCATTGCCATTTAAATCTAGCATGTGCGGTGTTCCATTTTTCTTGTTTTAGGTGTAAATCATGGCGAATTTTCCACCTTAGGAATTTGTTAGAATTTTCAAATGATGATTCAAGATTGATTCCCAAATTTTGTAACTGAATTTTGGCTCTATTTCGAGATTGGTCTCAGGAGCCCACAAAACTATAAATGTAGCCTCAATAGAGGAAGAAAGGGTTGGAACTTTCATTCAGAAGCCTCTGTGCTTGGTCTTTGTAGCTCTGTTATTTTCTTGGAAGTGCTAATGAAAAGTATTCTCTAAGTTTTCTAAGATTCATCAAGTTGTTCCATGTCCAGTCTGTGTTTCCTGTGTTTCCATTTCCATGTCTGTGTTTTCTGCTAATACATTTCTAGTTTTTATGCAAGGAATTCATTTCTACTAATGCTCCTTCCATCAGAAATCATATTTGTTATGTGTTTATAATGGTTGTGATAGAATTAATCCACTGATAGATGCTTTCTTTCGGTTATTATCCTTTTTCATATTTCTACTAAAGGTGTTCCCAGAGATTCATTCATTGACACATAACTCTGGTTTCACTGGGCTCTTTCGCCATTTCTATCTGTCATCTCGTGAAGATAATTAGACTGAATATAGAAACCACATTGCCTCAGATTTCATAGGAAAATCACCACTCATTACTGTTGTAATCCCCTTGAATATTTTTAGGTTGTGACTCCATTGCCCAATTTTACTTCTTGTTTGTATGTTTTACCATCTTTAAATCTACAAATATCATGTTCTTATTAGATATCTAGCCTTGTGACCACTTGATTAAAGACATATGTATATGTGAATGAGTCTCTGACATAGAGAGATCCCTCTCTGACTATATAGGCTAGAATACAGTCTAAAGATTGGTTTGAAATGGTTACCCCAATGATCTCCTACTATAACCATAGGAAAATTACTGGGTGATATCACCATATATTGGTATACTTCAAATATTTGGGATTAAATATAAGATATTATACGAGGCAATTGTCAAACTATAAATGGAGACATATAGTTCTTAGGTAACTAGGGAATCAGGGCTTTCAAGCCTTCACAGATAAATTTATGAGCATCATCTAATTTATTCAACATAACAAGACACCACCAAGGGTATTTACCTTATATAAGGAGTTTTTATAGTTCAGCCCTGATTCTATAATATAGGATTGGTTCATCTATGAGAACCACACCATCATCAAAATATGTGGATTTGAGGGGGGAACATACTTACTACTTACATTATCTAGAGTGTTTTTCCTTGAGTAGACCATACATAGATTCATGTATTATCAACTACATTTTTCCAAGTAAAATTACCCTATCATATTCAATCTGCCTAAATAGATAAGCCCCTTTCTAGTTAAAACCATGAGTTCTATGACATAAATGGAGACAATGTTGAATTAGTTGAATCCAACCAAAGTGGAAAGGTGGACTAATGATCCTCATCAAGTGGTATCAAACAAGAGAATGAAAAAAAATCTCATCTTATAATCACAATCCCACCTAGAGTGGAAAAAAAGGCCAATTTTCTTACATGGGAGCAGGAGAGTGCCACCCTAAATGTTGACACCAGTAAGAATTCCCTAGGAGTACTTGAAGTTCAAACAAGATAATATCCTATAGTAACTGCTACTCCAGAAATATATAAGTAGGAAGAAAAATGGTAGCTTCAAATTATTAAATGTACAACATCAGGAGTCAGTCTACATGAGACTTCTGTGGTATCAAGTCAAGAACTTGTGTTGTATCAAGTTCAGAAACTTGTGTTGTATGAGGTTAAGGGACTTGTGTTGTATCAAGTCAGGAACCTATGTTGTATTAAGTTAAGGAAGCTTGTGTTGTATCAAGCTAGGACATTGTGTTGTATCAAGTCCTATTCGTGAAAGATACATGTAATGGGTTCTTGTGTTGTATCAAGGAAGAATCTCGTGTTCTATCAATATTGGAGTCTTGTGGTGTATCAAGAATGGGCTTGTGTCGTATCAAGAATGTATACTTGTGTTGTATCAAATCATGTAGATATGCTATGTGATGTATTACTAGTCATGGTCACTAGGTTCTATAAGTATCCTTTAGGGATTAGATACCCCTAGAGTGAATTACTTTATAATATGAATATATGACCTGGGGTAATACATATGATCATTAGTATGAAACAATTCTTATGAGTATGATATGATAAATATAATTAATTAATTAAACACATATGGACCATGCAGAATTTAATTAATGATAAATGAGATGAGCACACAGATAGAGTAAGGATTCGAATCTCCCATGCCATACTTCTAGTGAAATCGAATTGAAGATACATCATTTAAGTTTGAGTTGTGGAAAAAAAAATTTCATTTAATTAAGGAATCTAATCCTTGATTTATGCAAAGTGTTTGTTTGTGAATGGAATTGATTGTGAAGGACTAAAGACATCTAGTTAAACTCCTAACTAATGGTCAAGAAATTAGTTGATGATTTAGTTTAGTTCAAGTTCACATTTAGTTCAATCAATTCACATATAATTAAAGGAATTTAACACTCACTGAATTAATAGAGGGCGCATATCTTCAGTATGAGAGATAATTTTGAGGTGACAACTTGGATCCAAGTCAAGGAAAGAGCAAAAGGTTAATGTATGAACAATGCACACAATTCCCATAGTGTTCGTAGTTCCCAAAAGCATGCAACCATTCACTACCTCTCATTGTATGACTGAATAATCTTGTTATTAAAGTGTTATGCACTTGCCAAGGCTGAGACAACATTTTGAGTGATCTCTATTCTCTAGTTCCTCTTTGATATCTCTTATCAAGCAATTTGAACATGTGTTGTAAATCATTCTCTGCAAATATCTATCATACTAAAAGGATTGTTGGGTTTTTCATCCTCCAGATTTGGAGGGTTTTCCCATGGTATATCTTGTGTCTTATGGATTGAATGATTTGTGTGTTTGAATGTATGGATTTTATTATCAAAAGTTTTAAAGTTCAAGAATCTTTCACTATTTCTTGAACATTTACATAGTACTAGAGAGAGGGCATGAAAGATTTTAGTTTTTTACAAACATTCTAAACCTATGTAGATCTTGAAGCATTGAGAAAAGAGCTTGAAGCAATGGCATCAATATCCGTCTAACCAGAAAACCAACTTGAAGGCACATCGAACTTCAACACATGGAAGGAAAGGGTGATTAACATTCTTGAAGAGCATGATTTTGGTTTCTTTGTGACTACCATGATCAAAGAACCCACTACAAATGCAGGAAGAACCAATTACAAGAAGAATCAAGCAAAGGAAAAGAGGATCGTATATGACTCCATGAAGGACAACCTCATGTCTGTCATCACACCATTGAAGACAATAAAGGAGTGTTTTGACACTTTCACAAATATTTATGAGAAGAAGGCCCCTACTCAAAAGAGGGATTTAAAGAACAAGTTGTGCAACATGAATATGGAAAGAGATGAGACCGTAGCTTCCTTCTTCACAAATATTTCACAGGTGAAGGATCAACTTGCAAGCATCAGTGTGGAGACGGATGAGGATGACCTTCTTCAAACCACCATTGATGAAATCCCCTCTTCTTGGGAGACCTTTCTTTCTGAGGTAAATGAAAGAGAAGAGAAACCCAAATTTGAAATACTTAGGCATGATTTCATCCAAGAATAATGGCACATCCAGAACAAAGTTGTGAGCACTAAGGAGGAGAATCTTGCTCTCACGGCTAGAACCAAGAAAGGGAGGAAGCCATTCGCTCCCAAGAAGTTATTTTATGCAAACAAGAAAGAGATTAATAAAAGTTTTGACAAATCAAAGATTCTATTATATTGTTGTCAAAAGTTGGGACACTTTTCATGGTATTGTCATGCAAGAAAAATAAAATAAGGAAGAATTCATGCTTCCACTGTTGAAGAAGAAAATTCCAAAGAAGATGAACCTGAAGAGAAAGAGACATGGAGGGAGTATTACCTTGTCTCTAATTTGTCTAGATATCTCATCATGGGAGAATATAAATGGATTATTGAAAGTGGTTCTTCCAATCACATATCAGTTTTCAAGGGTGCAATATCCAACCTAAAAGAGAAATAATTTGCATGTGCGGTACAATTGGGAGACAATTCCACATACTCAATCCAAGGAGTTGGATCCACGTCCTTCTAGTTGAGTTCAGAAGATACACTACATGTGGAGGACATCCTTTATGTCCCTAGATTGAAGAAGAACCTACTCTTAGTTTCTATCCTTGAGGATAAATGATTTTGAGTGATCTTCATGGAGAATCAACCATCCTTGTGGTCAAGGAACCATAACATTGATACTGCTACTATTATTGGAGTTTGAGAAGAGGAATTTACAAGGTTCCAGGAAAGCTTATTTTATCCATGACACGTCATACTATTATCCCATGCGATATGTGGCATAGGATTCTTGGACAACTTCAATTCATAGCACTACTTGGTTTGAAGCATATGGTGAAAGGTATGCCTAGTTTTGATTTTGTACATGATGTTGTTTTTCGAGGTTGTGCTTTAGGAAATAATTTTAAAAGGAAGTTGGGCCTAGAAGAATTACTAGATATAAAGGCATATAATATTTAGTGCACTTAGATGTATTTGGACCCATGTCATACTTGTTAGCACCTGGTTAGCACCAGTGCTAAATTTTGAATATATTTTGTATGCAGGTTAGCACCGTTTTGAGCTAAACAGTTAGCAAGGAAATTATAGGAAAATGAAAAGGAGGAACAAGGTCCAAAAATTACTTATCATAGGACCTTGAGGGATGGAAACAAGGTATTACAAGTTATGCATTGGTGGAAATTAATAGCGTAGATCCTTAGCATAATCAGATCGATGACGGAGGAATATTTCACCGAGGAAAAGATGTGCGGTTTGTAAAGTTGTGGATGATTGCGAGGCTGATTATATCCTTCATATTTTAATGGCCAAGATATATATATGCTTAATATCTATGGTGAAATTGGATTTTGCGGTAGCAACATGCTCGAACGTTAAAACACAACTGGGATGCGAAACGTGGTAGGACCTGTACAGTTCAATGGCCAAGATCTAAGGAGGGAGAAGATCTAAGGTTGAGAGGAATTTCACGGAGAAAACTTACACAAAGGATAGAACAAGTTGGGGTTGTGAAATATCATAGGGACCACATATTAGAATGACTACGATCTTGAGTGGGCCAAATCTATGGATGAGATGTGTTTTCATAGCCCAAACATGCGCAAAATAGAGAACAAGGAGAAGGCCGCGAAAACCCACACCTATGGATGACAGAGATTTGGCAGGGATCTGATCAACGTCTCAGATTTGTTTCGTGATGAGAAAGTGCATGAAGTTTAGAAAGAGGAGGCACTGTGAAATCTAGTAGGACCCCACATTCCTGATGGCGTAGATCGTGGTGGTGGTAAGATCTACGGTCCTAGTCGATTTTGCAATAAAAACGTGTGAGAAGGATAAAAAGGCAAAGTATTTTGAAATCACATAGGGGCTGCATCATGGAACGGTCAAGATTTCCCATAGTAGAGATCTACAGCTGTGACTCATTTCTAGTAATCAAATGTGCATGGAGGAAAAGGATCAGTTCAGGTGTGAAACGAAGATGGAGCATAGAAAAATCCGATGTTTCAGAGTTCTCTTGGGAGAATAAAACTGTTAGAGAGGTTCTAAAATGTCACTCTTAGACAAGCAAGCCTGCATGTTAGACACCACATTCCCATTTTTGACCCAGTGTGTCTGTTACCCCATATTTTTTGTTTTAGGTGTAAATCATGATGAATCTTCCACCTCACGAAGTTTGTTAGAATTTGAAATGATGATTTGGGATTGATTCCCCCATTTTGTAACTATATTCAGCTCTATTTCATGGTTGGTCTCGGGATCCCATAGCATTATAAATATAGCCTCAATTGAGGAATAAAGGGTTAAAATTTCATTTAGAAGCATTCTTCTCTGGGTTTTATATCTCTCTAAGTATTCTTGGAAGTTTTAATGAGAAGATTTATTCTTCATTTCTGAGATTCATCACAGTGTTCTACAATTCAGTTCATGTTTTCTGTTTGCATCATGCTCATTTCTGTTATTTTCTACTAATGCTCTCTAGTTGCATATGAGGAATTTGTTTCATTAAGTGCTCCTTGTATTAGATGTTTCATTTGTGGTGTGTTCACGATGACTGTTATATAATTCACTCTTTGTTAAGTGCTCTATATCAGTTGTTGTCCTTATTTTTGCTGCTGCTAAAGGTGGTGTAAGAGATTCATTCACAAATAGGTGCCTCTTGTTTCACTAGGTTTTCTTCTCTTTATTATACCATCGTTTAAAGATATTTGACTGAATGTGACACCTACTTTGCCTCATAATACAAAGGAAAATCCCCACTCATTCTCACTATAACATCATTAATTGATTCAGGTTGTGACTCCATTTCCCACTGGTTTTTCTTATCTGTCTGTTTCACCATTTTTAAATCTGCAAATACCCTATTTCCCATCAAAATCTAGTCTTCTGGCTACTTGTTTAAAGCCATATGTATGTGTGAACGTTTATGTGACAAGAGAGAGTCCTCTCTGACTTTAAGGCTATACTATAGTATAAATTTTGGTTTGAAATGGTTACCCCTGTGATTCTCCTACTGCAGCAATAGGAAAAATTACAAGGTGATAACATGTTGGTGCCGTTTCCGGGGACGTAATCACTATTATATCCTTAGGAAATGACATTGTTTAGCTCTACAACCTAGTTGAGAAATTAGTCATAGAAAAAAATTGCTTGTGCATGCTCTAGAGACTCCACACAAATTTTGAAGGTGACTCCACTGGTAAATACTGGCGATCAGAAGAAATAATATGAGGAGAAACCCTGCTGCCAATAGGCTGCAAAGGTTAGTCAAAAATATTTCCTTCCTTGCTAAAGGTGTTATTTCTATTAGTAATATATCTGAACATTGTAATGAGGAGTTTGAACTAACCTTCCCTAGAACTAAATCTGAGTCCAGCCTCTCTTACTTGGTTTATGATACCTCTGCGTTTGATTTCCCCCACATTTCCTAGTCACCCTTGACCTCAGAAACTCTAGGAAAGGATTTTCAACACCTTCCTAAACTAGAGTTCCCTACACTTACTGTTGATTCAATCCTATTACATTCCACTGTCAGTAGGAAATCTGATGCCACATTCTTGTCTCCCACTGCTTCCAAAACAAATAAGTCTTCATATTCTAGTTTCATAACTCCCCACATTCCTGCAGTTCCTCACAACCTACCAATCTATGTCACACCGGTGTTAGTCCCCCTTGTAAACCTTGTTGTATTTCCAAGGATGGAAAATAGTTGTGCTCCTCTTCATCTTCCTGCTGCTCTTCACGACCTCCCTTTGGGATACTCCCAAAGGCTCAAACAATTCAATGGAGGGAGGGGGTATGTAGAAGAACACCTGGGATGGTTCTTAGATTAGATGGACCTGTAGGAGGTGGACTATGATGATGTCAAGGTCAGATTATTTGACCAAAGTCTGGATGGAGAATCCAGAAAAATGGTACAAGAACCTCCCAGATGACTCTTTCCTAAGCTATCAAGCCTTTGAAGATGCCTTCAAGGATAAGTGGGAAGACCAGAAGAACCCTAAAAAATATCTCTCTCAATATCATTCCATGAGGAGGAGGGAGAGTGAGTCTTTCCAAGATTTTTCTGACAGCTTTATGAAAGTATACAATTCCATCCCTGCCCAGTTTAAACCTCCCATTGGTTCTTCCCAACTCCAGTATGTTGAAGTGTTTGATAGTGAGTTTACCTTGTAGATAAGCAAAAGGATATCAACCTCCTTGGAAGCTATGAGGAAATATACCATAGAGTTGGAGGTTAAACTGACTGTTGTAAGAAAGAAGAAAATGGATGAGGGAGAATGGAGAAGGGAGGGTGGAGAGAGGAGAAGAGAAGAGGGAGAATGGAGAATAGATGAAGGAGACAGAAGAAAAGACAAAGAAATTGAACAAACCTCTACATCTATTTCACAGGAAGCCATTATAGACATGATGCTAAGAACCATGGAAAGGATGATGAAAAGGTTATGTGTAGATGGTATATCACCTCCCAAGGAGAATCAAGAACACCAGAATAGGAATCAGAATGCTAGAAAGCCACAAGTTCTCTAGAACATACAAAGAGACCAGCAAAACCCTCCCGATCCACCTATCAGGCCCCCATTTCAAGAAAATTATGTGGATCGGGATGGTGAAAATCAAGCCGAAGATGAAATTCATCAGTTGGACATTGACTCCCCCACCACCTTTCTCACCAAATAAGAGAATGACAATGCTTTTCTTGAAAGGGGGGAGATTCCACCAGACAAAATGGAGGATATCAGGAGAGGATATGAACTGATTGTCCTGGATGCGTAGAGACAGATTAGAATGAGGAACAAAGATCTTCCTGTTGTGATAAAAAAAAGATGCAGGAAAAAATGCCTCTACCAGTAATCCTAAAGGTGACATACCCTCCAAAGAAGGCTCCCAAAATGTTCCAGATCCCAAAGGAAAGGAAAGGCAAGAAGACAACCCAAGGAGTGTTGATCAAGGACAAACTTCCTTCAGCCTGGAGGTCGAAATTGCCAAGATCAAAATCTCTGTCCCTCTCACTAAATTATTTTAGAACTTTGAATACCACTCCAAAATTTCCACAGTGTTGAAACCCTAGGGAAAATCTATGTTGTATCATATCCCCTCAATATTCAGGATGATATAGCCACCATTCTATTTGTACCCCATGTAGATGATCCTTCTGATGAAGAAGTTCCCCCTTTCTATGTCATCCTGAACATCCATAATTCCATCCTCTACAACGTCGTGCTTGACTCAAGATCCTCTCATAATATGATGCCCAAAAGATTCATGGATGAATTGGGATTAGAAGTGACCAGACCCTACAAAGACCTCTCCTCCTTTGACACTAATAAAGTTAAGTGCCTGGGTTTGATCAAAGACTTGGTCATCTCTTTAGCCCAGATCCCTTCCAAAACCCTGGTCATGGATGTGGTTCTAGGTGACATCCCTTCGAAATTTGGAATGTTGTTGTCGAGATCTTGGGAAGCCAAACTCAAAGGTTGCCTCTAGATGGACATGTCATATACCACTATCACTATCTTTGGGATACAAAGAAGGATCTTCAAAGAACAAAAGTTGGAATATATGGTGACCAGCGCTGAGAGGCCACACAATCACCCCATATATTCATTGGACATGGAGATGGGCTTCACCATATTTTTCATAGAAGGAGGCGAAGACAGTTCCATTTCAAATAATGCTACCTTCATTCCTACTCAGTAGGAACTAGAAGGGGTGTGGGAGGTAAGCTTTGACGGGTGTTGAGGCCTGGAAATTCACAGGCAACAACAGCAAGGGATTCTCCCCAGTCAATGTTCCCAACTATCCCATGACTATTTGGTGTAGGGAATCTGTCTGGTTTGCGGTTTGTCTACCGTAGGTCAAGTAACAAAAACGAAGGGTTTTACCGGTTGCGGCCCGGTCCACCGTATATATTTTTGTGTTTTTTGACTTTAAGTAGGATGTGCAAGTGCCTATCTAAGATGCATATTGATGAAGAATGCGAGGAGTGGTCACAATGTGATGCGCAGGTTCTTACCTCTCGTCTTAGACTCTCTCGCATCTAAATCACACACAATTGGAAAAAAAAATGCTAACTAAGCTATCCCTAGGGAGCAAGATTATTAATTCATGAGTAATGCAATATTGTTCACATGTTAAGATAAATCACAGATAGGTTTTCTTGGAATCAAAACAAATAAACATGAATAAAGATATACACGACCAGATAGCTTGTCAACCGTTAAAACGTCCATTACTCATAGTGGAAATTATCACAGAATAAACCAAAGAACATTCAAATAAGAACATAGGTTCAGAAAGTTAGAACACTCTCACAGTTAAGGAAACACAGCTGAAAATGAAATAGTTCCCCTTCAACATTGTTCATTTCATCACATTTGAACATTCCACACAGCACTTTCTCCAACAGGCAAAAAATTGTAATTTTATTATTGCAAAACGAAGTAGTTCCTCTTACAACTAGTAGTTCACAAGTTTATCTAGGAAAAAGCCCCCATTTAATTCTCTCTTTTTCCATTTATACAAGAACCAGCTCAACCTTTCGGTTTCCTCACCAACGTTTCAATCTCCAGCCTTGTCGTTTTTCCAATGATCATGATTTCACGTTACGTTTTAAATAAAGACTTTCATAAAAATGGATACCGCTAGGTAATCGACGAAACGCCCAAGCCAAGGCCCTGCTCTTTAATGATTACATTCTACAATTCATTGGTCCCTCGTTGGACCTTTATTATTTTGTTTTCCTCGAGCAACAAACTCTGCTGCCTTATGCTTTTTTATCCTTCTTTGTCCTCCAACTGCATCTTCTTTGCCGCAATCATCTTCAAAGGGATCTGAGAAAAAACTCCCATGTATGTCTGCAATCAAACGAAAATTCATCATTTATTCTGACTATCTTCAATAAATATAAACATAATACCAATCAAATAAAAACTGAAGGAAAAGGAAAATGGAGCGGGCCTTCTCGTGTAAACATCAACCTAAAAAAAACGAAGCACGAAGGTCCTCCATGAAAAAAGTGACTAGCTCATGACAACCAGCGGGAAAACGATTTAGAAACGCGCATATAAAAACCCCCATCGGCGGATCGGAACACTAGACATCGGACGATTAGTGTGCTGTAAAGCCGCAACGACGGAAGTCTAACAGCTAGGGGTTTCGGAATACACATCAAAACTCGACGCGAAAAAACATCCGGGGGGGACCTACTAAGGCATCAAGTAGTTAGAGCGTTGTACAGCCACAACGGTGGAAGTTTTACAGTCAAGAAAATCCACAGGCTATTCACCATCGGAGAAACAATGAACAAGATATCGGCGTCAGGACAAACATTCCAACGGGCAATTAGTCTATTCGGGAGCCGCAATGGCGGAATTCAATCAACCTGTGGCCTTCGATAAAAAACATAACTCTTTCCAAAAAACCCAAAAGGTGAGGTTTATTTTCCAGTAATAAAATGCGGGCTGTCCTCTAAAGATGGCAAATGACAATTCCACCTTAAAACTCAACAATAAACAACAGAAAACTACTAAGCCTTACAGTCCAAAACATGCACAGATCAAGACGGAAAAATTAATAGCAAGGAAAAAGCCTCAAATAATCCAAACACGTAGTAGAGTGGGGCAAAAAAAAAAAGGAGGGTCCAAAATTTCCAAAAATTTGGGAAATTGTTGCAGCTGCAACAATTGGTTGCTCACTGGTGAATCCAGATCTCTAAATAAACCCCTCCTTAAACAATAGATTGTTTAGTAGTGAAACCGACATGCTGAATTCTTCTAGATTTTTGGATTCCCATAAAGTCACATATATGAACCTGTAATCATTGATGATAGTCCAATTTTTGGGAATGGAAACCAAAATCTCAGGTTTAGGATAACTCTTTCGAGGCTTAAGTAGGCGGATTTCATTTTAACTTTATCTTTGGGTAGCTTCCAGCTTAGACGCCACAGGATTGGAATGCACGGTGAACATAAATATTCGTTTGTGCCTTTTGAACTTTTTGTTCTTTGGAGTCCTCCATATGCCTTTCTTTCTTAATTTTATTTAGGCTCTTCTATCCATAGTGTCCTTTTGTGTGAGAGATGTATTTACTTTTCAGCCCACGGACGGAGAAGAACTTTTGGCAATCTGTACTCATATAATTCAGTACTTTGTTTCGATGATATTTTCTTTCTTAGGAGTTCTGACTCTTTATTAGCCTTTTAACTTTAAATTCCTGGCATGGGATCATTTAGATATAATATACTGTTTACCCTGCTCTCCTTTCCATGGGTCTTTTGCTATCACCCCCAAGACGTTTTTAGATGTGAAATGGATGGAGCCTCGAATAGTATTCCAGACCTTTTGATTTTGAGTTATTTCAGGGATTACACTGGACCTCAATGTGTTCATAGACATTTTAGGAAAACTACTTACTAGAAGAAATTCTAGCAGATTCAAACAGTCTAATGCCCAAAGAATCTAAGTTTATCAAGGGTTCTGATGGTCTCCATGCAACCAAAAGTTTGCTTCCTTTATTGGAATCAGGAGGAAGCTACACTAAACAAACAGGAAAAGAACAAATCAAAGTGGAAAACAAGTCAATTATTTATATACAAAACAGAACAAAATAAAACAAAATCAAGAAAAATAAGGCTTAAGAACTAAACCATTTACTGGTAAGTTCTCTTCCCATCCCTGTAAATCCTGCAACTTATAGGTTGAGGGGCCAAGCTTTGCCTCAATCTGGAAAGGGCCTACCCATAACTGTTGAAATTTCGTGTGTTTTCCTTTCTCATCACGAGGGTGATCCCACTTGAGAACCAAATCTCCCACCTCAAACTCTTTTGTTCCAGCTTTGTGCTTATCAAACCACCTCTTCACTACCTCCTGTTGTTGTTTAAAATTTTCTCTAGCCTTGGATCTATATTCTTCTACCTTCAAAAGATTATGTATCCTCATCTGCAAAACTTCATTATCTTATCCTCTTGATTCTTGAGCTATTATGGAAGAGGGTAGCATGATATTGGGGGGTAGAATGTCATCTTTTCCATAAACAAGGGTATATGGGGACACACCTAATGAGATCTTGGGGGTGACCCTATCATCCCAAAGAGCATTTGTTAATGCTCAATGCCAACTTCTCTGGTTTTCTATCATAGTCTTCTTTAAGATTCTAATCAGATTCTTGTTCGAAGATTCAGCCAAACCATTTCCTTGCGGATAATAATTTGTAGAGTAATGCAACTTAATTCCCTTTTCATGAGCAAATGCAGTTAATCTAATAGAGGAAAAATAAGTAGCATTATCGAAAACTAGAGAAATTGGAACTCCAAACCTGGTCATAATATGATCTTGCAAGAATTCCATGACTGCATCTTCATTCACTTTACGCAACGTAATGGCTTCGACCCAACGAGTGAAGTAATCGGTTGTCGTCAGAATATATTTGTGTTGCAAGAAAGAATTTGTCTTTATCTCTCCAATGATGTCCATCCCCCACTACTCAAAAGGTTATGTTATCATCACAGGCTTTAATGGTCCTGCTGCTTTAATTTGTCTTCCACCACACCTTTGACAGATGTCGCACTTTCTAACATGGGCATGTGCATCTTTTAACAGTGTGGGCCAATAGTATCCGGCTCTGAGAATTTTATGGGCTGTTGTATCTCTGAAGAAATGTCCTCCAACACGCCCATCATGTAAGTCTATCATGAACTTCTTCGCATCTTCTTTCTCTAAGCATCTAAGAAGAACTCCATCATAATTCTTTTTGAATAATATTCCTTCAACAATATAATATGAGGCTGATTTAAGATGCAGTACTATTCTTTACTTAGAATTCTAGTGTTCCGGTAACAATCCCTCCTGAAGGTAATGCACAAGGTCTTGATACCAGGAGTCCAGAGCTGTGAAAAGAGGACATACATCCATCAAATGTAACTCAACTTCATTTTCCTAGTTATTTTCTTCATTGCCTTTACTTTCAGTCATTAGTTTGCACAATCCCTACCCTTTAACTATGGAGGCTGGCTTGAATTCGAGGTCATACTCCTGTAGATATGTTACCCACTTTCCTCTTCTTTCTCCTAACTCTTTTTGTATGAGAAGAGATGTCACAGCTGGGTGCGAAACGATTACCTTTGTCCGGTTCTTAAGTATGTATGGTCTGAATTGTTTTACCGTTTTGAACATGGCATAAGCTTGTTTATCCACAGCTAGGTAATTCAATTCGGACCCTTGCAGACTAGTGCTCATAAATGATATGGGGAACTCATCTCCCCCATCTTCCTTCTGGGTAAGCACCACTGCTAGTGAATCGTCAGATGCGAAAGTGTACAAAATAAAATCTTTCTCAAAATCCAGACTCTTGAGGGAGGGGGCGTGTGCAACCGCAGTATTTATTTTACTAAATGCATTATTCTCTACATCTTTCCACTTGAATTGTACACTTTGTTTTACCATTTGTTGCAAAGGTTTAACAATTTGAGTGAAATCTAGCACAAACCTTCGCACGAAATTTATTGTCCCCATAAATGATTGCATGCCTTTTTTATTATGGGGTAAGGGAATCTGTTCGATAGCTTTGATCCTCTCTGGGTCTATGGAGATCCCTTTCTTAGAAACCACATGACCCAACAAATTACCTTCAGTAATGGCAAGCATGCACTTCTTGGGGTTTAGTGAGATACCATATTTTCGGCAGTGTTCAAAAATCTGTTTTAGATGAAACTCATGTTCCTCCCTTTTCTTTGATAATATCGTAATGTCATCGAGGTATACTATAGCACTACAGCCAATCAGACAGTGAAAATCCATGTCCATGGCCCTCTGGAAAGTAGCTCCAGCGTTTATAAGTCCAAAGGGCATCCTTCTGTAAGCAAAAGTTCCCCATCTAGTTCTGAATGTAGTTTTAAGTCTGTCTTCTTCAGCAACTAAAACTTGATTGTATCCTGAGAATCCATCTAATAAAGAGAATAATTTAGAACCCGAAACCATTTTCAATATCTGTTCCATGGGTGGGAAAGGATAATTGTCTTTATCTGAAGCGCGATTTAATTTTCTGAAATCCACACATAGTCTAATTTCTCCAGATTTCTTCCTTACCGGTACCAAATTTGAAACCCATTCTGAGTGTCTAACCTTGAAGATAATTCTAGCATCCAATAGCTTCTTTACTTCATTCTAAATCAAAGGCTCTAATTTTGGATGCATTTTCCTTAAAGGATGCTGATAAGGTTTGATTCCAGATCCGATGGGGATAACATGTTGAATAATATTGGTGTCATATGTCTTCAAATCTTCATACGTCTAGGAAAAAACATCTTTGTATTGTTTGAACAAACTGATGAACCTATTCCTTTCACCTGGAGAGCAAAACTTTCCCAAATTCACATATTTAGCCTCAATTTCAGTCCCCAAATTAATCAACTCGAACTATAGAGATGAGATATGAGTCTTCACATTCACTGGCCTTTTGAATTTCTCATTTAGATCAAACTATCGCTCCAAATTCCTGACTCCTTTAGGAATAAAATTATCAAATTTTAGCTTGGCTTGATGTTCTTCATCGTCAATAATCACCCCTTTGAAGGTCTCATCATTTGTCAGGCAATCTAGAATCTGCTGATCATCATCAAACACTCGTAGATTGGTGATCTTATTTGGAACCGAAGGCCTGGAAAGAAATTCAACAGAGCACCGATTATTAGAGGGCACAAGCCTCGCAGCTGAGGTGGCCAACAAGTCAGCTGCCACATTCTTAAGTCTAGGAATCGATACAATGTTAAATGCATGAAAATATTTGAGCAAATCCCATACTTCATTTTGATAAGCTTTTAAATGAGGAGAAATGCAATGTATTTGATTTCGAATTTGTTTTACAATTATTTCAGAATCCCCATACACTTTCATATTTTCTACCTTAAATTCAATTGCTTTTCTTAGTCCCTGAACTAGTGGTTCATATTCAGCTGTGTTATTGGTGCACTCAAACTCTAACCTACATGAAAGAAAATGTTTATTTTTCTTAGGATCAATCAGGACACAGCTGGCTCCTGACCCCTCCAAAGTTTTAGAACCATCAAAGAAAAGCGTCCAAAAATCGCTAACCACTATTGTGCGTGAATTAATACCTACATATACAGTTAAGTCTACTATTTTACAATCGATTTCATTAGCCTGTGAGAACCAAAGGAGATCAGGCTGAGCGTATGATGTATCGCTAGCTTCTTCCACTTGATAATTTCCCGGTTCTAGTTCAATAAAGTAATTTCCCAAAATAGAATTCACTCGTTCATTTTTTTCTTTGAACTGAGTAACATTGTGTTTCATGTGTGGCTCCCTTAAAACTTTAATTTGATTTGGGCCTCCTTTATAAGGTAGCCACAGATGTGACCAGTCCGAGGAAAAATATCCACTCAGCTTTGCCGACCAATATCTGCTCAAGACAAGTCCATAGGCTTCAGGTATGTCAGCTACTACAATGTCAACGAATTGACATACCTTATCATTTGAAGACAAGAAAATGAGAACATCCTCCATTTCCCCAATTACCTTCACATTCGTTCTATCCAACTGAATGACCCTTCAGGTAGATGGTTTAGGTTGTCCATTTATCTTTTTGCAGACTGACAATGGCATAACATTGACTGATGCCCTCGAGTCTACTAGACAATTGTATAAACAAGCTTATGCCCACATTGACTGATTGACTGATGGTAAATTCTGAAATTTTATTAGCTGAGGAGTTTTTTTGAAATTTCCTAACATTCTTTTGAAGTCTCTTAGTTTTTGGGAGCATAAAACTATTTTCCTTAATCAACCCCTAGCTTCTCATCATTACATTTGTTTCTAGGATATCTTCATGTCTCATATCCTTTTCTTCCTCGGCATCAAACAATGATACACAATCCCATAAAACCATAGCCTCATCCTCCTATTTTTCTGTTGATTTATTGTTGTCTTTCCCTTCTTCATCATTATCCTCGGTTAATTTGGAATTCAACAGCAGATTCATAACCAAAATCATTGAATTTATCCATTAAGGACAATTCTTTTCAGAATGGGGTTGTTGGTGAAAAGTGCAAAAGTTATCCATCCCTACCTCCGTTAAGTTCATAGATGCAAGGTCGTGCGGAGGGGGTTGGGATTGATTGTTATCTTCCCTTTTCTTGTAATAAGGCTTATAAAACTTTTGGGCTTCCTTTTCCTTTTCCAAGTCTATTATTCTGTTAGAGAGATTCTACATCATCTTTGCCATTCCTTCGAGGTCTGGTGACTGCTCCTCTTTAGACTTAGTAAATAACAAATCTTTCCTCTCCCAACAATTTTTCCTCCAGACTGCTCAAGGTAGTCTTCGATGCTTTCTTTCTCAGCCTCCACTCTTTCGGCTTCTTCATAAGTCTCTTCTAGCGTTGGTTTGGATTTCATTTTGCCAAACATGGCCAACTCGGGTCCTAGAGCTGAAGTATAATACTCAATCAGAACTTTTTCCGAAGGTTTGTCAACTTCAGAAAAATTCTTTAGATAAGCTGCAAATCTTTAGGTGAAACTATGGACCTTCTCTTTTCTTTCTTTCTCTAAGGCACACATCGCTTTCATGAGAGCTGCATGAGTTTTTTGGGTTGCATGTTTACTTCTGAAAATCCTTTCAAAGGTGTCTGAATCCGGGATAGAGTTTGTTGGCAAACCAAAATACCATGATGCTACTGCTCCTTTAAGGGTATGCGGAAAGAGTCTACAAACTACATCCTCATGTTACCCAACCCTCAATCCTTCTATTTCCAAGTATAAACTTTGTAAATGGTCATCTACTAACATATTCTCGTTTGGATCAAACTTGGGCAGCATCTTTTCAAAAGCTTGGGGTAAGTCATGCAACAGAGGCGTTAAGTTCAAGGGTGATCTAGCTTTCCAAGCCGGTGGTGGATTTGGTGGGTTAGGTGGCTGGTTTGTATTTACACCCGCCATGAGTCTGGGTGGAGAGTGAGGAGGTGAAGGAATAGGAGTCCACACAGGAGAGCAGTAAGGTGTGTTTGGGCCTACTTGATTCAAAGGCTGAACAACCTCCTATAATGCTAATTCTACTAACTCTTCCAAATCTCCAACCAACACTGAATCTTCCAAGATGGGACGGTCTTTCTTCTTGTATTCTCTTTGGGGAAAATCAGGAATAATGGGTAATCCTCCAATACTCTTTACATAAGCCCGTGTATGTCTTCTCAGATCATTTACTACTTGGCTGTCCACAGCAAACAAATGTTCTTTATTCTCCTCAATATTTGGGTCAGGAAACAAACTACTTTCAAAACTATCACTGGTGGATTTATTTCAAGGGAATGGATTTCCATGGCCATCCATGCACTAGCGGCCCTCCTTATAGCACCAGAAACTGTTGAGGCCTGGAAAATCGTAGGAAAAAACAACAAGGGATTCTCCCCAGTCAACGTTCCCAACTAGCCCGTGACTGTTTGGTGTAGGGAATCCGTCCGGTTTGTGGTCCGGCTACCGTAGGTCAAGTAACAAAAACGAAGGGTTTTACCGGTTGCGGCCCGGTCCACCATATATATTTTTGTATTTTTTGACTTTAAGTATAATGTGCAAGTGCCTATCTAAGATGCAGATTGATGAAGAATGCGAGGAGTGGTCACAATGTGATGCACAGGTTCTTACCTCTCGTCTTAGACTCTCTCGCATCTAAATCACACACAACTGGAAAAACAAATGCTAACTAAGATATCCCTAGGGAGCAAGATTATTAATTCATGAGCAATGTAATACTATTCACATGTTAAGATAAATCATAGATAGTTGTTCTTGGAATCAAAAAAAATAAACATGAATAAAGATATACATGACCAGATAGCTCGTCAACCGTTAAAACATCCATTACTCATAGTGGAAATTATCACAGAATAAACCAGAGAACATTCAAATAAGAACATAGGTTCAGAAAGTTAGAACGCTCTCATAGTTAATGAAACACGGCTGAAAATGAAATAGTTCCCCTTCAACATTGTTCATTTCATCACATTTGAACATTCCACACAGCACTTTCTCCAACAGGCAAAAAATTGTAATTTTATTATTGCAAAATGAAGTAGTTCCTCTTACAACAAGTAGTTCACAAGTTTCTCTGGGAAAAATCCCCCATTTCATTCTCTCTTTTCCCATTTATACAAGAACCAGCTCAACCTTTCGGTTGCCTCACCAACATTTCAATCTCCAGCCTTGTCGTTTTTCCAATGCTCATGATTTCATGTTACATTTTAAATAAAGACTTTCATAAAAATGGATACTGCTAGGTAACCGAAGAAACACCCAAGCGAGGGCCCTGCTCTTTAATTATTACATTCTACCATTCATTGGTCCCTCATCGGACCTTTATTATTTTATTTTCGTCGAGCAACAAACTCTGCTGCCTTATGCTTTTTTATCCTTTTTTGTCCTCCAACTGCATCTTCTTTTCCGCAATCATCTTCAAAGGGATCTGAGAAAAAATTCCCATGTTTGTCTGCGATCAAACGAAAATTCATCATTTATTCTAACTATCTTCAATAAATATAAACATAATACCAATCAAATAAAAACTGAAGGAAAAGGAAAACAGAGCGGGCCTTCTCGTGTAAACATCAACCTAAAAAAATGAAGCATGAAGGTCCTCTATGAAAAAAGTGACTAGCTCATGACAACCGGTGGGAAAACGATTTAGAAACGCGCATATAAAAACCCCCATCAGTGTTTCAGAACACTAGACATCGAACGATTAGTGCGCTGTAAATCTGCAACGATAGAAGTCTAATAGTCTAGGGGTTCCAGAATACACATCAAAACTCGGTGCAATAAAACATCGGGGGGGGCCTACTAATACATCGGGTAGCTAAAGCGTTGTACAGCCGCAACGGCAGAAGTCTTACAATCAAGAAAATCTGTAGGCTATTCACCATCGAAGAAACAATGAACAGGATATCAGCGACAGGACAAACATTCCGACGGGTAATTAGTCTATTTAGGAGCTACAACAGCGGAATTCAATCAACCTGCGACCTCCGATCAAAAACATAACTCTTTCCGAAAAACCCAAAAGGTGAGGTTTATTTTCCAGTAATAAAATGCGGGCTGTCCTCTGCAGACGGAAAATGGAAAACTTAAAACTCAACGATAAACAATGGAAAACTGCTAAGCCTTACAGTCCAAAACATGCACGGACCAAGATGGAAAACTCAAATAGCAAGGAAACGGCCTCAAATAATCCAAACACGTAGCAGAGTGGGGCAAACAAAATAAAAAAGGAGGGTCCAAAATTTCCAAAAATTTGGGAAATTGTTGCAGCTGCAACAATGGCTCAACATGTAGAGAAGGGGCAGGAGTTGGGGTATGGGTGAGACTCCCATGAGGGAGAGCTTTGAATTACTCTTACAATATTTCCTTCGAATGTACAAACAATGAGGCAGAGTATACGGGTATGGTTTTATCCATTCATATCCTGAAGGATTTTCAAGTTGGAAGGGTAGTAATACATGGGGATTCTAATATAGTGATTAAACAAAAGATAGGTGAGTATCAGGTCAGACATCCAAGGATGAGGAGTTACACAAACGTTTCTCAGGACCTCATAGGATTCTTTAAGGAATGTAATTTTAATATGATCCCCATATTGAAAAATTGCATGGTTGATTCCATGGCCACCTCTACGGCGGTTTTCAAGGTCCCCATGCACTCTAGTGGAAAATATGAAGTCGAAGTTAGACATAGGGCCTCTGTCCCACATAACATGAAAAAATGGTAGGTATTTGAGGATGAAAATCAAATATAGAATTTCCTCACTCTCACTGGCGAGTTTGATGGATTGATTGTTGATGAATAAAATGAGTTTCTAGAGGAGATTGTTCCCACTCAACCCCCCTTGCAAAACCAGGATGCTTCTCCTAAATAGATGCCCCGAGAGGAGGATGTTTCTCCTGTTGAATATGTTGATGATGGTGAAACTGAGGAAGCTTGAGAGCCATAGTTAAAAGAGGCTGATGGATAGTAGGAATACGTGAACCGGCTATATGGCAAGGAAATCCTACAGCTGAAAGGTAATTCCATCCCCAGGGGTCTAGTCCCTATAGAAAAAAAAAATTATCCTAATGATGTGGCTAAAGAACCTCAGTTGATCCCAAGTTTTGAAGATGTTGAGGATGTAAATATTGGGACAAAGCATCAGCCCAATGTCATCAATATATCAAGAACCCTTTCATATGAATCCAAGCAGAACTACATCTCACTGATGACTGAATATTCAGATGTGTTTGCTTGGAGATACAATGACCTGAAGGCTTATGATACAAGAATAATCCAGCATACCATACAAATAAAGAAGGATGATATTCCTTTCAAACAGAAGCTGAGAAGGATGAATCCCAAATTGTTTCCCTTGATAGAAAATGAGATCAAGAAGTTATTTGAGGCCAAAATAATTGTGGCCCTCAGATTCTCATGCTGGGTGGAAAATATGGTCCCTGTTATGAATAAGAATGGGGAAATAAGAATATGAATTGACTTCAGAAAATTGAATAAGGTTTCTTTAAAGGACCATTACCCACTTCCAAAAATGTACCATATATTGCAGAAAGTAGTGGGATCACAGAGAATCTCCACTCTGGATGGCTTCTTAGGCTATAACTAGATCATGGTGCACCCAGAGGATCAAGAGAATACAACCTTCACAACATTATGGGGCACTTTCATGTATGTTAAAATGTCATTTTGGCTTATAAATGCAGGGGAATCCTTCCAGTAGGCCATGGACATAGCCTTCACTGATGAAAAATACAAAATTCGGGTCATCTATCTGGGCGATGCCATTATTTTTTCCAAATCTGATAAAGAACATGTTGCACACCTGTTGAGGATGTTCATAAAATGCAGAAATTTCGACATCTCTCTAAACTCGAAGAAATCATTCTTTGCTATGAAATAAGGGAACTTGTTGGGCCATATAATTTCTCAGAAGGACATCAGGATAGATCTAAAGAAGGTTGAGGCGATCAGCAAAATTGAGCTCCCTCGAAATAACGTGGAGGCTCAGTCCTTTCTAGGAAAGGTAAAATTTTTGAGAATATTTATTGTTGGCTTTGCTGAAATAATGAAGTATATAACAGTTATGTTGGGGAAGGATAAATAAATAAATTGGACACCTAAAGCCAAATAATCCTTTGAAGTCCATATTCAAAGCACCTGTACTTGCAAGCCCCAACTTTTCTAAAGACTTGCTCATATTTTCATTTTCCTTAGAGCACACCGTGGCAGGGGTATTGTTGCAGAAGAACCACAAAGAACATGAACAACCCATTGCTTTTTACACCAAGACCCTGAGAGATTATCCCCTGAAGTATAATATTCTGGATAAGCAGGCTTATGCTTTGGTGCAGGCCTTAAAGGATTTCCGAGTATACATCCCGCATTCTCACATCATTGCTCACATCCCCACGAGTGCTGTGAAGGACATTCTGACCCAACCTGATCCCAAGGGACAAAGGGGAAAGTGGATAACAATATTTCTCGAGTATGAATTGGATATTAATCCCACAAAATTGATCAATAACCAGGGAATAGCCAATCTTATGGCCCAATCCAACTGTGATGTTGTCATCCTTCACATGATTGTTGAGTTGTCAACACAAGGGGAAAATCCTCAGGAGCAGCCAGGTCCCCTAGTAGGTGAGAATTGTGTGTCATCCCTATGGTACACTAATATCATTTTTGTGTTACAACATCTCCAAGACCCACAGGATATGGACAGAACAAGGGCCATATTTCTCAAGAACAAGGCATCTAGGTTTTTCATCTTGGAGGGAAAATTGTATTGGAAGGAGCCAGGAGGGGTGTTGTTGTACTATGTGGATGAGCAGGAGGCAAAGAGACTGATTGAGGAATTCCATGCAAGAGAATTTGTAGGCCATTACTATTGGAAGTCCACTATAAACAAAATCATGATGGAAGGGTTTTATATGCCCACTATCTTCTCCAATACTCACAAGAAAGTTGTCTCCTTACAAAAATGTCAGATATTTGAGGGGAGAAGGGAGCTATTACCCTTGCCTTTGAAACCATATAGGTTGAAGCCCCTTTCCAGAAATGGGGGCTATATTTAATTGGAGAAATAAATCCACATTCCTAGGGGAAGCATAGGTGGATCATCACTGCCACTGACTACTTCACAAAATTGATCGAGGCCATCCCCACAAGACAAGATACTGAGAAAGTGATCATGCAGTCTCTGGAGGAGCATATCTTGTTAAGATTTGGGGATCCCAGTAATATAATAAGTGACAATGATCTTGCATTCAATTCTAAAAATATGGTGTATTTATGTTTCAAATATCACATACAATTGGGACATTCCATAGACTACTACCCCCAGGGAAATGGGCTAGCAAAATATTCAAATAAGAGCCTCATGAGAATCATCAAGAAGTTGCTGCAGGATAACAAGAAATATTGGCACAAAAATCTAATACATGCTTTGTGGGATGACAGAACTAGTGTGAAGAAGTCTATAGGAACCTTACCTTTCCAGCTGGTTTATGGCTCTGAAGTGATCTTTCCTAGTTCCGAGCTTACGAGTGATGAAATTGTTGTAGGAAGAGGAAACAGAAACACATCCAACTCAAAGGAGGATGTACCAGTTGATTGAGATACAACAATAGAGAGAGCATTTATTTGATATAACTCATAAGTTTCAGGAGAAAATGAAAGAAATCCTTAACAAAAGGACTAAACCTGAGGATTTCCAGTTGGGAGATGTAGTTTTGTTGTGGGATGTGCCACATGAGGATAAAAGGAAGCATGGAAAGTTAGATCACCTGTGGAAGGGACCATATAAAATTGCAGCCTTCAAAGGAAAGAATGCCTATGTATTGGATGAGGTGGAGGGCGGTCTAGTATCTGGGGCTTCTGTAAATGGGAGGCTCCTCAAAAATTATTTTAAGTAGAGCAAGTTCAGCTCCATTGTCATTGTATATACCATATATTTAAAAATTGTAGGTGTGGATGGATCTTTGATAGACCTAAATACCGAGGTGAAGGAATTAAGGTCCCTAAGAGAGGATGTCATTTGGTTTTTTCCTTTTTTAAGAAAATTTTGCAGTTTTAGACACTGGAACAGAGTCTAAGAATTTCAGGAAAATTTGGGACATGTCCAATGGATAAGGAGCTTGGTCTATGGAGTTCTTTTCTACCTCATAGGGAGGATAGCATCCCCTTGTTGGAGTCACTATTAGCACTAGTGCTAAATTTTGAAGATCTTTTGCAGGTGGGTTAGCATCGTTTTGAGCTAAACAGTTGGCAGGGAAATAGGAAAATGAAAAGGAGGAACAAGGTCCGAAAATTCCTTATCATAGGACCTTGAGGGATGAAAATAAGGTGCTATAGGTTATGCAGTAGTGGATATAAATGACGTAGATCCATAGCAGAAGAAGATCGATGGCAGAGGAATATTTTTCTGAGGACAAGATGTGTGGTTTGTAAAGTTGTGGAGGATCACGAAGGCTGATTATATCCTTCAGGTTTTAATGGTTGAGATCTATAGATGCTTAATATCTATGGTGAAAGCATATTTCGCGGAAACAATGTGCTCGAATGTTAAAACATGACAGGACTGTGAAATGACGTAGGACCCGTACACTTCAATGACCAAGATCTAAGAAGGGCGAAGATCTATGGTTGAGAGGAATTTCGTAGCAACACATTACATGGAGGATAGAACAAGTTGGGGCCGTAAAATATCATAGGGACCACATAGTTGAACGACCATGATATTGATCAGGCTAGATCTATGGATGAGATGTGTTTTTGCAGCCCAAACATGTGTGAAATAGAGAACAAAGAGGAGGCCGTGACATGTTGGTAGAACCCACACCTTTGGATGGTAGAGATCTGGCAGGGATCCTATCAACATCTCAGATTTGTTTCGTGATGAGAACGTGAATGGATTTTAGCAAGAGGAGGCGCTTCAAAATTTGGTAGGACCCCACATTTCAGGCAGCGAAGATCATGGTGCTGGTTAGATCTACAGTCCTGGGTGATTTCATGATAGAAACGTGCATGGATAATAACAAGTAAAAGGATTGCGAAATCGCATAGGGGTCGCATCATGGAATGGTCGTATTTCCCATAGCATATATCTATGGTTGTGATTCATTTTGCATAATCAAAGGTGCATGGAGGAAAGGGATTAGTTCAGGTGCGAAATGAAGATGAAGCATAGAAAAATCCGATGTTCTAGAGTTCTTCTGGGAGAATAAAACCATTAGAAAGGTTTTGAAACGTCACTTTCATACAAGTAGGGCCTGCATTCCCATTTTTGACCTAGCATATATGTTACCCCATATTTCTTGTTTTAGGTGTAAATCATGGCAAATCTGCCACCTCGAGAAGTTTGTTAGGATTTGAAATGATTATTTGGGATTGATTCCCCCATATTGTAACTGAATTTGACTATGTTTCAAGGTTGGTCTTGAGAGCCCATAGCATTAAAAAAATACCCTCAATTAAGGAAGAAAGGTTTGAAACTTTCATTCAACAACATTCTGCTCTGGGTTTTATATCTCTGTAAGCCTTCTTGGAAGTGTTAATGAGAAGCATTCTTCGATGTTTATTAGATTCATCACGGTGTTCTACATTTAGTTTGTGTTTCCTGTTTGCATCATTCTCATTTCTGTGATTTTCTGCTAATGCTCTCTAGTTGCGTATGAGGAATTCGTTTCAATAACCACTCCTTGTATCAGATGTTTCATTTGTGATGTGTTCACAATAACTGTTATAGAATTAACTCTCTGTCAAGTGCTCTGTATCATTTTTTGGACTTACTGTTGCTACTGCTAAAGGTGGTGCAAGATATTCATCCAGAGATAGGTGCATCTTGCTTCACTAGGATTTCTCCTCTTTCTCCTACCACCCTTTAAAGATATTTGACTGAATGTGACACCTAATTTTCCTCAGAATACAAAGGAAAATCCCCTCTCATTCTCACTGTAATATCCTTGATTGATTCAGGTTGTGACTCCATCTCCCACTGTTTTTTCTTATCTGTTTGGATCACCATTTTTAAATATGCAAATGCCCTATTTCCCATCAGAATCTAGCCTTCTTACTTCTTGTTTAAAAACATACATATGTGTGAACATTTATGTGACAAGAGTGAGCCCTCTCTGACTATAAGGATAGACTACAGTCTAAATATTGGTTTGAAATGGTTACCCCTGTGATTCTCCTACCACAACCATAGGACAAATTACAGGGTGATAACAATCCCCTTCCCTCAGTGGGCATATTTACTATGTTTTATTCATTGATGATTTCTCCCGTAAGGCTTGGATTTACTTCATGAAAGCCAAAAGTGAAACCTTTAGTAAATTTCACCGATATAAAGCCTCAATTGAGAATCAGAAAAGTAGGAATATATGTGTCCTAAGGTATGATAATGGTGGATAATTTGAATCAAATGATTTTCATGAGTTTTGTAGTGATGCAAGAATGTGTAGACAGTTAATGGTTCCTTACAACCCACAACAAGATGGGATTGTAGAGAGAAACAATACAATTGTTTGTGAGGATGAAAAATCCATGTTACATTATCAGTATCTATTTTCTTATTTGTGGGAAGAAGCCACTAGTACAATAGTGTACATACAGAACATAAGTCCACATGCAGTCCTTCATGAGAAAACACTTGAAGAGGTGTTCACTGGTGAGAAACTAGACATATCACATATTTGATTATTTGTATGTCCCATGTATATTCACATACCAAAAGAAAAGAGAATCAATATGAAACCTTATGGCAAGAAGGGAACTTTTGTGGGATACCGTGAGACCTCCAAGGAATTTAGAATATATGTACCTGGTGAGAGGCATGTTGAGGTTAGTCGGGATGTGACTTTCCATGAGGAGACAACATTCAAGCGGTCAAAAGAGCTTCAATGTGATTCATAGAAAGAGGAGGTTGAGGCTCCTATATCAAAGGATAATGATGATAATTATTCCCCTTCTGATGCTCATAGGGAGAATCTAACATAGCATGCATAGATACCTGTCATTGATGAACCAGTTGAACTGGTTGATGAACCTTCTCCTACAAAGAGGAGGTCAACATGGTGTCGATATGTATTGAGAGATGTTGAGAAGCACAAAGTACCAGTGGGAACTTCCAAAGAGAGAAATAAATGTGATAGGTATTCAGGATATGTTGCATTGATGAGCAACATCAATGAATCGAAGATTTCATCGTATGAAGAGTGTTATCTCCTAAATAAAATTTAGGAGAAGTTCACTCTAAACAATTTATTTTTTGATCACTGATGAAGGTTTCAGGTCATATTATGAAAAATATTGGGATGGATAACAATCTTGGGATATCTGATGTTCTATTTTTTAAGAAAATTTGAAATATTTAGCTTTCGGTGGCTTAGGCGAGTTTTTCAACAACTCATTAGCCACCGAAAAGCTCACCTTTCGGCAGCTAACAGTTTTAACACAGGACCATCTTGACCACCGAAATCCTGTTGATCGCGTTTGTTTATGAAATTTTGGGAAAAGGACTTTTGGTGGCTTAGGAAAGCTTTCCAATAGCTCATTAGCCACTGAAAAGCCTTAGTTTCGGCAACTTATCGGGTGATTGAAGGAGGGCATTAACCACCGAAAGCAAGTGAAATGCGTTGGGGAAAAGGATCACTCAAAAAACTCAAAACACAGGTTTTTGTGGCTAATCGTGGTTTAAAAATGGCCTCTAAGCCACTGAAAGCAGACTTTCGACAGCTAAGACTGAAATTTCAGGACGCTCTAAGCCACCGAAAGGGGCGTTTTACTATGAAAAGGCATAATTTTAAAATAGTTATTATGAGCGACTGGAGAATAATTTTGAAAGACGCTTAGAGGTTTTGGTTCCTAACACGTCAAAGAACAATAACCTATCTCAGTTTTTCTACAGGTATTTTTTATTGGGAGAATTGAATCCATCTCTGAGACCTAATTTTTGGATCTCAGAATTTCCTGTTTGACACATGGTTTTGAAATCCAGATCCTGCGAAAATTAAAATGAATTCCAAAAAACTGAGAGAGGTTTTTTCTTAGAACAAAACTATCTAAAAAAACCTCTTTTGTTTTATAAACAGGTGTCACATATTTGAAGGAAAAAATCCATCTCCGAGCCCTATTTTTCAGTAGTTTGGCCAAATTTTTAGGGCAAAAGTTGACCTAACGGGGCAACAACAACAGAACAGCCTCCTTCTTCTTCTAAATCCAAGAAGGTCAAAAGAAACCTGATATACCTAAAAGACAACACAATACTGTATACAGGATGATTAGGCTCCAAAGACTGAAGCAGAAGGAGGCAAAGGCAAACGCTAGCAGCCACCCCACCTTGGAAACCCTAGCTTTTAGCAGCAGTTAGTCTCCAGCCTCTTGAAACTAGCCAAGGTGTTGTTAACACTCCTAGAATGAAGCATGTAGAAGAATAAAGTTGATCAAACAGGCCTAAAAAGACATTTTTGAGAAAAACCTAATAATTTTTGCAAAATAGGGCTTTCGGTGGCTTAGGTGGACGTTGGGGTAGTTCATTAACCACCGAAAGCGCCACTTTCAGTAGCTAACGGCTCCTATATATTGGCCTCTTAACCACCAAAAGTAGACAGAGGCTTAAAAGCAAGTTTTGGCATACAGGAGCGGCTTTGGGCAACTACAGATGGCTCAGGGACGTAATCTAAAGATGAAAGACGCTGAGGGAAGCATCAGAAAAGGGTCTGTTTAAGCTCTACTATGACATAATAGCACAAAAGGCCACCAACCCTAGCTGTCAAGAGAAATCGGTGGCTTAACTGGAAGAGGGCCAGTAGTAGTAATCATCAGCAGTTACTTCAGTTATCTAGAAGTTTATTCAGTAGACTGATTCTTCAGTTTAGTTAAGACAAGTAGTCAATTAGGGTTTTAAACCCTAATTTGCAAAAAACTATTGTTTTTGTTTATTTTTGTAAAAACGGATCCAATTTTTTAGGATCTGTACATTTTGTAAAGGCTATAAAGCCTAAAACTGATTTTATGAAAAAGGTTCGACTTCAAGGATTTATAAACCTATACTAGTGTCAAGCTTCTCATTTTGCTCATTCTTGAATATAAGCTCTTTTGTTATGATTTGTTCAGCCTTCATCTCTATCTTTATTGTACTTATGCTTGAATGTGTATTTAGGTTACGTTCAAGTTGATTAATAACTAATAGCTGTCATCCTATTGGTGTGTTAATGTGATTTGATTTATAAGTACCATCCTTATCATGATTTAGCCATTTATATGCATCTGTTTTGTATGTAAATCTACCAGCCTGATGAGTTCTCCATCCCTACACCTTATTGTCAACTTTTGAACAGTTGTAGCTAAAAGCCTTTTAATTGAGTGAGTTTCATGCATGTCTTAAGAGTGGAAGGTTATATAGGTCACCTGACTTGATCGATATCAAAAAACCCTAAAAACATTTTAAGTTACTAGGCATCCTCGAGCTACAACCTAGAGGAGTTTCCTGGAGTATTAACAAATTGGTGTCGTTGCTGGGGAGAGGAGACTGAATCTCAGCTTCCCTGGGAGATGACATAGATCCTACTTTGATGATAGATAAAGTTTGGACACTAGTATAGTTGTAATCATCTATTTGGAAACTCCATTGGAATAAGGTGGCTTTAAGAAGACCAAGTACTAGAGAAAACCCTAAAGGGACACCAGTAACACCTGTTTCAGATCCAGAAGAGATTCTAAGAAGAGCGCTACGGTTTTTCTAAGGTAGACCTCCAGAGCTACAAGGGGAGCTACAAAAGGTATTCCAGAGGTATTTCTGATGTTATATCAAATAGACCTATGATTTCAATCTTCTTATGCTGAAGCATCTAGTTCTCAGAAGTTTATAAGTAAATCAGAAAATTTTAGGGTTGAGGAATCTTCAAGCACTGTCGCTTGTGAAGATCTCATCCTCGGTGAATCCATTGAAGAACTGTGGCTCCAAGAAGGGCTCATACCATAGAAAATCAAGAGAGGCCACTAGAAACACCTGTTGCAGACCATACAATATCATCAGAAGAAAACCTAGCCCTGCTGGTAGGGAAGATTTACAAAGACTTCTATTTCCCTAATCCATCCAAATTTAATAAATCTCCACTGGGGAGGACTGGGTTGATAAAAGATGAAGAGGATGAATTCAAAATCCAGGTACCAGTTCATTAGTTTGCTTTATGAACTGTTGTTATTTTTTATCAGCTCCTTTATACTTTTCCCTTCACATGTTAAAAGAATTATCCTATGTTTTATATATTCTAAAGATTATCAGCCATATTTTATAAATCCATCTTTAGAAGAATATTTGTAGCCTGCTTGTATTGTAGAAGGTGAATCAGTCTTTTTGCCATAGCTCATCTATAAAAATGACCTCTGTATCCAAATTCCTTCTAAATCTGATCAGCCATGTAACCTTGAAGAAACCAAAACTGATTCACAACATATGCAGAGCTCAACACTCGTTGCCATAACCTTTGAACCTTGTTAGTAGATTGTTATCCCTCATGATCAACCCACAACCTTTCAAATCAAAATCAGGATGAAGATGTTTAAGCCATTAAAACTTCCCTCTCATCTTCATCCTTATCCTCTTGACTGTTATGAATATCTCCCTTGGTTTTCTGGAGAGAATCAAGCTTCAGCTGAAAGGCACTTGGAATCTTTCGAAGATTTTATTAACCGTTTTCATATTTTTCATGAGGATGTAATCATGAGATTTTTCTCTAAATCGTTGATTAGAGATGCTTCTATATGGTTCAAGACTTTAAGAGCTGACTCCATTGGCTCTTGGATAGAATTCACGGATGCCTTTTTGAAGCATTGGGGTGAGAACAAATCTCTTGATTTGTATCTTGTTGATTTCTATGCTTTGAAGGGAGAGGAAGATGAAACTTTGCCTATCTTCAATCGAAGATTCTACAACACTTATCATGATATGCCTTTGGAGATTTGACCCAAAGAGACAACTGCCATGATATATTATGTGATGGGAATACATTCAAAACTTGCCCTTCTTCTGCTAGAAAATAAGTCTTCATCATTAAGCATTCTGTTTGAAGATGTTTCAGAGGTGGAGGAAAACATTTGTGCTTCAAGGAGAATCCCAAAGCAGTTTGATTTTGAAAACCATCATCTACCTGAGCCAGATAAACATCAGTATGATTCAGATTTTGAACAAGAAGATTATGAGTCTGAAGTAGATTCAGAACAGAAGCAAGCATGTGAGCTCCTTTCATATTTAGAATTAGATTCTTCAGTGTTTGCAAAGTACTCTCAAGACATGTATGAATCTGGATTTTATGATCAGTTTGTAAACCAGGATGAGCCTATGATAACTGATGATTGTATAGGCAATTATATGTTTTCAATTTATTTTTATTCATATGATGTAAACCTTGTTTTGTCATTTAATTGTGAGCACTATTCTCGAAAGGAAATTTTAATGATTGATTATCAAGATCTGATCATAAAAGAAAAAGAAGGTCTAGATCAGTTGTTGAGCTTGCATTTTGATCCGACAAAGGTTGAGAAGTCCACATTCAACATTGACATCAGTGAAGGAAAATATCAGCAGCATAAAAAGGTATTTCCTATTGGCTTTTATGACCCTGTTGCTAACTATCTGGAATTTATGAGCAACATAGATATCAAAATATTTTTGTCAAATGATAGCTGGTTCTGTCACCCTTCAAAACTACATTGCTGCATGCTAGGGTTTCATTTATTTTTCGGGTCAAGATCAAGGATAAGTTCAGCATATCAGCTTCTGGCCTGGCTTCATCGGAAGCATGAGGTCACATGATAAGAAGACTCTACTGATTAGAATTAGGAGTAGGAGTAGATAGGAAAATAAGCTCTTAATATGAGCAGCTAGGTCATTTTTAGTTGTTTTCATGAATAAGCAAAGCAGGCTATAGGAAGATTGTAGGGGATTAGTTATAAAAGACAAATGACTCCATGCCCAATGGAACACTGGAATATAGATTTAATTATTCTTTTTTAGGAAAGGCATTTTGGTCTGGGGTTCTTGGGACCTCACAGGGAGGTTCCCATCCCCGAGTAGGAGCTAGATGTTATCTCTTAAATAAAATTTAGGAGAAGTTCACTCAAAACAATTTATTTTTTTATCACTGATGAAGGTTTCAGGCCATATTATGAAAAATATTGGGATGAATAACAAGATTGGGATATTTGATGTTCTGTTTTTTAAGAAAATTTGAAATTTTTAGCTTTCAGTGGCTTAGGCGAGTTTTTCAACAACTCCTTAGCCACTGAAAAGCTCACCTTTCGGCAGCTAACAGTTTTAACACATGACCATGTTGACCACCAAAAGCCTGTTGATCGCATTTGTTTATGAAATTTTGGGAAAATTACTTTCGGTGGCTTAGGCGAGCTTTCCTACAGCTCATTAGCCACTGAAAAGCCTTGGTTTCGGTAGCTTATCAGGTGATTGAAGGAGGGCATTAACCACCGAAAGCAAGTGAAATGCGTTGGGGAAAAGGCCCAATAAAAAAACTCAAAACACAGGTTTTTGTGGCTAAGCATGGTTTCAAAACTGTCTCTAAGCCACCGAAATCAGACTTTCGGCAGCTAATACCAAAATGTCAGGACGCTCTAAGCCACCGAAAGGGGCGTTTTACTATGAAAAGGAATCATTTTAAAACGGTGATTATGAGCGATTGGAGAATCATTTTGCAAAACGCTCAAATATTTTTGTTCATAACAGGTTAGAGAACAATAACCTATCTCATTTTTTCTACAGGTATTGCAGATTGGGAGAATTGGATCCATCTCTTAGACCTAATTTTTGGATCTCAGAATTTCTTGTTTGACACATGTTTTTGAAATCCATATCTCGGGCAAATTAAAAAGAATTCCAAAAAACTGAGAGAGGTTTTTTTCTCAAAACAAACCAATATATAAAAAAATATTTCATTTTATAAACAGGTGTTATGGATTTGAAGAAAAAAATCCATCTCTGAGCCCCATTTTTCAGCAGTTTGGCCAAATTTTTAGGGCAAAAGTTGACCTAACAGGGCAACAACAACATAACATCCTCCTTCTTCTTCTAAATCCAAGTAGGTCAAAAGAAACCTAAGATAAATAAAAGACAACACAAGGATGTATACAGGATGATTAGGCTCCAAAGACTGAAGCGGAAGGAGGCCAAGGAAAACCCTAGCTTTTAGCAGCAGTTAGTCTCCAGCCTCCTGAAACTAGCCAGGGTGTTGTTAAAACTCCTAGCACGAATCCTGCAGAAGAAGAAAGTTGAGAAAACAGGCCTAAAAAGACATTTTTGAGAAAAACCTAATAATTTTTGCAAAACAGGGCTTTCGGTGGCTTAGGCGGACGCTGTGGCAGTTCATTAACCACTGAAAGCGCCACTTTTGGCAGCTAACAGTTCCTATAGACTGGCCTCTTAACCACTGAAAATGGATAGAGGATTAAAAGAAAGTTTTGGAATACAAGACTGGTTTTGGGAAACTACAGATGGCTCAGGGATGTAATCTAAATATGAAAGACGCTGAGGGAAGCATCAGAAAAGGGTCTGTTTAAGCTCTACTATGACATAACAGCACAAAAGGCCACCAACCCTAGCTGTCAAGAGAAATCATTGGCTTAACTAGAAGAGGGCCAATAGTAGTAATCATCAGCAGTTACTTTAGTTATCTAGAAGTTCATTCAATAGACTGATTCTTCAGTTTAGTTAAGACAAGTAGTTAATTAGGGTTTTAAACCCTAATTTACAAAAAACTATTATTTTTGTTTATTTTTGTAAAAACAGATCCAAGTTTTTTGGATTTGTACATTTTGTAAAAGCTATAAATCCTAAAATTAATTTTATGAAAAAGGTTCGACTTCGGGGATTTATAAACCTATACTAGTGTCAAGCTTCTCATTTTGCTCATTCTTGAATATAAGCTTTTTTGTTATGATTTTTTTAGCCTTCATCTTTGTCTTTACTGTACTTATGCCTGAATGTGTATTTAGGTTACTTTCAAGTTGATTAATAACTAATAGCTATCATTCTATTGGTGTGTTAATGTTATTTGATTTATAAGTACCATCCTTATCATGATTTATCCATTTCTATGCATCTATTTTGTATGTAAATAAGCCAGCCTAATGAGTTCTCCATCCCTACACCTTATTGTCAACTTCTGAACAGTTGTAACTAAAAGCCTTTTAATTGAGTGAGTTTCATGCATGTCTTGAGAGTGGAAGGTTATATAGGTCACCTGACTTGATCCATATCAAAAAACCCTAAAAGCATTTTAAGTTACTAGGCATCCTCGAGCTACAACCTAGAGGAGTTTCCTGGAGTGATAACAAAGAGGCTGCAGAGTAGCAAGTGTGGAAAGAAACTATGAAAGAGGAATATCATTCTATTTTGATTAATGATGTTTGGTATATTGTTCCTAGACTTAAGAGGAATTCGGTTGTAACTTCTAGATGACTTTACAAGATGAGGCATGTTGCAGATGGTAATGTGGAAAAGTACCAAAACCAGGTTTGTTTCCCATGGTTTTTTTTCCAGAAAGAGGGCATTGATTGTGAGGAGAATTTTTCTCCAGTGGCCAGGTATACCACCATTATATCTATTATTTCACTTGCATCAGTATTGGGTGGGAAGCTTCACTAGATGGATGTGAAGACTTCCTTCCTCAATGGCGAGGTTGAGGAAGAGGTTTACATTGAGAAACCTGAGCGTTTTGTGATACATGGGAAGGTGTCCCATGTGTTCAAGTTGAATAAATCCATGTAAGGGTTAAAAAATATCACCGATCTTGGTATGCCAAAATAAATAGTTATGTTCAGAAACTGGGTTTCTTGAAGAGTGATGCATATTCAAATTACTTGTACTTCAAAGTAGTGGAGAACCAACCTATGCTATTAGTCCTATATGTGGATGATATTTTCCTCACTAGAGAGGAAATACTAATTGTTGAGTGTCATAGGGAGCTTACCTCAAAGTTTGAGATGAAAGACTTAGTTCTTATGCACTACTTTCTAGGCCTTGAGATTTGGAAGAGAAATGATGAGATATTTCTATCTCAAGGTAAGTACATTGTGGAAATCTTGTGCATATTTGGCACGGTGGATTGTAAATCCATGAATACTCCAACAGATTCCAATTTGAGGAAAATCCATGAGACTGAGACTGGATCGGATCCAATGGACCCCACATTATACATACAATTGATTTGATCATTGATGTACCTAATACATTCGAGGCCATATATTTTCTATGTAGTTAGCATTATGGACTTACGTATTTCTCCAATGGAGGAGTGTTATTCGTTGGATATACTGTTTCCAATTGGGGTGGAAGCATTATTGATTAGAAGAAGAATTCTAGTTATTGTTTCATATTTGGTTATGTTATGATTTCATGTTCTAGTAGAAAGAAGGGTTCATTTTCCTAGAGCACCATAGAGGTTGATTACATTGATGCTAGTATTGCTTGCATACAAGCAGTGTGACTAAGAAACCCACTTGGAGGATTGTTTGGTGAAAAGATAGAGCCTACAATGATCAGGCATGATAAACAGAGTTGTAAAAATATTTCCAAAAATCCCTTGTTTCATGACATGTTGAAACACATAGAAATGAAGTATCACTTCAATCAAGACATGGGACAGAAAGGTATTGTAAAACTTTAGTGCATAGCTATTGATGAGCTGATTGCAGATGTGATGAAAAAAGTCTCTATCTGTGATGAAGTTTAGACACTTTTGAGATCATCTTGGTATTGCAAAGAATTTCTTCCTCACTGAGAGGGAGTGTTAAATGTACAACATCATGAGTCATTCTCCAAGATACCTTTATGGTGTCAAGTCGAGAACTTCTTTTGTATCAAGTTCATAAACTTGTGTTGTATCAAGTTCATAAACTTGTGTTGTATTAAGCTAAGTAAGCTTTTGTTGTATCAAGTCCTATTCATGAAATATGCATGTATGGTTATCTTATGTTGTATCAATATCGGGATCTTGTGTTGTATCAAGGTCGAAATCTTGTGTTGTGTCAATATTGGAGTCTTGTGTTTTATCAAGACTGGTCTTGTGTTGTATCAAATTCTAGACTTGTGTTGTATCAAGTCATCTAAATATGCTATGTGATTTATTGATAGTCATGGTCACTAGGTGCTATAATTCATCTCTAGGGCATAGATACCCCTAGAGTGAATTACTTTAGCATATGATTATATGACTTAGGGTAATACATATGATCATTAGTATGGAACAATTCTTTTGAGTATGATATGCTAAATATGAATAATTAATTAAACACATATGGAACATGCTAAATTTAATTAATGATAAATGAGATGAGCATAGAGATAGAGTAATGTCATGTCCCTTCATTAAAGGACACTAAAGTGTTGACCTTGTCAGTTCCTAGGGGTTTAAAAGATGAATTAAATCAATTCTTCCTAGGAAATTTTGATAAATTAATACTATTGATGAATGTATTAGATTAAATTTCTAATTCTGGTTTTTGTATGTAATTAATTATTAGGGAGAATAATTAATTTGGAAATGAGTTGTAAGTTTTCTAGAAGATAGGAGGGTGCACTAGGAAATCCAACTTGATTAGGATAAAAATGGCAACAGTACAAAAGCAAGCAAAAGGAATCTATCATAAAAAAATATAGAAACTGTCAAAAGCTGGTAAAAGGAAGGAAATTTAAAAAGCAGGAAAGTGAAAAAAAAAAGTTAGTCATAAAGCAAGAAACTTTTGGTCAAGGAGGGCATAGTTTTGAATTTGGTTAAAGGATGCAAAGAAGAGAAAAATTACCCAAATATCAAAGTCTTTAATCTCCTCAAGGAAGGAACACTCATGGGTTTGAGTTAGGGTTTGCAAGTGGATAACTTTCTCAATAGGTTGGATAACTTTATCAACAAGTCACTCTGTCTATAAAAGAATGCTTCCAACTCCTTTGAAGAACTTTTTATAATTTTTTTTATTTATGTTGAGTGAAGAATAGCTTCTTTGTCTGAGTGATGTACCTCAAATACCTTGGGTGATGTGCTTTAAGCTTTCCTAGTCTCTTCTCTCTTCCATTCTATTCTTCAGTGAAAAAATAGAGATCCAAGGAGCAGCCCTTGAAGACCAATATCAATATCATCTATCAACCATTCATCCTTGGAAATCGATCTCTAGTGAAGGAGACTTCACTTATTCTCTCAGGAATGTAAGATTGGTGTCGGGTATTGGTTTCAAGCCTCTAATCTTCAGTATCGGGAACCATTGAGGGAGATCAAATCCTCCAAAATATTTATGAGCTTATCCTCTTCTTGTCATTATTTTGATCTCTGATACATAGAAATTTTTATGATCAATGAGGTCAAAATGCCAAATTTTAAGCGAGAGAAGCATTCCAATGCTCATTTAATGAGTTTTTGTAAAAAAATTTCCACCAAGACTGATGTTATGGATTCCATAGTTATTAGCGGATAAATCTACTCAAGTGGACTGAAGCAAGATCTCCCTAGTCCAAGTGGATCTAGAACAAATCAAGTATAGAATACAATGGACTTTCCTAGATCGATAGAGATGCAAGTCAAACAAATAAATAACTTACCCAAGGTCTTCTAATCGTTTTTTTCTTTGTTGATCAAATCTTTAGAACTCTCAGATCTCAAGCTGCGAAATCCCGCAAAGAAAATGGAAACAATAAAACATGACAAGCGTATCTAAATATAATTTGATCTAAGCTAACAGTTAAGGAAGAAATCTTTAAACATTATCAACACAACAATATTTATGGAAATATTTTATATTATTGTAAAAAGGGGAAATAGATAGAGATAAATGGTTGCAATCTAAGCCTCAACGTTGCAACCTTCCATCCAACAATCCCATCCAAGCCTCCAAAGAATGATGGTTTTCCTCCCAAAGGATGAATAGGGATCTCCTAAGAAATTCCACCAGCAGAAGAGTACTATAGTCTTTCCCCCCTTCACAATGGAGATAGGGTTCATATTTATAAGGCTAAATAAATAGAGTAGGTTGAAGATTAAGAGGATATGTCTAAGAGATCCTCCCATTAGGTTAGGGAACCGAATTCCACCTCACCTAGAAGTTAGGGATGACCCTCCACCTCATCTAACTTCAAGAAGGGCCTCGAACCTGTGAATTATCCACTCTAACCATCCCTAGTGCACCCTACATGAAGAGACATAGCACTAGAGTAGGGATGGAGCACCTTGCAAGAAGGCTAAGTGTGTCAGTGGCACACCCTGTCATGGTTAAAAGTATGCCAGCTAGGGCCTAGTGCACCTTGACTGAAGGGAAGGAGCGCTAGCCTACTTAGATGAGGTAAAAGGATAGGGAAAACCTCATACTTAGTGCACTTTAGCTAAGGGAACTTTAGGAATTTAGGCACAAAGTTGGCACATGGCTCATGATGAAGAGATTTTGGTGGAATAGAATCCCGCCCAAAGCATGAAGCTAGAGGAATGTGATAGGTGAAATGCTTTGTAAAGTGAATAAATCAAAGGCAAAGATGTTGGTTGGACTTTACTGCAGTACAAATGACTCAAGTCTCACATGACTCATAACATGGTTGTCGACCAATACATTGCAGATCCATGGTAGTAGAGATCGATTGAACACAATAATGGATACTAGACACAAACATAGATCCATGATGAGATGACAACACAACCACGACTAATACAAAGTGGATCCATTTAATATGACTCAAACAAACTCCATTGCAACCTGGAAAATATATCAATTAACCCAAGGTATTCAAGCCAAACCCACAATGATATGAATCTAACCATGTGATTATAATGTCTTGATGTCAAACATGGTAGAAACCACTTGATTACCAGTCATTGATGTATACTATTGACAAGTGATACTTAACAGTTATATTGGGGGAAAGTACCAACAAATGGACATCATGTTGGGAAAACACTCATTAATGGGAGTCATTTTGAGCATAGTTCCTATTTTGTGTCAATCTCATTAAAAAATGAAATAGATGATCTAAGAATTCTTTCAACCGATCTTCAAGCTCGTTAAAAACAGTAAGATCGTGTTAAGCTTACTTTTATTTTTTTGTGCTTTGGTCAAAACAAGAAAAGTTGTTTGAGCTTACTTTATCTCTTTTTTGTGCTCTGGATTCAAACATGAAAAAGGTTATGAGTGCCTTTTATAACTTAGGCGTGCTCATTAAAAACTAAGTGAAGAGGTATCGAGTATACTTTTACTACTTTTTAAAAATCGTTAAAATTGGATTATGAAAAAAGAGGACCTCTTATGGAGTTACCTTTAAGCTCTTTTTAAGCTCCCTAAACACGAAAATATTGCCAAGTGAACTTGATGTTTTCACACTTGTAAAATTATTTGAATGATCATCTAATCGATGGTAGTTTACCCCTTTTTTTGGATCTATTGGAATTTTTAATGAAAAAGGTACACTCTAGTTTATCGCAACTAAAATAATTCTCCTGTGAATTATTTTATACTTTTGAGACCTCGGGGACTAAATTTACGAAAAAAATCATTTTGGAGTCTTCTTAGTCATTTTAGACTCTCTAAACATGAAACGACAAATGAGTTTGCTTTCATCGGACTCATAAAATCAAACGATGAAGGGAACTTTCTGGGAATGAACCTCTCCTTTCTTGGGTTCATAAAAAATATGAGAATGGACTCATCACATGATGAGCTACAACGAGTGTTTATTACCCTCTTTGAATTCATTAAAAATAAAAGAGGTACTCATCAATCATGATGGGAATCGGGGAAGAGTTTGTATTTTGATTGTAGTTATGGCAGTACATAGTTACTCTTGAATATGGCACTCATCTATATATGTATTCAGTACTTGGGTAATTTGTTTTTCTTTGAGTCATGCTGATTCCATGAGTCTTCTTACTTGTTTGAGTTTTCCAAGAACTCTCCTACCATCAATTGCATTAAGGGATTGGTATCATTCTTGTCAAGTCAGTACTTCCAATTCATGCCATGCCCATGTTCAAGAGGAATTTGGTCATCCATTCATTATCTGCATCTAGTTTACCTTCTATCATGTTGGTCATCTATGAGTCAGTCTTGTATATCACTCTGTTGTCTGGTTTGCTCTAAAACATCTGTGATCGTGTTTCATGTCGATGATGGGGGAAACATCATGGACCTCCTTAGATGAGTCTATTCCTATCAACTTCAACACATCATCCATGAATTTGAATTAGAAACCAAGTCAAGTACCTTGAATCCTGCATGCATCAATGGTAGGTTTCCTTTCTTTCAATAGTAGGTTTTCATCAATGACCTTTCACTAAAATATTCTAACGAGTGTTCAACTCCAAGTCCTTTGTTCACACTTGGGAAAATGTACTGAGATACCTTGGGAATCATTGACATTAATGGTGATCTCTCTCACACTTGTTAAAAGTATACATCAATGACTGGTAATCAAGTGGTTTCTACCATGTTCGACATCAAGATATTGTAATAACATGGTCAGATTCGTATCGTCATGGGTTCGGCTTGAAGACCATGGGTTAATTGATATCTTTCCAGGTTGAAATGGAGTTTTTTTTATTAATATTACACAGATCCACTTTGTATTTGTCGTGGATGTGTTATCATCTCATCACGGATCTACGTTTGTGTCTAGTGGCCATGATTGTGTTCAGTCGGTCTCTACTACCATGGATATACAATGTATTGGTCGAAAACCATGTTATGAGTCATGTGAGACTTCAGTCGGTTGTATTGCATTAACTTCCAACCAACATCCTTGCCTTTTATTTCTTCACTTTACAAAGAATTTCACCTATCCCATTCCTCTAGCTTCATGATTTGAGGGGAATTTTGTTACACCAAAATATTGTCCTCATGAGCCATGTGTCAAATTTGTGCCTAAATCCCTAAAGTTCCCTTAACTAAAGTGAATTGAGTATGAGGTTTTCCCTAGCCTTTTACCTATTCTAAGTTGGTTGGTGCTCCTTCCCTTTAGTCAAGGTGCGCCAGTCCCTATTTGGCACACTTTTAACCTTGACACGGTGTGCCACTAACACGCTTGTCCTTCTTGTAAGGTGCATCAGCCCTACACTAGTGTTTTGTATCTTCATGCAGGGTGCACTAGGGGTTAATAGAGTGGATAATTTAAAGCTTCGAGGCCCTTCTCGAAGTTAGATGAGGTGGAGGGTCATCCCTAACTTCTAGGTGAGGTGGCATTCATTTCCATAACCTAATGGGAGGATCCCTTAGACCTCTCCTCTTAATATTCAACCTACTCTATCCCTTTATCCTTATAAATATTAACCCTCTCTCCATTGTGAAGGGGATAAGGACTATAGTACTCTTATGCTGGTGGAATTTCTTAGGTGATACCTATTCATCCTTTGGGAGGAAAACAATCATTCTTTGGAGGCTTGGCTTGGATTGTTGGATGGAAATTTGCAACGTTGAGGCTTAGGTTGTAACATTATTTCTCTATGCATTTCCCCTTTTTACAATAATATAAACTCTTTCCATAAATAGTGTTGTGTTGATAATGTTTAGATCTTTCTTCCTTAATTGTTATCTTAGATCAATTCATATTTAGATATGCTTGTACTATTTTATTGTTTCCATTTACTCTATAGGATTTTGTAGCTTGAGATCTAAGAGTTCTGGAGCTTGGATAAACAAAGAGGAAAAGGATTAGCAGACCTCGGGTAATTAATATATTTGTTTAACTTGCATCTCTATTTATGTAGGAAAGTAGATTGTATTATGTACTTGATTTGTTCTAGATCCACTTGGACTAGGGAGATCTTGCTTGAGTCCAATTGAGTAGATTTATCCGCTAACAATAGTAGTAATGGATATTTATTCTTCTCAATATATTTATAATATATTTTGATAATAATTAATTACATATATGATAAAGTACATAATCAAATTTTACCTCTATTTTCTTGCCTATGCTCTTTATCTAGTCAAATTTGACTAGCTTTATTGTTTTAGATGTCGGGAATGTTATATGTACTCAAATTTGATTATATAAGTGTTGCTAGAAATTCTCACCTCCTGCGGATAGGAGTTGTTTCCCTAGCTTGAATCCTTCACAACTAGAACAAATGAGTGATAACAACAATAATAACTTTCCATAGAATTGGTAGATGTCTAGAATGAGTCTTTTACCTATCCTGTAGTATGATGTATCAACCTTCTATGGTGCTAGATCTCAACATATCTACCTGCAATAAACACATCAAAACAACATACAAGATCAAAAGTACCAGAAAATGATCTACAAATATATATCAGTGACTAAGGAATATGATAACAAAATGAGTGATCATAACAAAATACATTTTATGGGAAAGGAACCAGCATTGGATTAACATAAAAGAAGATAGATTACAACCATTGTGCCTTAGTGTTGTGATGCCTCCTCACATTCCAAGTCTTGTCCTCAAAGCTCCAACTTGTCTTCTCTATGCTCACCCTAGATTTGGCCAGAACTTAGGTGTAGCAGCATAACTATCCTCCTTCAAACCATGGGGGATGAGCTAGTATATATAGCCCTTGAGAGGATAGTGATGGTTGAGAAAATGGTGGATGAGGTGGAGGGGAGATCCTACTAGGGGGGATCTCAAGTCTAGGTGGTCCACAAGAGTAAGGATGAGGGTGCCACAAAGCTTTCATTCAAGAATCTTCGTGAATATTCTCTTTTTCCTTTTAAAACTCGATCACTACTCTTTCACTATGGAGACAGAATGTTACCAGGATGGCATCGCTTATTGATCAAAGGGTAAAGGTGGTGGAGATTGTCACATACCCCAAATTTGTAAAATTATGTAAATTGTTTTATTTTATTTTTGAGACATTATGTTAAACTTAATCCTAAGTAGGGATTGATGACTCAGCAGAGTCAACAGTTATGGAGTGTAATTGAGAATATTTTATTAATAATAAATAAATTATGGAGACAACAGCATGGGAGAGCCATTAAAAGAGGTTACTGGTCAAACTGGTGGTTGGAACTAGGTGTAAAGGCAAAAGACAAGTGGCAGCATCCTCAAGCACTTCCTGAGTTGCAGGTGGCAACTTCCCTATATTTGGGGTCATGATTCCCCAAGAAAGTGGAATGTGAGCAGGTGGCTCATTAAATGACAGTTAACCCAACTAAGACCTAGGCAATCTTTAAAAGTACTCAATGAAGAGAGCTGAGGCTGCTCAGTTTTTATTCCAGAAAGAATTCATTCAGCTGAATGTTATTCAGGAATTTCATTTGAGGAAGAGGGAAAATTAGTAAGGAAGTGTGTTGAGTGAATGTTTGCAGTAACTTGATGCTGATTACAGCTATTTGAGCTGAGGGAACTGACTAATAGTTCTGAGTTGATAATGTGTTGAAGACTGTATCTGTTTTGCTGCACCTAGTTCCAAACCAGGGAGACCAAAGCAAGCTCGGGGGTCCTGAGAAGTCGCTGTTTGAGCGCTCTCCAGGAATTGGTAGGGAGGAACGGCCTCCCATTGCTGTTGTTGTCCACAGCATTAAACAGGTTCTTTATTCATTTCTTTATGTTTTTCTGTGTATAAATGGATAAATGTTATAATTATTTACAGGCCTGAGTAATTGTTTAGTATCTGGGTATGTTAGTAGCAAAACCTGTTAGTATTACTGTGTTTTTCCACATCTGGTATCACCAGATAGTACTCTAGCACAGTATCCCAGTGTTTAGAAGAAGTAATCTTCTGAACTGAGTTCCTAATTTACTTACTATTGTTACAAATATTTTTAGAAATTCATGAACTGTTTTCTTACTGTATCACAAGCTAGTTTTAGTATCGTATCTTATTTTCTGGAATATTAACTATAAAATAAA
>LPNX010304391.1:160838-179056 GCA_001517045.1 Pseudotsuga menziesii
AGATATGGAAGAATACAAAAGTATAGCATTATAACACTGTTTAATAAAATATAAAAACAATATAGTTTACAAACTACAGAACAGGGTTAAAAATCCCAGATTTATAAATATTGCAATTAAACAGTAAATAAATAATGTACATTATTTCACTACAGCCACATTATATAACAATAATACAAGACTGTACCGAGCCGGAAGGATATTTTACCTTCTGGATAGTAATAGTACTGTATTTAAACAAAGGTACAGATTATTGAACGCTCGGTAATCGAGCTCGAGTAAACAAACCTAAGCTGTATCTTAACAAGACGAATGTCTCTTCGCCCTAAATCACATACATTAGAAAATTAAAAACAAGTATTTCTTCTTACAGCTAAGTTAATAGATAAAACGCTGCCAGTATTCTTTAAACAAACCGTTCCGGTACGGCTTAAAATTAAATGCAAAAGAAATAAGCGATTTTTTTAAATATTTTGGAACTAAGGGTATAAACCCTAACCCCTCCTTCTCAATAAAGAGAATACCCGCAGCATTTGATTTATTTATTAACAATAACTGTAATAGAAGTATATTTATATAAAACGTACAGCCTGTAGATTGAACAAGAAATAGTAATCACAAGGCTCGTGGCCTGTAAGATAAACACATTAACATCATAATAATGCGAAGGCTTACAGCCTGCAAAACCACTGCATACAAAACCTACAGCATTTAAAAAAAAAGACTTACATTCACGGCCGTAGACGGAGGACTCTCGTAAGAGTCAGGTTTAAACCTTAGCGCTAAAAAGAAGAACATTAAACAAATAACCCTTAACGCAGGAAGAACTTCAAGACTGCTTTGACCAAGCAGCACAACCTCATAAGAGGACATACAAAGAGGATGAGCCGGGAGAGTGCCAAGGCTTACCGTGGCCTGTGCTATCAAAGCCATAATGCCCTTCAAGTCTGCAGTGAGCAATGTAACAGGCAGGCACCTGCAGCATCAGTGTAAAAACTGACTGTCAGTATTTTTTTTTACACTAGAAATGCAATAACATTAATCTTTTGGCATTATAAAATACTTCTTACCTGGATATAGTAACGTGGGCATCCTTCAAATTTATGGCACGGCCAACTGAGTGTTTAAACTGATAGAGCAACGGTGAAGGAATCTGGTTTTATTTAACCTTTTAACACACAAAGAAACCCCAGTGATTCAATAAAAGAGTGCAAACCCTACGACAGCAGTATCCCTCTCCATTCTTTGATTCACAGCTTGCAGTTATACACTGGCCACGATTTCGGAAGGAACTTTCGCTCTCGCAGTGTTAGAAGGAGTAAAACCGTCACAAAACCGAGTAACCAAGTAATGGGGAAACTCTAGAGGCAAGCAACCAGCGATTACACAACCTAAAAATCCTCTCATGCAACGGCAGAGCTCACGAGGAGCTGAAGCACCAAGAGGTTACATTGGAGATCACCCAACAGCGGGGAGGTTCTGAAGGTTTTGCAGAGCGGCCAGGAGCCGAGGGCGAAATAAAATGATGAGTTAGGGTTCAGTCCACTCTAATAAAGCGCCAAGATATGGCTGTCAAGCAGCCACGTATCACTTTTAATAATTGATATGAGATTGGCTTTTTCACTATAGTCCACGATCGTGATTTGTTAATCAACCACATCATTGCTGGAAGGTTCCAAGGGAGGTTTCATACCTTAATTTAACCTGCATAAAATCTTAAACCACATGCTTTAGTCCCTCGTTTATGTAAATGACATGATTACATAGGGTTTAAACCTTTAGTACATAGAATTTATATGTTGTATAATATGTTTTTGTCTAACATGTTTTATACTACATGTTGGTTATAGTTTAGTCCATTTTAACAATGATATTGTTATTTTGATATATTCATAAGCACTATACATAGTATAATGCATATATTGTTTATTATATGTCATAAACTCTTAGTTACAAATTGCACGATATATGTTGTACATTGATTAAAGTTCAAAAAAAAAATCTAACAAGATTATGCTATATATATGGCTTATTCCATAGTTTATGCACTTATGCTTGGAGTGTTATAAGTTAAAGAGTCATAGGATAGTAGTTATGATAATTGATCAGTGATCTTAGTTACCATATCTACATCAATGGTTTAGGACCTCCAAAAGAAAATAGTAATCTATTACTACTTGTTATATGTATTTATATACAGTTAAAATGATGTCTTCTATTAGGTTCTTCATCTTTCGAGTTGAGGACAAAATCAAATACTTTAGATGTTTTTGAATAAAGTTTTTCCGCCTTATTGTTGTTAAACATTCTTTTGACGATGAATGGATTTAGTCTTTCTATAAACTCAGAAAATTACAGAAGACTCCATACGTAAGGTAGTTTAGAACTGTATTGCTATTTCTAACTTCTTTATGGTCAACCTAGTCACTATACATGGAAAAGAGTTAAACATAATGATCGTAGGTTTGATTTAACAACTTTGGATTTCTAGCCAAATGATAACTTCTGGAATGAGTTAAACCTTTTAAGAGTTTAAAAGATCTCTAAAACTTTCTTGAGATACTTGTGTTCAGATCAAAGATCTTAGATGATTCATTTAAAGAGTTATGGGGTGAACATTTGAAACTGATCAGTAAGCAAGCTAAGCATGATTTGTCATTATTATAACTTGATAATTAAAGAGATAAAACTGTGAAGCTATAATCTTCTTCTATGTTAAGAAGTTAAGTAAAGAAATTGTACATAAAGTTCACGAACTTATTTTCAGAAGAAATAGTTAAGTTTTACGTGTTTATAAATCTATTGAATTTCATGACCTGTATAGTATAATCTTTTACTATATGTTATGGAAGATGTTTTTTTTCTTTAGAAATTAAATTCCAAAGAAAAACTATAGCAGAAATAGCAGAATGTTTACCTGGGAAGTATGGCTTTCCTGTCTTTTATATACAAAATTATTTACTAAGCAAATGGTATGCAGAAATCGGAACTATAACTTTAAAGACTTGTTAGCTTCGAACCATACTTCTTACCTGTGTATCTGTAATAAAAGAAAAACGGCTGCATTAGCTCGAAAGCTAAGTAAGCCCAGCCCCTCTACGACAAACCACCTTTGTCACAAACAGAAAAATAATCAATAGCTGTAAGGAAATTTCTCTTTAAAGTGCAGAGTATTGAATAACTATTTCTGTAACACTTAAGTAGCATAAACTAATCATCCTGTTAACAGCTGTTTTAATGTACTTTTACATTAATTTAAAAAGTTTTAAATTTTTCATAAATTTGGGGTTTTGACAGAGATGCTCATTGTCAATTCACAAGAGGCGTTACTGAAGAGGGTAACACTTATTGCATAAAGGGAAGAAGCGGTGGTGGACACAAATATGAAAATATGAGTCATGGTTGGTGTCTAACTTCATCACTTGAGGAATCGAGGCAATTTCTGGTGTTTTGGTTCTTAGCACATGATGGTGATGAGAATTGTGTGTAACAAATTCCCCACAAAGCATGAGGCTAGAGGGATACGATAGGTGAGAGCTTTGTAAGAACAAGTTATCACTTTGAGGAAATAAATAGCTTAATCAAAGATCATCATCAACCCAACTTATATGAAATACATCAATACTTTTGACTCATATCCAAATGACTCCTCAACATGGCTGTAGACCAATACAAGGAAGATCCATGAGAGAGATAAATAAGCATGGCTACTAGAATACAATGTAGATCCATGCGAAGAAGACTCAAAATTAGACATAGCTACCAAACATACAATGTAGATCTATGCCAAATGGATGCAAATTTGAGCACAGCCATGATCATAGAAATGTGGATCTATTCTAGGACTCATACAAATACTCCATCGTAACCTGGGGAAAACAATGAGTGCTTAACAAATACCCAAGGTCTTCATATCGTCCTCCACAAAGTACGATTCTATCCATGTGATTATAAGGTCTTGATGTTGAACATGGTAGGAACCACTTGATTATCGGTCAATGATGAGAAACGTTAACAAGTGCGAGGGAGATCACCATTGATGTCAATGATTCCCAAGGTACCCTAGTACAATATCCTAAGTGTGAATAGATGATTTGATGTCGAACACTCAGTTGAATATTTTGATCAAAGGTCAATGATGTGAACCTATGTCGAAAGCGAGAGAATATGTCATTGATGCATACATATCTCAAGGTACTAATTTTTCTCTAAGACTAATTCCTAGATGATGAGCTTAAGTCGACAGGAATAGTCTCGTCGAAGGAGGGCCATGATGAATCCCACATCGACAACACGAAACTCAAAACAATATTCTGGAATTTTGAGTATGATGTAACCATAGGATTGACTCAAAGGTGATTGACACAAAATTTAAACTACAGATGCAAAGTATCAACATGACTTCCCTTTGAACATAGGGTGGAAAAACCAAATACTTGGAAGAATTGCTTGACCAGGTAGATACCAAAACATAATACAACAGTGGATGATGCATTCTTTGAAAGAATTAAAGGAGTGACATGACTCATGAAAATGGATAGACTTGGAATCAATCTAAATAACCAATTGACTGAATGAAATGCAAATAAGTGCATGTTCAAAGATGACTAACAACTTCCAGCACTGCAAATGAGATAGTTCCCTTCCCTTAATATCCCCATCATGATTGATGAGTGCCTCTTTTTGTTTTTACGAGTTTAAATAGGGGAACAAAAACTTGTTGTAGCTTATCATAAGATAAGTCCATTATCATATGTTTCATGAACCTGAGAAAGGAGGGGTTCGTTCCCAAAAGAGGGTCTCTTAGTGTTTAATTTAACGAGTCCATTGAAAGTTAACTCAGTATCTCTCATGTTTAGAGAGTCTGAATGAAAACAGAAGGAGAATCCAAAAGGTCATTTTTCGTATGATTTAGTCCCTAGGGACCAAAAAAGTAAAAATAATGTCTAAGAGAACTCTTCAAGTTGAGATCAACTAGAGTATCCCTTTTTCGTAATTAGTCAATCTGAACCGGAAAAGAGATAAACTATCGTCGGAAACATGACCCTTCAAGTAATTTTACGAGCGTAAAGAAGACAAGTTCACTTGATGATATTTTCACATTTAAAGAGTCTAAAAAGAGCTTAAAGAAGACTTCATTAGGGTTTCTTTTCGCTATGAAGGGGTTTTAGGAGCCTGAAAAGAAACAAAAGTTGACTCAAAAATTTGGTACTAGGTTTAAATAGCACGAACAAAATGCCAAAATTAGCACTCGATGATGTTTTCCATTTTATGGAAGTACTAAAAAGTAAAAAACAAACTCACTCATAACCAAAAGCATCCCTGCAAAAACTTTTAAAAGACTATTAAATATCCAAAAAAAAATAAAAACTAGTTTTAATGACTATGTAAAAGGCCATTTTTTAATAAAATGATTAAAATGATTAAAAAAATGCAATAAACCCTAAAACATTTCATATAAAAACCAATGAAATAGCAAAAAACATACCATTTAAGTATTTACCAAGTTGGAGAGCTATTTGGATCCATTTGTGTGCAGACTTTAGGAAAGGATTCTAGAGTCATCAACTGTCTGTTTCTTGATTCATCAGCTCTAGGTAAGAGCTAAGCCCATCCCTAACATTTGTGTGGTTTCATTTTCCCTTTCCATGCAAATTTTCTGAGGTTCTGGGGTTTTTACCCTAGGGTAAAAATCGCTCACAAGGTAACGCTCTTTCCCTTTGCGGGAAAGGCGGTGCCCAAGAAAACCCATGATTTTCACATCAAAAAGGGTGGTTCCACCACTCTGTTTCAAAGAGACAATAGAAGTGCCATAGTATGCCCCCAAAAACTTAATGCCCAAGTCAAAAGAAAGTTTTTAAAGTATTTTTAATGGTTGGAAATGTATTCTAATACTTCAATTTTGATTTTTGGTAGGTCACTTTGGTCAAAATGGTTGTGTGGAATGAGAGACAACATGAGGATGATGATTCCAGGGCTAGAGAAGATGATGATTCTATAGTTTCTTTACGAGGTTGTGGACTCCTAAAATTCTTCCATTTTCCAAGCATGAGGCCTCATGTGAGACTACTGGAGTATATACTAAAAATGTGGAACCCAGAGAAACAGTACTTCGAAGTGGGGGACCATGTTATTTCCATGGACATAAAATAAATATACTTCCTTACAATATTATCCAGGCATGGGGTGCCTATCTCACTGACAACTCCCCAGGGAGGAGATGTCACAACACATGAGCTCATACATCGCCACTATTTTCTAGGCACTCAGATGTTTGGGAAAAAGATCCTAATCAAAGAGGTGATGGATTTTCCTCTCCACATAGTGCTCTTTACCATGCAGTGACTTGTAGGGAGACAAGGGGCTCACTAGGATTCATGTGAAAACATGCTTTATGGGTTGGATGCTATGGCGCCTACGGTAATTAACTGGGTTGAGGATTTACTTAGTGTCTTCAAGGAGAAGATGACTAAGTGTCGGAAAGGGGAGTTGAAACAATTTGGTTATGGAACTATCTTGGCATCCTTATTCTTTGAGAAGGTACCTCATCTGAGACTGCAGGTAGCTTTAACTGAGCTGAGAGCATGATACCCTCACATGCGGCAGTGGGTAGAGATCATGGCCCGCACTGGTGGCGGTGGGTCCAAGTTCAAGTATGGGAGCACTTTTTTCCATTGGTTGGAGGACCAACTCCTCATGGTTAAGGATTATGCATATGATGGTACTGAATTTAGAGGAGACCCTGATCTACTCTTACCAGTAGGTGCCCAATGGGGCGATATTGGTAAGAATAATACTCAAGACATTGATTATTTTTGCATTTTATGTTTTATAATTTTTATGGATGATAATGAGACTAAAAAATTTTCATGCAGATGTAGGGGATGCATGACCTAGGGGATCCTCCCTAATTGATAGAAGAGAGGAGTCCTGCTTCGTCCATAGATGAGTCGATGCGTTGACTAAGTTGGAGGAGAGCATCAACTGATTAACTCCCAATATTCCAGATGCTTTCATAGACGACCTCCCTAGGAGGTATCAGAGGCATGCAACCGGAGTGTCAAGTTAATTTAGTCGCCTTCTACGGAGGGTAGTGAGAGGCATTATGTGTTACCATGAGAATCACTATTTATCCTACATGATGTAGACACTGAAATCTATCTAGCTTCAATTTTTTTGTCATTTTTTATATCTGAAAGCCAGTGTGCTTCAGTCGAGGTCTCGAGACCATATTTTTGTAAAAGACTTATATATATACAGACTTATTTACGGCGACTTATCTATGTTCAAATGGAAAATGATATTTATATGAGTTTTTATGTCTTTTTACTGTTTATTTTATTTACAATGAACCATGTTTTATTTATCAAAATTTATGTATGGGAAATATAGCAGCCCAAAATGTAATTGGCCAATGAGTCTTCAACGGTGTTATAAGACCTAGGAATATTCCTATAAGTAATATATTCAAATGATCTTTCCAATAAACACACTCTAAGAAAAAGACGAAGGAGTGTAGGGTTTCAGATGGCATAGACATGGTTCAAGTAAAAAACCACTAACTATGAGTCCATGAATAATACCAAGTGATCAATGTCCAGAGATGTATCTTCGGTTAACAAACCTATTACTGCATGGTACTCGACGATGTTGTTGGTGGCTGGACCTACACAAAACGCTCCTGAAATGACTACATCATGAGTTGGATAATACAAAAACCAACCATCTTAATCAAGGTTCAGCGTATGACAGAAATCACCATCAGAAAAACCATAAAAATCCATTTGATCTGCATAACCAAAACTTGGTATAAACAGTACTAACAAACACTCAAAACCATATTGAAATACTAAAACCACACCAAAAATTCAATCAATATAAATATATAAAAGGTACTATAACAAAAATATCTTTAAGCATAGTACCTCTTCAAGTACAACCCATTGTGAGGTTTCCCGAAAGGTATCCCATCATAATCTACAAGCTCATAATCCCCTTTCTCTAAGAATTTACTCACGACGAAGGGATCATACCACATGGATTTCAGCTTCCCTTTTCCAAGTTTGACATGCTTCTGATCAGAGGTTAGAACCATGTCACCTTAATTAAAGAAACGGCATTGAATGGAATTATCATGTTGGGCCTTGATTTGTTTTTCATGTGCCTCATTATCCAAGGAAGCATCTCTTCGATTCTCATCAAGGTTTGTCAAGTACAAAAAACGGTATTCTTTGGTAGAAGTGTTTGGGAGAAGCTCTACTGCAAGCTTGAGTGACAAAATCTCACATTTGATAAGTACGATAGCTTCCAGTCCATAGACCAACTAAAACAGTGTGAAACTAGTTGTTGTTTTAACCGAAGTTCTATAAGACCATAATGCAGAAAATAGAGTTAAGTGCCAGTTGGATTTATGATCTCCAACCATCCTACGCAGCATAGTCTTCAAAAATTTGTTAATGGCTTCAACTTAACCATTAGCCTGAAGATAATAAACAGTTGAGTTTTCATGACGAAAACTTATCTTAGCACTCAACTCAGCCATCATCTAATTACATAAATGGGATCCATGATCAGTGACTATGACTTGTGGAACTCCAAACCTAGCTATTACATGATTAAAAAGAAAGAGGGTGGATGCATGTGTAGGCATTGATTCGACCCATTTTGTAAAATAATCTATGACTACAATGATGTAACCATGCCCCACGGCTAAGGTATCCTTACAATGCATAAAATCTATCCCCCATTTGGTGAAAGGGCCAACGACAATAACAAGGTGTCAAGGAGCAGGGTGGGTGCACTTTTTTGGATAAAAAATTTGAAAGGGTGGGCATTTTTTAAACGCCTCATGACAATATTTGAATATTGAGGGCCAAAAATAACCAACACAAAGGATTTTCTGAGCTATATCCATCCCAGAAAGATGACTGCCACATGCTCCAGAGTGGCATTCATTTAAAACTTGTTCAACCTCTTTGTGTGTAAGAAATCGTCGAAGAACAGATTGGATACCATGCAGGTATAACGTGTCATTTAAATTGAGGTAATATTTTGCGTGGTTACGATGCGTTGTCGATTGTCATGGGACATATCAAGATGAAACCTTTGGTTTCAAAGACAGATGATCATATCTCATTACCACGGGTCGATTGTTCCAATCAAGAACAAAAATTCATCTAGAAATGAATCATTAGGCTCAACTTCCATGAGAGCACAGGGAAGGTCACACATTAACTTCATGAAAACTAAGGACTTCTTGGAAGTATCCTTAGCGAACTCGAGATCGAATTCCTGCAGAGTGATGATCCAACAGAAATACTTGACCCCTAGTACTTGATGGGTCAAAATGTAATACATAGGGTTTTGATCAGCGAGAACAATTGTGGTGCATAGTAAAATGTAGTGACTAAATATTTGCACATCAGTGACTGTATCCAAAGCTATCTTCTCCACACATGAATAATGGGTTTCAAAGTTAATGAGACTCTTAATTAGATAGTAAATCACATGTTCTTGGCCATTGAGATCCTCTTGCACTAGAACCATACCAATGGTAGTAGTGGAGGCGGAAACATAAAGCATAAATTATTTTGAATAATTTGAGGGGTGCAATACCGGTGAATGTGTTAGAGCATGTTTCAAATTATCAAAATCTTGTTGAGTCTAGTCATCCCAAAAGAACGGAGTGTTCTTATTAAGGAGACACATATAGCCATGTGTTTTTTCTGCAAACTTGCACACAAAACGACAAAGAAAGTTTTCCTTCCCTTGCAAACTTTGGAGTTCGGTAATATTGGTCGATGAGGGTATGACCAAAATAGAAATTATATTCAAAGGATCTATCCGGATGCCATCTTTGGAAACCACGAAGCCAAGAAGACAACCAATATCGACACAAAATAAACACTTGTGTGGGTTAAGATGAATATTATAATGACGACATCGAAGGAAAATGTCCCTAAGTGCCGTAGGTGATCCTCTCGTTGTTGTGAATGAGTAGGGAGGTCATCCAAATACGGTTCCATAATGTGTTTAATATTGTGAAAAGCATAGGACATGGCGCACTAGAATGTAGCTCCAACATTTTTCAAACAAAAGGGTAACTTCCGATATGCAAAGGTTCCCCATGAACAAATGAGTGTCGTTTATGCCGGTCGATAGGTAAAATTTCTATCTAATTATAACCGAAAAATCCCTACATAAATGAGAAGATGACACTTCCCACACAGTTATCAATGATTTGATCGATATGTGGAGTAGGGAAGTTTTCATTGGAACAAGCCTTATTCAAATATAGAAAATTGATGTAAACCCTAATAGTGTCCTACTTCTTAGCTACAGGTACAATATTAGATACCCACTCATTCAGTGGTATGAGATAAATAAAACCCGATTTTAGAAGTTTCTCAACCTTGGATTTTATTTTCACAACTTTCCTCAAATGGACTTAACGTAATTTTTTTCTGGACTGGTCTCATCGTGGGATAAGTACTAATTTTGTGTACAACAATGGACACATCAATCCCATGAATTTATTCATATGTCCAGGGAAAAACATCTCAGAACTCTTTGAACAGAGATCTACACTTTTTAGTTTCTTCAGTTCAACAGTTCTGGCCTACATGAACGTGTTCAACAGTTCTAGGACTCATTGATATGTCAATGGGAGTCGTCTAGGTGATGTTACAGAAGTTTCCTTCGAAATCAGTGCCTTGTAATAGTACAATTGTTTGAGAGTTTTTTACAATATAAGTACTAATGAGAGACACAAAATCAGAGTCTACCGAAATGGCATTGGGAAGGAAAGAGGATTTATGGTGATGATATTCCCATACAGGTTCATCCACACTCATGATCTCCATAATAGACTCATCCAACCGGAAAATATGCAAGAGATAATCTAGAGAGGGGAGAGGGTAACCTAGCCAATAGGGTAGGTGGTAGGGATTCAATTCCACTAGATGATGATCATCATAGTGTACATCGGAAACAGATTGAATAGCATCGTAGAGTGCTTCATAAGGACTTAGAGAAGATGTCTCAACAACTTATTTATCTCTAGGATTATGGTCAGTCATGGAAATCATGTTCATAGTTTCCAATTCTATACTAGGAGGGATCGAGGGAAACACACCCATAAGAGTTGAATCCTTCAGCATTCCTACCCCAACCGATTGATAAGGCAGAGGGAATTTCCCTATCATAGGAATATGGTTTGTAGTAGGGGCAGTAACATCACGTGAACAAAAATCAAGTTGATCAATAGTTACAATATTTCCTATGTCAGGGAATTGGAGAGTACGAAAAACCATCGAAGTGATAACTGTCGTAGCATAAAACTAGTTTATCCCCAGTAGAAGATTATAACCTAACGGAGCATCAACTACCTCCATTGAATGGAAATAGTATTGCCCCCTAGATCGATCGATAGGGCCAGTAAAAAACCACGAGGTTGGAAACCTTGTCTGTCAAAAGATTTCAAAGTTGTGGGTGACTTTGTAATTTTGGGAGAACCAATGGCCCTCTAGCAAGACACAAATGATACTGAGGTGGAAGCCCCTTTGTCCAATATGGTTTGATGGACCTCTCTCCCAAATACCTTGGTCACAATTTCGAATTTGAGCTGGTGAGGTAACCTGGACTTGTAATTATCCATATTAAAATGAATCATATTAGTGTTATCCAGATATAAGGCCCCTAAAGTCGTCAACATATTTTTGCGCTGCGTAGCGAAACTTTGGAGCACCTCCAGCATAGACATAGCACAAGGTGCTTGAGCCAAATCTTCAACAACGTTGTAGAATTGGGTGGCTTGAGCATTTCGGTTGAAAACATATTTCTAGAGAGTATTCTTAGGTGGGCGCAAAATCAAGTCGAGGTTAGGTTTCTCAATTATAAGAGGGCCATTATAAGGAGGTGGAGGAGAAGAACTTGTAGAAGGAACTTTCTTAGAAGAAGTATTTTCATCCTTCTTATTTTCTGGTTTGTCATATGTATGACTACGAGTAGTCAAGATAATAGATTCAGTGTACATAATTCGGATCTCTTCAGTAGAGTTAGAGGTTCCTTGCGAAGACATATGATCAATCAACTGCTGTTGAGACGGAAAATGTTCGGTAAGTACCACTATTATAGGGTTATTTTCCAAAAAATTATTAATTTTTTCATGAAGAGGGCACTCCTTCATGAAATGGTTACCACCACATAGTAGGAAAGGATACTTATCCTTCATCTTACCATTGTTTTCGTTCTCTTAGGTCATAGCCTTGGGGTTCTCCTGCTGGTTTCCTAACTTTTTACCTTTTACTTTTCCTTTGTTTTTATGATCGGCTGTCTGCATAGTTTAAATAACATTCACCTCCGGAGAAACCGCAGGATTAGAACGAGTAGTGGTAGAAGTACTATGCTGCTTAGCACAACTTGCTGCTAATGAGGGATGGATTGAACCTACAACCCCATCAACAAGAGTTTCTACAAGTGGCTTGGAAGGGTCTGTGTTGGGCTGAGGAGCCTAAGGAATCATATGATACAAAGTTATGGATAAAGAATAAACCAAGTATAGATACTGAGCCTGACTGGTAACCTGTTGGTCAGTGACAACACCACCCATAGCCACATCACAGGAAATGAGAGGCAACAAGGATTGTGTAAAACAATCAACCAACAATTGTTCTGGGATATGAGCTTTAATAATTCTTTGTCGTCTCCTCCACTCATGAATATGATTTGATATATGCGTGGAAGTATCATGATGAAGTGATGTTAAAATATTTGTACCATTCTCGTAACAGATAGGTAGCTGGAAATGGGTAAGAAAAATCATTGTCAACGAGTTGAAATCTAGAAATGAATGTTGTGGAATCTCAATGTACCACTTGGAAGTCATTCCAGTTAAAGTTCATTGGAAGAGACACAAATGGATATAATCATCCATCAAGGAGTTAGAATAAAACCATAGATAGAATATCATCACATGATTTTTTGGATCCTCTCCCTACTTCCCATCAAAATTCCAAATTTCTGATGGTAACTTAACTGGAATTGCAGGCCACGAAGGGTTATGTTGGATGGGATCATTGATAAACTTGGACAAATAAGGCAAGTCCAAATTTGTCAAAAAGGGAAGTTTTTGATTAGGTTGTTGTTGGAGGAGCTAGCCGGTGAGTCAACTAGATTAGTTAACCGACTAATTGAATATTAGGTCAGCCTCCAAAGGTCGTGTCGGTTGACTAAACCAACAAGTAGTTATTCCTAACTGTTTTCTAATAATATATAATAGGTTGTTGATCCAGATAAGAATTTGGTTCAGTTATGTGTATGTATGGACCCTCATGTGATTCATTAATATAATCTGTTATTCTATGATCTATTCGTGTCTCTTGTGTCTGTATGAATATATGTTTCTATATGTGTATTATTGGTAACCTTATGTGATCTGTGTGATTACAACATTGGCTCTGTTTTTGGTAGTGCATATACAGATGACATGACCATACATGGATCATATCAGAGCAAGAGATTAAGAATTGGTGGGAGCATAAGATCACAAATTATTTGCAGAATTATGTGAGAAGAAACAGACTGACCATTGCTCAGGTGAAGGAGAAATTCTTCACCAAAACACATGATAAATTGTAGAATCGGTGCCCCAGTTGTTGAAAAACTATTAGATGAAGCTCGAAGCAAATAAAGATCAAGAATTGCTTCAGAAACTAGTTTGAGGAGGATGAACAAACCTGTTGGAGTGGTTTGAGAAAATTGCAGACGAATTCTGTGAAGAACAAGCAGTAGAAGAGAGAGTTTCAGTTGAAAGTATTGAAAAAGATTCTATACTGAATTCACTGAGCAATTTCTTTGTTCAATACCGACCTTTTTGTTCAAATTTCTAATCGATAGAGGAGTAGGAAATATAGTCAAAACTCATCCATCGCTCACTGAACCACCATCAAACACTAACTGGGAGAAAAAGCAAAAACTGTGGGAAAAAATTATTGCAGAAAGGGAGTGGGAGTACTTCCTAAACTAGACAGAATTATTCGGGCTTACTAAAGCATCAGGTAGGATATGGGGGGGGGTAGCTGGCCATCTATCTAGGCAGAGTAGAAGGATTCTAGTCAAATTGAGAAAATACCATCACCAGCAATGAAAATTAGACCTAAGAAGGAAATTGAGCAGATAGTGACTCACAAAGGTACATCGAACTTACAGAAGATAGAAAGGGAGAAGAGGTAGAGAATAAGGGAAGAGATATGAGCGAAAGCTATAGCGCTCCAAAGAAAAATGGTTTCTAGGGTGTAAGAACATGAGGAGTATCTGTCGCAGTCACGTCATGACTGAAAGGAGGAAGACGTAGATGACGAGATGTCACCGATGGAGGAATATTTGTGGATAGAGTAGTGAGAAGCTCTCCAACTATAAATACCCCAGGAGATAAGACCTCTATCTCTGATAAATACAAGTACCTGAATGTAGGCCATTGTTGAGGAGGATCTGAGAATAAGAGCTTGTGAGTTCGGTATATGGAGCTGACTAGACGACAAAGTAAATGATGACAATCATTTAGTGATCCGTCAATCGAAGGAAGGAAATTGGGTTGAAATTCAAGCGTACCCATCCAACAGAATACCCCAGACATGAAGGAGTGCCCCACTGCCAAAGAAATATTTATAAAACACATACCAGTCAAAATCATGGGAAAAACAGTGCAGTTGGAAATCGATAGAAGAATTTGAGCCTGACCGACAAGTTGTCGAAACAGAACTGACAACCAAAATATCTGATAGAAACAAAATTTCTATCAAGACTAGCTATGGACAGAGAGTTACATGGAATATCCCATTACCCCCACCACCACCGCCACCTCCTGAAGGAGAATCCAAAGCCAACATGGGGCATGGTTCAGCACACATTACCCTCTATGAGGGCGACAAAGATCCCAAGTGACATTGGTTCATCTATGAGTCAACGTGGGAGGCCAATCAAGTTACAAATGAATATAGACAAATGGCGCAATTTGCAGGTACCCTACGAAAGAGATCATTAAATTGGTATATGGCCTATACTGAAAGAACACCTAACATATCTAAAGCAGAGATTAAATAGTAGTTTCTATCCTTCTTCAAAACACCAGATGCGAAGCATCTGGTAGCGAAAAAACTTAAGTCTACAGTTCAGAAACCAGTAGAAACCGTTCAGGACTATGAAAAAATATGGAAATACCTCTTAAGCCAAGTAGACTATGTTATTGATGAACAATTATTGATTCAAAGGTTTCTTGCAGGGCTCTCCCAAAAGATCCGATGACATATAAGTTTGGATACATTCAAAACATATGAAGAAGCACTGACAAAATATCTATAGGTCAATATGTATGAGGACTACCCAAAATACCCTACTGTCGACACACGAATTGAAGAACAGTTGGAAATCATGCAGAAATCATTAAGGGAACTAAACCTAAAAGGTCAGGAGATACAGTGCATGAAATGATCTACACCTGGGCATAGTAAGGATAATTGTCAATAGGATGAAAGCTGAAAATATGTCTGTTTTGTTCAAACAAAATGTGTCTGTGATATTTTTCAGGAGCACGGAGACCTTACAATGAAGGATTTCCCATACAAAATGAATAATGGCAAGGATTCTTGGTGTGCTATCTGTGAATTTAAGATTCATGCAACAGTCGACTGCCACTTAAACTTAAAAAACCGACAAAATTATGAGGCAGTTTACCAAACAAATGCAGTGGCCCAGAATAATGACAATGTCCCAAGGAACAATGAACAAAATGAACCAAGCAATCAACAATATGAAGGCCATAGATATGATTGCCATTTCGACAACCATCATGGAGGATCTGCAAGTCAAGGATGATTCTCTGGAAATCATGACAATTGACCACGATGATCAATCCGATATTTTACATGCTATAAAGAAGGACATCAGTATGCATATTGTCCATATAAAGACAGAACCGACCTAAAATTTTGTAGTAGTTGTGGTGTGGGCGACCACTCATTGGAAGATTGTCCCACCATACTTGACAAAATTAATAAAAAGAAAAATGTTAATGTCTTGTCTTGTGTTCAAAAATGTGATGTAGTTTGCACAAAGAATCTACACATAGTAACTAGGCAAGGAACAAAAATTTGAGGTGATAATCCAAGAATAAGAAAAATTAAGGACAAAAATGAATATCCTAATCCTACAAAGAAAAAACAATTGTATAACGATGCATCAAACTGTTTTGATAATTTTCTAGATAAGAAGATGTCGATGACAATCTACAAAGCACACTTTATGAACTATTGAACTTAATACATAAAGATAAGTTGATGGCACAATTCATTGACCTATTGTACAATATTAAGAACAAAAATGATATAGATAAACAAACAAAGAGTATATGTTGTTTAAATCAAAAGGATAACAATGATGTTGATCTAGTTGTCGATCTTGAAATTGAAGGATACCACATTCAACAAGTCATTCTCGACTTTAGATCCCAAGTAAACATTATGATGCGAGATACATGGGAACAGTTGGGTAGGCCTAGACTAAATGAATCAGGCATATATTTAAAGTTAGCCAACCAATGACTGATCGAACCCATTCGGGTTTGGAGGAATGTCAATACAATGATAAAAGGTATTTTGACATGTGGAAATTAAGGCCAGCAATAGATTAATTTTACTCACAACAATTATCAATTGATCATGCAAAATTGCTAACAAGAGAGACTGAATATGGAGCTGTAACACTAAATTGTATTAACTGAGTGTACAATAGCCAACCCTATAATAACATAGGTTTCTGAATAAATAGAATACATCAAGAAATCGAATGCATGAGGAGGCATCCAAATCTAGCATAAAGCAGGCTTACCAAAAATAAGCAAATCCCCCATATGTGTAAAAAGATGATCCCAAATCTGTCATGGAGCTCACAAATTGGCAAAAAGGCATAGGCAAGCTAAAGAGTGGTGGAATGGCAGCTCATACATGCTTTTGCATGGAGAAAATAGAGGAGGATGTGTAGGACAAAAAACAAGTCAACCTCACCTAGTCTAGCTTTTCCTTTTGCCTTAAAACACTGAAAAAGCAGGCAATAAAGCAGAAAAAGAAGAAGGGCACCTAGGAGGCCAGGAATAAAGTAGAATTGATTCCTTTAGCTCTCCCATGCACTACATGAGTCAAATGTGGCAAGTTTTACCACTATGGATAGGCAAATAGCAACTTGCACAAGGTGGGACACATGAACTAGGCAAATAAGACAAAAATAAATGAATTAATGTCTAAGTGGGTAAACTATGGGTTGATTATTCTAACACCCCCCCTTAAGCCTAACTTATGAGTAATATATCAGAAAATTATAGGGCCTAGCAACAAGGACTAGTCACCCTTTACATACTGCAAATCCATTTAAACAAGGAAAGAGGCAAAACCAACTTGGGAAAATCCTCCCTTAAACATGGACTGTAAAACAAAATTGTAGAATCTTGTCTTCACTCATGCTTTCACAGCATGATCAACAATCCCTAGTAGTGATCTAAGATTGCTGAAGGTCTTCTCACAAAATTCTTTGGTGAAGATATCAGCTACTTGTTCTGAAGATGAACAGAAGAGTAGGTGAATGGTGCCATCATGCACAAGTTCTATGATGTAGTGCATATGGATCTCAATGTGTCTGGTTATCTGCTTCTGAAATGGATCCTTGCAGATTCAAATGGTACTCTAGTTATCACAGTAGATGGTAGTTGAGTACTTAGGTTTGAAACCACACTCTCCAAGTAAACCCTGCAACCATAAACATTGAGTTGCTGCATTAACAACTCCTCTGTACTATGTTTCTGTAGATGAGAGTGCAATGGCACTCTGTTTCTTGTTTGACCAGCTGATTGGCCCTTCTGCAAGCATGAACACATATCCTGATGTGGACTTTCTATCTGTTCTATCACCTGCCCAATCACTGTCAGTAAATCCAATCAACTCAAGATCAGATTTTGCTTTATAGAAGATCCCATGTGTCCTTGTTCCCTGAAAAAAGTTAAGGATCCTTTTGGATGCTTTCCAATGGATCTCTTGAGGCTGATCCATGAATCTAGAAGCCACACTTACTACATAACAAAGATCAGGTCTAGTATGTGTCAGATACAACAAACAGCCAATCAATTTCCTATACAGTGTATTGTTTACCATCGGTGAAGAATCAGCTTCTTC
>LPNX010304397.1:0-18201 GCA_001517045.1 Pseudotsuga menziesii
TAATGAAGAGCACAAACCTTAATCTATAACTACCTTGTTGTTACAAACCTCAAAATGACCATTATGTCTTGCTCACAAGATAAAGATTCCCAATGCAGAGCTTTTATGGTGGCTTTATCCACGTGAATTGTGTGTGATCCCAAAATATAAATGCCATGGTATCTAATACCCTATATTTTGTCCCTATACCATGGATTCTACAANGCTTATATGATGGCTTTATCCACGTGAATTGTGTGTGATCCCAAAATATAAATGCCATGGTATCTAATACCCTATATTTTGTCCCTATACCATGGATTCTACAATTATAAGTATTCCTAGTGCACCAAACATTGAACTCATAGACCAAAGATTTCTTATTCAAGGCATGAGTGGTTTCCATGGAATATGACTCCAACTTTCCCTCATCCCTATTAGTCATCCTTAGAGCACCAAACCTTCAAGTGGCCATCATATCAAACTCGTATACCAAATATTCTCTATTAGGGCATATGTAATGGTTTGAGGGACCACGCATGGCCTATGATCCCCAAACATGAATGCCACGGATTAAGACCTTATATTTTGTCTATGGACCATGAAATGAACATTGATAATCATCTATGGCATGATATATCTCAAAATGGAAAGCTTATCTCACTCATAGGATAAATATCCCTATATAAAGCATTTGTGGTTATTTTGGGAACAACACATGCCACATGAGACCATAGGAAAATGTATTGTTTTAAACCATGTATTTAAACCTTAAATAATGGAATAGATTCAAATAACCATCCATCATGTTTTATATATTGACATAATGGTCGTATCCCACTTTTATGCCAACAATTCAAGACTGATATGACCATTCGTACCTCTCATATGGGCCGCGGGTTTAAGACTGTGTATTTAATTTTTTTTTATGATTTACAAATCGCGCATGCATTTTAGAACTACATAACACGCACGTGATTTGTAGTTATATAATGCGCACGCGATTTGTCTTCCTATCCTACATGTTCCATGATATGTCAGGCTCGGGTTGAACCATACCAAGTGCTATGTCAGGCTCGGGTTGATGTATTTTTTGGTAACATGATGTTGTTTTTGAAAACTAGGATTGCATCTTAAAGGTCCCTCATCTTCTTGCACTGACCCTTCAATTAAATTCATATCTATGATTATATTTGTAAAATCCTCTTCTACAAACTCATCCTGATCATCATAGACAAGTCCTTTGGCCTTATCTTCTATGTCTTCTTTATTTGTTTATTTTTCTTATGTAGCTTTAGTTCCTTCAGATGAAACTTCTATTATTTCTTTAACATCAACTATATTAGCCTTTCCTTCAAAATTGATTCCATCTTCAAGATCACCATCTTCATCTTCATCATCCACCTGTGCATCTGCATAGTGGGATTCATTGGATGCAAATTCATCAACTTCGTCATTCACATTATATCAACACAATGAAATTCAATATGCTCTTCTTTTCACTTAGATTCTTCTTCAGATTCATCTGGTCCTTGAATCTTCTCAATAATGTCCATGACTATTTTCGTTCTCATTTCATTTGTTGTATCTTCTACCACTGCTACGGGAGGTGCTCCTTTAACAACTACAACATTATGTGACTCAGCTTGATGTTGATAGGTGTTACTTCTCCTTACGTTGTATTTGGATTCTAAAATACCCTAAGCTTCTTTGGAGCTAATTATCGATGTGATAGACCTTAAAGGGTCATCACCAATGTATCATATGATGGCGAGCCATAATAAAACGTGATTGTAATTGTCTTCAGAGACATTCCTTTATGACATGTCACCAAATATATTTTCAGTGACATGCTTTATGAGGGTTTTTAAAGGCCCATTGTCAATTCTCTCTCTGGTAACACCTCCAGTGACAGTCCTTTAGTGGCCCTCACTACACCGTCACTAATACCCATTGGTGAGGGACATGCTTATGACAAGACTTAAAGGGTCATCACCAATTTCACTTATGATGGAGGACCTTAAAAAATCATCATTGTAATTATTTTTGGACACATGCCTATAAGGTTTGTCACCAAATATTTTTCATTGAAATTTTTAAGGAGGGTTGTTAAAGGCCCGTTGCCAAATCTCCTTTTTTGGTGATGCCTATAGTGAAGATCCTTTAATGAAAACTCACTAATACTCTTTTTGGTAACTTTTGGTGATTGTAAAAAATGCTCCTTGTCCCCAAAATTTCTTATTAGGTGTTCCTTGTCACCGAGAAATTTTAGTCATAAAGTTTCGTTAAAAAATACTTGTGTATCAACTTATATCCTTGTTTGAAATTTAATTGTCAAAAAATATATTTGTGAATGGTGTTATTTACTCTTTGAAACATATAAATTAGATTGACTGCCATTAGAAATTAAAATTTTTAAATATTGGAAGTACTTTGAATAATTAATGCTTGTAAAGTTTCATCATGCCATTCTCTACAATAAGAATGGAATAATTCCCAATATAATAATAAAATATCATATTTGATTCCTCAATCATGTGGAATAGGGATCGATACTTATCTGATCAAGTTCCTCAGGTTTTGAAATGTGTTGGCCATTACATCTACAAAATTTCTTCGTTATTTCTTTGAATGCATATTTTGCATGGACAAATTCAAAGTGCTTTTAGAGGTTTCTATAATTTCTTATTATTCCTACACCTTGTAGGTCTTCATGTTTCTATAGATATTTTTTTCCAAAGGAAAAATTCATAATTTATATTGAGAAATTACAATCTACTAGGTTCTCTCAGATATAGGACTTGAGAGTTGTCACTAAAATACATTATGACAAAAAATTGTCACCACGGTGTTTCTTTTTAGCATGTGCATTTAGTGAATCATCAGAACTGTAAATCTATCATAATAAGTATCAAGAAGTTATCTATGATGCTACCATCAAGCTATGTTGCAGTATAAAAAACACTAAAAAATCTAATAATACTGTCATATAACTTTGTCTCTCTAATATGTCCCTCCTTCTATAAATGGCATGTGATAGTAAGATAAGTGTTCATTGTTTCACTCCTCAATTATATGTCGTTGACCATATTCCAACTTAACACCTTCTTTAAATAAATAATCAACCAATTGGTTTCTTTCCCTATAGATATGAGACACACTGATAGTTGTGAAAATAAAATATTATTGAATTGTAATTAATGTAAAAAAAACTTAAGAAAGAATTATAAACATAATAATTTAATAAGTTCTAAACATAAATTTCATCATCTAGATATTATGATATACATAAATATCAATGTTTGGGTCTATTTTCTACTCATTTTGGTGTTGAACATCATCTCCATCAATATTACAATGAAAATACTTATTTGTTTCTTTTGAAATATTTTCAAATTTACAATCAACATCAATATTACAATGAAAATACTTATTTGTTTCTTGTGAAATATTTTCAAAATTACAATCAACTATAGACATAATAATTTATTGAATTTTTAATACTAATGTTATTGACATATTATAAAATATACATACATATTCTTAGTTCAATTTTTTGTTGGATTTGGTCTTCAAACATTGTATCCATCCACATTAAGATGTGAATATTTGTCTGTCTCTTTTTTTGAAGTATTTTTCATTTTTTTAGTTTTCTCTTCAACATCATCTCTATCAACATCATTATGCAAATTACAATTTACATTATGGTCACTTACATTCTCAATTTGCAAACATTTTCATGTTTATATTTAGATATTAGGTTTAGCATTATGGAGGGAATCATCTCTAGTGTGATGAACTTATTTTGAAAATTCATTTTATAACCCATGATTATTCAATCTATAGTTAAAAAAAAAACATAACTAACCGAAGCTAACTTTGATCTCAAAAAATATGATTCATAGCATCGCAAGTGTAATATCCTGAATTTTTGACCTAACACTTATAGGCATGTGGCTATTGATTATGATATTGACTTGATATTTTATTTTGATATATTGGGTCGAAGACCCCACTGCATATGAACATGATGATTTGTTTTATATATTCGGCGTAAGCCAATTATTGATGATATATATATATATATATATATATATATATATATATATATATGCTTGTTTGTGTTGGGCATGGACCCTGAAGCACATGATTAATGAGATGTTTTGTGTTGAGCGGGAAGCTTTGGAGCACATGAGTGATTGATGATTTGTGTTGAGCGAGGAGCTTTGGTGCACATGAGTGATTCATGATTTGTGTTGAGTGAGAAGCTTTGGAGCACATGAGTACTTACCTTTCTGTTGAGCAACAAGATCTAGAACACATGAAAAGATAATTGGAAGTGTTGGGAATAAGCCCTGGAGGCTTCCATGTTGATGTTGAGAATAGCTCTGGAGCATCGGATCCTTGGCCATTTGTTGAGGCCTGGAAATTCGCAAGCAACAACAGCAAGGGATTCTCCCCAGTCAACGTTCCCAACTAGCCCATGACTGTTTGGTGTAGGGAATCCATCCGGTTTGTGGTCCGACTACCGTAGGTCAAGTAACAAAAGGGTTTACTGGTTGTGGCCCGGTCCACCGTATATATTTTTGTATTTTGACTTAAAGTATGATATGCACGTGCCTAATTAGCAATTCAGGGTGATAAAGGATGCAAGGAGTATTCACAAAGTGATGCGTAGGTTCTTACCTCTCGTCTCAGAACTCACAAGCATCTAAATCATACAAACAGTAATAAAGTAAAACTAACTAACCTATCTCTAGAGAGCTGGATATTAATTCATGAGTAATGCACTACTTTCCATGTGTTATGGCAAATTACAGATACCTGTTCTCATAACCAAACATACAAATATGAACAAAAGTATACATGATAAGATAGCTCATCACCAGTTAAAAATCCCATTACTCATAGTGGAAAACATCACAAAGTATACTAAAGAAGATTTCGACAAGAACATAGGTTCAAGAAGTTAGAACGCTCTCATAGTTAATGAAACACAGTTGAAAACAAAATAGTCCCCATTCAAAATTGCTCATTTAATCGCATTGATACATTCCACATAGCACTTTCTCCAACAGGAAAAAATTGCAATTTCTGGTTTGTAAAACAAAATAGTTCCTCTTACAAGCAATAGTTTACAAGTTTTTTGAGGGAAAAAGCCCTTTCTCAGTTTTAAATTTCCAATATTTAAACTAAATAGTTGACCGCTTGGGCTCCCCCCCAAACGTCTGACCTTTCGGTATCCCAAAATGCTTCATATCCCTCTTTTTTAACTTTTCTGTGTGCATTCATGATCCGCTGAGTAACTGACAGACCTTTCAGCTCTGCGCCTTTTTCGCTACTGGCTTTTCCTTCTACTTTGTTTGACCTTCTTGCGATCCCGTCTCCCATCTATACCTTCGCATCGCGGTAGTCCAAATATTCTTTTGAATCCTTCTGCAATAGAACAACATCTATCATTCATGGGGACTGTATAAAATCAACCTAAGTTAAATTATATCAACCAAAACGGCTAAGTAGCAAGAAAATCCATGTATTGCATTACGGTTATGAGAATTTAACAAACGCCGACACTACCATCTCATCTACCTATGGGTTCGAAAGAAATCACCAACAATGGAAAATGAAAAACTAATCGATGGCTTGGAATGCTAACATCGGTGGGGTAGACTCATCCACAGCCACATAAGCGGGTCTTAAAGGTGACGGGTGCTGCGAAACCATTTAAGCCTCTCGGATTCGGAAAAGATATGACCTAAAATATGGGTGGGACAGCTCCCAATCGAAAGTCGAAAAGACATCGACATCGGAAGACGAGTGCTTTGCACAGCCACAACGGCAGAAGAGAAAAGACTACAGACATGCGACTAAAGGACTGACACGCATCGGTGGGCGGAGCACTTTACATTTCGGGTGCTTAGCTGCTTTGGGAGCTGCAATAGCGGAAGATGAACAGAAAAGAGCCCCTGATCAAAATAAAATTGCTAAGTGTTTGAAAACTCAAAATTTAGCAACGGTTAAAACTGTTTCACCTCCAAGACAATGGTTCTACAGAGAACAAAAGGTCCGACTCATCTTTGAGTAGTAAATAAAACTCTAAATTCGTGACCCACAACAATTTTCAAACACAGGCAACTTTTGAGACAGGCTGAGAGTCAATCTTCAAAATCATTCAAAAATAAAGCATGACCACAAGGTTCACATATTCAAACGATTGAAAACAACACTGAATCATGAGGAGGGGACCAAAATTTGAAAAATTTGGGGAAAACAGTTGCAGCTGCAACAATTAGCGATTACCTAGTGAACCTAGATCTCTGGGCGATTATTCCTTGAGTGACAGACTGTTTAACAACACACGAGCCTATTGAATTCTTCCAACTATATGGATTTCTCAAATGGCAAAAGTATGTACCCTTAATCATTGATGATAATCCAATTTGGGAGAGTGAAAACCAAGATTTTCAAGTCCAGATAACTCTGTTGAGGCCGACAGATGAGTTTCATTGTTACTTTTGTCTCCAGGTAGCTGGCAGCTCGGACACCAAAAGATTGTAGTATATGGTAAACATAAATATTCATTTGTTCCTCATTCCCATGCCACTTTAGCAATTTTTGTGCTTTCGGACTTTTGTCCTTTTCATATGAGTCCTCCTACATTCCTTTCTTTCTTAATTTTAATTTAGGCTCCTCTATCCCAAGTGTCCTTTTGTATGAGAGGTGTATTCATGCTTCAGCTCATGGACGGAGAAGAACTTTTGGTGATTTAGTGCTTATATGGTTCAACATTTGTTTCGATACATAATGCTTTCATAGGAGTTTTGACTCTCATCTGCCTTTTGGCATTCATTTCTTGGCATGGGATCATTTATATATAATATACTATTTACCTTGCTTCTTTCCATGGGCCCTTGGCTGTCACCCCCTCAGACATTTTAAATGTGACATGGATGGGGCCTCAAAATAGTATTCCAGACCCTTTGATTCTGGTTTATTTCACAGGGGTTAAGCAGGACTTCAATGCGTACATAGCTATTTGAGAAAAATGCTAAACTGGAAGAAGTTCTTTTAGACAAATAGCAACACACAGTCTTATACCCAAGAACTTTAATCATTCAAAAATTCTGATGTTCTCCATGCAACCGCAGGTTTGCCTCCTTTATTGAAATCGGTAGAAATTTAAACTAAAACAAACTAAAATTCATGACTCGAAAGACGACCAAGCCAGATTATTTATGTACAAGATAGAAGAACACAAACGAAACTCAGGAGAAATACGGCTTGAGAACTAAGCCATTTACTGGTAAGTTCTCTTCCCACCCTTGTAGATCTCGCAACTTATAAGTGGAAGGGCCAAGATTTGCCACAATCTAGAAAGGACCTACCCACAACTGTTGGAATTTCATGTGTTTTCCTTTCTCATCATGGGGATGGTCCCACTTGAGAACCAAATCTCCCACTTCAAAGTCTTTTGTTCCTGCCTTGTGTTTGTCGAACCATCTCTTTATTAACTCTTGTTGTTTCTTAAAGCGCCCTCTAGCTTTAGATCAAGCCTCTTCCACTTTCAGGAGATTATATATCCTCATTTGCAAAACTTCACCATTCGACCCTCTAGATTCTTGAGCTATTATGGAAGAGGGTAGCATGATATTGGGGGGAAGAATGGCTTCTTTACCATACACAAGGCTATACAGAGACACTCCTATCAAAGACTTGGGGGTGACTCTATCAGCCCAAAGGGCATTTGGTAGAACTGAGTGCCATTTCCTCTGGTTTTCTATCACAGTCTTCTTTAAAATTCTAATCATATTTTTGTTAGTAAATTCATCTAGGCCATTTCCTTGTGGACAGTAATTAGCCGAATAATGCAACTTTATTCCTTTGTCATGAGCAAAAGCAGTTAATTTAATCGATGAAAATTAAGTAGCATTATCAAAGACTAACGAAACTGGAACTCCAAACCTGGTCATAATATGGTCCTGCAGGAAACTAATGACCGCGTCTTCATTTATTTTGCGCAGCAGGATGGATTCGACCCAGTGAGTGAAATAATAGGTCATGGTCAGAATGTACTTGTGCTGTAGGGAGGAGTTCAGCTTTATCTCCCCAATAATATCCAACCCCCATTGCTCGAACGGCTCCGTGATCATCACCGGCTTCAGTGGTGCGGCTGCTTTAGATTGTCTTCCGCTACACCTTTGACAAATATCACACTTCTTGACATGCGCATGTGCATATTTGAAAAGCATGGGCCAATAGTAACCGGCTTTAAGAATTTTGTGAGCTGTGGTATCTCCTGAAAAATGTCCCCCATTAGGCCCATCATGCAGTTCTGTCATTACCTTCTTCGCATCTTCTTTCTCTAAGCATCTAAGAAGAACTCCGCGTAGTTTTTTCTAAATAATATTCCTTCAATAATTTGATAGGAGGCCGATTTGAGACGCAACGCTCTCCTTTGCTTAGAATTCCAATGTTCTGGAAACAACCCTATTTGAAGGTAAGGCACGAGGTCTCTATACCAAGATTCAGGGGCTGTGAACAAAGGACCTACATCCATTAATTGTAATTCAGCCTCATGTTCCCAAGCGTGTTCGTCATTGCTTCCATTTCCAGTCATTAGTTTTCACAACCCTTTCCCTTTAACTATAGAAGCTAGATTGAATTCAAGGTCATACTCTTGAAGAGCTATTACCCAATTACCCCTTCTTTCTCCTAACTCCTTCTGGACAAAAAGGGACCTCACAGCTGGGTATGGGACGATCACCTTGGTTTGATTTTTTAATATGTAAGGCCTGAATTGTTTCATTACTTTGAAAACAGCATAAGATTGTTTATCAATAGCTGGGTAATTTAATTCAGCCCCTTGTAGACCAGTGCTCATGAAAGATATTGGGAATTCATCCCCCCCGTCTTCCTTTTGAGTAAGCACAGCTGCTAGCGAATCATCAGATGCAAAAGTATACAAAAGAAAATCTTTATCGAAATCTGGACTTTTTAGGGAGGGTGTGTGTGCAACAACAGTTTTAATTTTGCTAAATGTGTTCTTCTCAATCTTATTCCATTTGAATTGTGCGCTTTGCTTCACCATTTGCTGCAGCGGTTTGACAATCTGAGCGAAATCTGGCACAAATCTTCGTACGAAATTTATGGTTCCCATAAATGATTGCATCCCTTTTTATTATGGGGCAAGGGGATCTATTCAATGGCCTTGATCCTGTCCAGATCTATAGAGATTCCTTTCTTTGAAACTACGTGACCCAGCAACTTACCTTCCGTGACAGCGAACACACACTTCTTGGGATTGAGTGAGATGCCATATTTCCGACAGCGTTCAAAAATCTGCCTTAGATGAAACGCGTGTTCTTCTCTCTTCTTTGAGAATATCCTAATATCATCGAGATACACTACAGCACTACGGCCAATCAAACCACGAAAAGCTATGTCCATAGCCCTCTGGAACGTATCTCCAGCATTTATAAGCCCAAAGGGCATTCTTTTGTAAGCGAAGGTTCCCCATCTGGTCCTGAATGTTGTCTTGAATCTGTCTTCTTTAGCGACTAACACTTGGTTGTAGCCTGAGAATCCTTCTAATAAAGAAAACAATTCAGAACCTGAGACCATTTGCAGTAGTTGCTCCATGGGTGGAACAGGATCATTATCTTTGTCTGAAGCGCGGTTTAAATTCCTGAAATCCACGCACAGCCTGATTTCTCCATATTTTTTCCTCACTGGCACCAAATTTGAGACCCATTCAGAGTGTCTAACCTTAGAAATGATTCTAGCGTCTAATAATTTCTTAAATTCACTCTGAATCAGAGGTTCCAATTTGGGGTGCATTTTCCTTAAAGGTTGCTGATAAGGTTTGACGCCAGATTTGATGGGGATAACATGCTCGATGATGCTGGTGTTGTATGTCTTCAAATATTCATATGTCCATGCAAAAACATCTTTATATTGATTAAAAAGACTGATGAAATTATCTCTTTCTGCTGGTGAACAACATTTGCCAAGATTCACATATTTAGGATTTGTCTCAGTCCCTAAATTTATCAACTCGAACCGTAGAGATGAGCTGTGAGTTTTCACGTTTGCTGGTCTTCTAAATTTTTCATTTAGATCAAACATTCTTTCTAAGGTTCTGACTCCTTTAGGGATGAAATTATCATACTTCATCTCGGCCTGATGCTCTTCATCATCTATAATCGCCACTTTAAATACCTCATCATTTGTTAAGCATTCTATAATTTGCTGGTCGTCATCGAACACTAATAGGTTGGTGATCATGTCAGGGACCAAGGGCTTGAAAAGCAATTCAATGGAGCATCAATTATTAGTAGGTACAAGCCTAGCAGCTGATGTGGCCAACAAGTCAGCTGCTGCATTTTTAAATCTTGGAATTGATATAATATTAAATGCATTAAAACATTTGAGTAGGTCCCATACCTCATTTTGATAAGCTTTTAAGTGAGGAGAAATGCAATGTATTTGATTCCGAATCTGCTTTACAATTATCTCAGAATCTCCAAAAACTTTCAGATTATTTACCTTTAATTCGATTGCTTTCCTTAAACCTTGCACCAACGATTCATACTCAGCCGTGTTATTCATACATTCAAACTCTAATCTACATGAAAGAAAATGTTTATTCTTCTTGGGGTCAATCAGGACACAGCCGGCCCCCGACCCTTCTAATGTCTTAGAGCCATAAAAAAACAATGTCCAAAAATCGCTAACTATTGCATGAGAATCTACTCCTACCGCTAAGTTTACTATTCTACAGTCGATTTCATCAGCCTATGAGAATCGAAGAAGATCAGGCTGGGCATCTGACGTGTTGCTGGCTTCCTCTGCTTGGTAATTTCCTGGTTCCAGTTCAATAAAATAATTTCCCAACACAGAATCCACAGGTTCATTCTTTTCCTCTAGTTGAGTAACGTTGTATTTCATGTGAGGCTCCCTTAAGATTTTAATTTGGTTCGGGCTTCCTTTATATGGTAGCCACAGATGTGACCAATCTGAGGAAAAATATCCGTTTATCTTTGCCAACCAATCTTTGCTCAGAATGAGCCCATAAGCGTCTGGTATGTCGGCCACCACGATATCAATAACTTGGCACACTTTATCATTGGAAGATAGGCGGACTAGGACATCCTTCATTTCCCCAATTACTTTCACATTCATCCTATCCAGTTGAACAACTCTCCAAGTAGATGGATTAGGCTGCCCATTTATCCTTTTAAAGACTGATATTGGCATGACGTTAACCGACGCCCCTGAGTCTACCAGGAAGTTATGTACGTTGTGATTAAAAATTTCAAAAGTGAGGAGGAAGGGTGGACGTTTGTTCTTAGACTTACCTCTAATGCTGGTTTCTTCGATTTCTTCTTCTTCTTTGGGTTGATTGTCAGTGGGTAGCCTCTCGTCCGATGTTTCAAGTGCTTTCAATAGTCTTTCCTTTTGCTGCGGCACTTTACACATTTCAAATAGTGAGATGTTCTCCTTTACTTTCTTTATATCTTCCACGATGTCATAATCCATTTGCGATTCGGTGGGATGCGGCTTATCAACATTCATTCTTTCTTCATTGGGCTTGGCAAACGTATCATTCTGCTTAGGATCTTGGCTGGTAATGGTGAATTTGGGAATTTTATCAGCTGAGGAATTATTTTGAAATTTCTTAATATTTTTCTAAAGCCTTTTAATCTTTGGGAGCATGAGACTGTTTTATTTAACCGACCCTTAGCTCCTTGTTGTAACGTTCATTTCCTTGATGTTTTCATATCCCCAATTCTTTTCTTCCTCAGCAACGAATAACAAAATAGAATTCCACAGAACCATGGTCTCATCTTCTTGTTCTTTCGTTGAAGTGGTACTGTCTTTTTTTTCTTCATCTCCATCTTTTGTTAATTTAGAATCCAACAGTTGATTCATAACCAACATCATTGAGTTTATCCATTGAGGACAATTCTTTTCAGAGTGGGGTTGTTGGTGGAAAGTGCAAAAATTGTCCATTCCTACCTCTGTTAAATTCATAGATGCTGAATTGTGCGGAGGAGGTTGGGATTGATTGTTATACTCCCTTTTCTTGTAATAGGGCTTGTAGAACTTTTGAGTTTCCTTTTCTTTTTCCAAGTCTATGATTCTGTTGGAAAGATTCTGCATCATTTTTTCCATACCTTCAAAATCTGGTGATTGCTCTTCCTTAGGCTTAGTAAACAACAAAGATTTCCTTCCCACACTTTTCTCTCCTGACCGTTTGGGATAATCTTCGATACTTTCTCTTTCAACTTCTACCTTTTCTGCCTCCTCATAAGTTTCTGCTAAAGTGGGCTTGGCCTTCATTTTGGCGAACATGGCCAGCTCGGGTCCTAAATCCAAAGTATAATATTCAATCAGGACTTTATCCGAAGGTCTATCAGCTTCAGAAAAATTCTTGAGGTACGGTGCAAATCTTTGAGTGAAGCTGTGCACCTTCTCCTTTCTTTCTTTCTTCAAGGCGCATAGTCCTTTCATGAGGGCTATGTGAGTCTTTTGAGTTGCATACTTACTCCTAAAGATCCTTTCGAAGGTATCCCCATCAGGGATAGAGTTTGTAGGCAAGCCAAAATACCATGATGCTGCAGCTCCTTTAAGGGTGTGCGGGAATAGTCTGCAAACTATATCTTCATACTCCCCAGCCCTTAACCCTTCTATTGCCAAATAAAAACTTTGCAGGTGGTCATCTACTAGTATCTTCTCACTTGGGTAGAATTTGGGCAGCATCTTTTCAAAGGATTGAGGTAAATCATGCAACGGAGGTGGCAGGTTTAAAGGTGATCTGGCTCTCTAGGCAGGTGGTGGATTCGGTGGGTTGGGTGGTTCATTAGCATTTACGCCTGCCATGCGTCTGGGAGGAGAGTGAGGGGGTGAGAAAATAGGAGTGTGAGTAGGAGAACTGTGAGGAGTATCTGGGCCTTCTTGATTCAGAGGTAGTACCACTTCCTGTAAGGTTGTTTCTACAAGTTCTTCCCAATCCTTAACCAGCACTGAGTCTTCCAATATAGGACGATCCTTCCTTTTATACTCTCTTCTGGGCAATTCAAGGATGATCAACAATCCTCCAATATTCTTCACATATGCCCTGGTGTGTCTTCTCAAATTATTAACAACTTTGTTGTCGACATAAAACAAATGTTCTCTACTCCTTTCTTCCTGAATTGGATTATGAAGCCCACTGCTTTCTGAACTATTACCAGTGGAATAGTCTCGGGAAAACGGGTTTCCTCGGCCAGCCATGCACTAGCAGCCCTCCTTCTAGTGCCAGAAACTATTGAGGCCTGGAAATTCATAGGTAACAACAGTAAGGGATTCTCCCCAGTCAATGTTCCCAACTAGCCCATGACTATTTGGTGTAGGGAATCCGTCCAGTTTGCGGTTCGGCTACAGTAGGTCAAGTAACAAAAGAGTTTACTGGTTGCAGCCCGGTCCACCGTATATATTTTTGTATTTTGACTTAAAGTATGATATGCACATGCCTAATTAACAATGCAGGGTGATAAAGGATGCAAGGAGTTTTCACAAAGTGATGCGTAGGTTCTTACCTCTTGTCTTAGAACTCATAAGCATCTAAATCATACAAACAGTAATAAAGTAAAACTAACTAAGCTATCTCTAGAAAGCTAGATATTAATTCATGAGTAATGCACTACTGTCCATGTGTTATGGCAAATTACAGATAGCTGTTCTCATAACCAAACATACTCATCACCAGTTAAAAATCCCATTACTCATAGTGGAAAACATCACAAAGTATACTAAAGAACATTCAGACAAGAACATAGGTTCAGGAAGTTAGAACGCTCTCACAGTTAATGAAAAATAGTTGAAAACGAAATAGTCCCCATTCAACATTGCTCATTTAATCACATTGACACATTCCACATAGCACTTTCTCCAACAGGCAAAATTTGCAATTTCTGGTTTGTAAAACGAAATATTTCCTCTTACAAGCAATAGTTTACAAGTTTTTTGAGGGAAAAACCCCTTTCTTAGTTCTAACTTTCCAATATTTAAACTAAATAGTTGACCGCTTGGGCTCCCCCCCAAACGTCTGACCTTTCGGTACCCCAAAACGCTTCATATCCCTCTTTTTTAACTTTTATGTGCACACTCATGATCCGCTAAGTAACTAACAGACCTTTCAGGTCTGCGCCTTTTTTGCTACTGGCTTTGCCTTCTACTTTGTTTTCCCTTCTTGCGATCCCGTCTCCCATCTATACCTTCACGTCGCGGCAGTCCGAATAGTCTTTTGAATCCTCTTGCAATAGAACAACATCTATCATTCATGGGGACTGTATAAAATCATCCTACGTTAAATTATATCAACCAAAATGGCTAAGTAGAAAGAAAAGCCATGTACTGCATTACGGTTACGAGAATTTAACAAACGCCGACACTACCATCTCATCCACCTACGGGTTCGAAAGAAATCACCAACGATGGAAAACGAAAAACTAATCGGCAGCTTAAAACGCTAACATTGGCGGGGTAGACTCATCCACAGCTGCATAAGCGGGTCTTAAAGGTGACGGGTGCTACGAAACAACTTAAGCCTCTCGGAGTCAGAAAATATATGACCTAAAATATGGGTGGGACAACTCCCAATCGAAAGTCGGAAAGATATCGACATTGGAAGACAAGTGCTTTGCACAGCCGCAACAGCAGAAGAGAAAAGACTACAGACATGCGACTAAAGGACCAACATGCATCGGTGGGCCGAACGCTTTACATTTCGGGTGCTTAGCTTCTTTGGGAGCCGCAACAGCGGAAGACGAACAGACAAGAGCCCCCGATCAAAATAAAATTGCTAAATGTTTGAAAACTCAAAATTTAGCAACGGTTAAAACTGTTTCACCTCCGAGACAACGGTTCTACAGAGAACAAAAGGTCCAACTCATGTTCGAGTAGCAAATAAAACTCTAAATTCATGACCCACAACAATTTTCAAACACAGGCAACATTTGAGACAGGCCGAGAGTCAATCTTCAAAATCATTCAAAAATAAAGCATGACCACAAGGTTCACGGATTCAAACAATTAAAAACAACACTAAATCATGAGGAGGGGACCAAAATTTGAAAAATTTGTGGAAAATAGTTGCAGCTGCAACACCATTGTATCCCTATGTGTATCATACAAGTACATCCTAGCATTAGTGTTGAGCGAAGAGCTCTGGAATTGCACTAAGTTTGTAACTCCCTATTTAAGCGTTGAGTATGGGCTCTAGTAAGTGCTAGGGGTTACTGAAAATAATTTAATAACTTCCGAGTGAAAACGACTTGAGAGAAATATTGATCTCATCAGACTTATTTATAAGTGATTAAATGAAATTTCCAATTTATGTATTCTCATCAAGTACTAAAGAGCTACCACGTTATACGAGGGAATCTATCATGCAAGGATGTTTAGAGTTTCCTAGCCTAGTAGACATAACCTTCTACCTACTTGACCTTAATGAAGAAGTGTAATTAAGTCTAGGGATCATGGTATATGATGCCCAAAGACAAGTGTTAACAAATGTCATATTATTATGTATTTTATACATGGGATGTATAAAGAATAAATATATTAATAATATTAATGATGAAAGAAAGAAAGAAAAGCTCCATCCATTATTATTTATTATGTAAAGATAATAAATAGTCCAAAACCTACAAAATTGTAATTAGGAACTAGTTGAAAGTTCCTAAGTCAAAATATTAAAAATTACCCAAAGTAATTAAAGAGGGTTAAATCAAGAAGCCAGGGTTTCTTGATTTATCTATCCCTTTGACTGAAAAGTATGTCTATAAAGACTCAAGCCAAGGAAAGGCTTGGGGTTCTGATCTATCATTAGAAGAGTCATTTTTTGCCTATATTGCTCTCACATAATTCTTGGAGAACATTTTCTTGGAAGGAAAAAGGAGAACTGATCCAGACCTGATATACCGGATAGGAAACCCTTCCTTAGGAGCTCTAAGCTATTTGCATGTTGGATTCCAGCTCGGGGGGGATCTGGATTTAAACCAAGAACAAATTCGAGTCATAGTTGGGTGGAAGGTGGTAGTTCCTAAGTGATTCGGTCATCTAATACAGAGGTCATATCTGCCTATTATTTGTTAATGTTGGTTATTTAAAGTGTGCAAGTTTAGCCATTAAAGGAGCTTCAAAAAATTATAGGTATGAAATCCTAGTATGTCTAATTCATTTTCTAGCATAGATGTTGGTTGCTTTAGGTAAAGGTTCATATTATATTTCTAACCCTATAAATGATTGATTTTTCTAAATCTTCTAGGGTTTACATTTATTAAAGTATAACCTTAGGCTACAAATTATACTTTATGTTGTATTTACCAAGGTTTGTTCATTTAAGTTTTTTTTTGTATTATCTACATTACTTAAACTGTGCTTATTGTAAACTAGTTTTTGTTTCAAGTTATTATATAGTTGTTCTTTTGGCCTTGTTACTCTATTTACATATTCCATTTGTGAGCAAAGGCTCATTTTAGATTTAATTAAGACTAGTTCAGAAGTAGAAGTTATATATATAAGTATAAGCTATAACTCAGATAATCTAAGCTATTATCTACAACTGAACTACTAAATATAAATGTATGTATATATATATATATATATACTAACAGATATAAAAAAGATTTATAAATCTAATCCACTAAGTGCAAGCCATAATCTTTCCACATTAAATCAAAGATAATAAACCATTAAAGACCTTTCAAGTTTTGCATCATTAAATACAAGCTAAATACTATTTAAATCATTCCATTTAAAATAAAATCATCTTAAGCAAATGAACAGAGAAGTATCGCGACCATTCTGAATTGGGTCCAAGATCGAGCCTCTTTTCATAATTAAAATACACAGTCCCAAACTTAAATAAACTTGATCATAAATTGCATGTATAAATCATTAAGTCCTACCTAATACCAGTAAGGGCCATCACATAATGGATAACCAATTAACATTCCAACCATTGAATTAAACCCTAAGTTATCCATAGGTCACAGTATCGACCCCTATGGGTTTCAAAATACAAGTCGCAGGCTTAATAAAACCACCACATAAAATGTTGCACAGTAATCATTTACATAACTCTTCTGTCATTCCATCTAAAGAATTAAAACCACGTATTATCGTTAACACATGGGAATCGCTTTACCAAACCCCATTATAATCTTTTAAAAAAGTCCTTAGATTTTATACAAAGTAAACACCCAGGATTAGAGTCCTGTAGGGTCATTTCTAATTTACCAAGGCCACAGTATGAATGTGGGCTACCTTACTTAACAACAATACTATTAATAAACAAACGATTATGTTACAGCTAATTTGTAACACTAAAGCTCATCCCTTACGCTGTAAGAACGATCTCGGCTATAATAATTAAAATATACAGTCCCTTAGAAAATAATCTACAACAATGAAGGCCATTGTGGGTTTGCACCCATGGATCTTCTACAATCCACATTATTTAATAATCAATGAAATAATAACAGTAATTCCACCATCCGAAGCTATCACAACAACCTCGGTGAAGGCTCATGCCACACATGACATGGCCTCTACCCGAACACTGTCAACTATTACAGCTAAATAAAATCACTTAATACACCATCCATCAATGAAGGAAAATACCACATTTAACCCATAGAATAAACAAATAGCAGAGTATGAATTCATCACATCCACAGTATAATGTAATAACCATTGAAATTAATTAAATGTAATATATATCTATATACATGGTAAATCCAATATCATAAGTCATGTATTACACAGTCGAGCCATGGGCTACGACACCATTGCAAGCAATGGTGTTTCCCAGGAATAAAATCCCCAATTCCAAGATATGAATTACAATAACATAATATATACATAGAGCCTATAGGGAAACTAAGATTCACTCCATGGATTAAAAGCCTTAATAAATATAAAAACCCAAGTATGTTAACACAGTCCTGAAGGCACATCAAAACCCCATAGAGAAACCCCAAAGCAAACGACGAAGACAAAACTCAGTCAAGCCAAGAGATAAACAAGCGTAGGCTTGTTAAATAGGCTTACATTACACCTTATGCATCACCTGCGAACCAACGATTAAGCTTTGAGCCACGCTTCTCTTCACCAACCTTGGCACCTGCAAACCACAAAACAAAACAAGGAAAGAGGAGTATGAACTATGGAGCC
>LPNX010304411.1:0-159778 GCA_001517045.1 Pseudotsuga menziesii
CATTGGCATTTCGATTCCATTTATGAGCAAAGGTGATCCTTCGCTTTCATTTATAATCTTGTGGAGCACTTCACATACTGCATAAATTGGGATTCCTCGCACTAATTTAAAGTCTTTGGGAGAACCATTGGTAGAGTTGATGTGCATAGAGAAGCTGCCCCATAATGCCCGAACCCTTCCCAGCTCATCTGCTAGTACACCAGAAAATTTATTGCCAAAATGTGTATCCAATTGGATGACCTCCATGTTCATAGCTCTGTACCGGGGATGAGTAAACGGGCCACTATTCAAGGCAACTACTGGGTTTCTGACAAGGGACTTGCGTGATGTAGCTTGTAACCTCCGATTCAACCCAACAAGATATAGAGCATCACCCTTTTGCAGAACAGGTTCAGGAAGAAGAGAAGCTGCATGAACAGCTGCAGCCCCAGATGGGCCTAATGCAGCAGGATCATATGCTACTAATGCATAATTGTGTACTGGGTGCAGGAAAATAACTTCTCCAGGAATCTCCATTGGGTATGCAGCAAATGCTAACATGACATCTGATAAAGAAATGGGCACTGTATTCCTGTCCACAGCAACTATTCCGATGGTTTTAGAATGATAGATCACAACCCCTGTTCCAGAAAAATGCTGAGCTTGCACACCATCAATCATGCAAATTAAGGGTATATGGACCTCTACCATGACAAGGGTCGGCTCAATAATTCGCTCAGTAGCCGAAACATTGATAAGCTCATCTAAGGATGGGATATTTTCCAATAATTTTGATGAATCCCCTACCACACCACTCAATTGTACACCTGATGATACCTGTGATTGGACTGTTGTATCTTTCTTCTCATCATGAAAAATGGAAAGAGATGAAAGCAAAGATGTAATGGACAACATTGCGGGTTTTTTTTTCCAGAGTCCAGTCACATCGTCTCGAGTGTAGATTTCAGGCTGTGAATACCATTCATGCCTATTAACAGTAACAAGAACGAACTTACTTCGATGACGATCTTTATGGCTTATAAATTCTAGAGGACCCCGTGCCGTTTTGGATAACTTGGACAGAATAGATATAAAATCTTCAACTCCTGTGATTTCCTTCCCCGCCAATTTTTTAATAATGGCATGGCGCGGAACACCTGCCCTTGACAACATATACCCTGGTTCCGCAACATATACTAGACCACAATTAAAGCGAAAATTCCTAGCCTGTTGGTACGATAAAGGATGAATCACGCCACCACTGACTTCCAAGAAATAATCTGGAGTTATAGAATGCAAGTCCTGGATCTCCAAAGTAACTTTTACAAGATCACCGCCTCTCTCAAACTCTAAATTAATAGTCTTTCCAACATTATCATCCAGCACTGTTTCCAGCCTCAGGAATTGTGTTATGAGCTCACCATTCACACGGACAAGTAGATCCCCAGGCTTTAGATGCATCTTCTGAGCAGGACCTCCAGGCACCACAGAATCTATAACAAGAATTCCCGTCTCAGCAGGAAAAGCCTGTCTCACAAATTGTTCAGTCTCGCCTTGAAACCCTACCCGACGTGCCTCATCGAATCCTTTGTGAACAAGGATCATCTGGAGTGTGCCTCGAGGAATATGGACTCCACTACTGTTGTCCTTCTGAAGTATTTTCAATGCCCTTACCACTCGATCCAGAGGGAGAAAAAACGCAGAAGCCCCTTTAATCTTGTTTCCAGCATTTAGTCCAACTGCTTGTCCATGACAATTAATCACTGGTGAGCCACTTGAGCTTCTTTTTGTCCCTGAAGCTGCCAGCATATAAAAGGTATTGAAATCATTGTATCCATACTTCTTATAGCCAGGGGCTTCTCGATCCAATCGGGCCAAGGTGCCCCCCCGTATGGAATGCTTTTCACCACTGTCATTGCCCACAACCCGGATTTCCAATCCAACAGCTGCAACTTCTGGTGCAAGAGGGATTTCTTCACATTTCATAAACTTAAGGGCTGTGGGATCAAAACGGAAAAATCCAAAATCATGAACAGGGTCACAATAAAGAGGATAAATCGGAATCTCCTCGTGATTCAAGAATGTAGCCTCGGCAACAACAGGCCCAGACTGGACGACATGCCTGTTGGTGAGAATAATGCCGTGTTGTCTATCGACGATGAAGCCGGTAGCATTACAGACACCGGCTCTCTCCGTATCAAAATCGCGAGTGGCAGTGACATGTAGCTGCACCACGGCCTCAACAGCCCTGCTTAACGCGTTTCTCCACTTCTCTGCCGTTGCCCCAAATCCAATCTCTGTATTTTCCTGGTCAATTTCCATGTTTTCTGTTCCTTTCTCACAGGCTCTGCTCGGCTTGAATTCCACACTTGTTAATGGAATATACAAATTCGAGTATGAGGGATATTGATTCAAATATTCGTACAGTTAAAAGAGATATTAATATCAGCACGTTTATAACGTCAGTTAGTATGATCCGATTCATCATGTCTGGTTGATGGCCTCAGACAAAATGACGGTGAGTGTATTAATCTTCAAGTTAATGGCATCTATTTACCACGATTGTGTTTTTTCAAATGTTTTTTTCTGAATTAAAACAGGTATAAGCTAAACTATTGACCATGTGCATCTGAAATTTGATCAGTTTTTAGGAAAATGTTTCAAATGGTAGTTTTTAGTGATTGGAATTGTATTGTAATTGAAGGTCTTGAATTTATTTTTCAATAAAAAATGTAATTTCAACAGCAAATAGTGTTACGAGATTTTGGCCATACAAATGGTTTAAAGTTTAGCCAACTCCAGCTGTTCAGATCAAATTAAAATTTTTTACTATTCAAAATCAGGATTTTTACTATTCAAAATTCTTTTTCTTTCAAAATAGATTCAGCATATTAAAATACCCCTTTGTATCTGGATTATATAATTTCAAAAGCTTTTATTTACAATTCTAAAAATTCTTACATTTTTATTTTATCTTTGAAAATAGATTCAGCATATTGAAATACCCCTTTGTAAGCTGTTATATACGATTCTAAGTTCTAACCATTCTTACATAATATAAGCATTAATCAAAACGCTATCAACTCTTCAGAATTTTGAAAAAGAACTTTTGCTTATAAGCATTAATCAAAACTATCAACTTCAGAATTCTGAAAAAGATTTTTTTTTGCTGAAATTGTACTTTGTAAGGCTCAAATTACAATTTAGGGTGTAAAAAAAAAATTAACTTGTTTTTATCCAAATATAAATAAATAAACGAGGCGTTCTAGTTGTCTTTTATTCTACTAGTTACTTAATCTGTCCAAATTCTAAAAAAAACATTGTCCAGACTCCAGGATCCGGTTCAGCGGTCAAATTTGAACCAGTCCCAGCCCTTCCAAAGGGGCTTAGCCCGTCCTAGAAGTGTTAAGAAAAATTTACCCGTCAAAAAAAATTTAAAGTTTAGAAATTACCCGTCCAGGTGGAAGGTCTAACTAAACTTCAATGTTTCAAAAGAAGGGTAATTGTTTTCATTGCCCATCAAAATCTATTTGCACCTGTAGGGTACGGTCTTGAATGCAATTGATGGGTGTGGTCACAGAGTTTAATTTAGATTTTGGTTAAGTAATGTTTACAATGTCAAGCAATTAAATAATATTTGATTATTATTGTATTCCCTATCGTTTGTTTGCACAATCTCTTCAATTTTATTGCATGACAGATAAGATATGAACATGAATACAGTGCATTTATGTCAATGACATGATGACAAGATAGGTAAGAAACTATACTACTAATGGACTAGGCTAGGGTGGGTGGAGTGCCCATATTTAGACTTGATGGATGTAGATCTAGCCTTTGAGGCATTTAATAGGTTTTTAAAATAGCATTAGTAAACTTAGAGTTGTCTAATCCGTCAATTTTTTCAGTCAATACCCGGCTGAAATGCTGTGCACTACAAGTAATTGCTGATGAAAAAATCCTCCACAGTAGATGAACTTAGCTAATAGCTCTAGTTGAACCAGGAGGCTGGAAGGCCATCTAAATGACAAGGAAGTAGTAGTTGTTGGGAATACAACATCCCTCGAAGTCTAATAGTATCGAAATGGCAGATCCTCATGGAGCGGTAGAGGGTGCCTGGAATGTCATTCTTGAGGGCTATTACCAGTCAAGGAATGGAGATGAAGCTGTGAAATTGGTTACTCAAATGTGGGTAACGTGTCCAAAACCAAATGTTGTATTATGGAATAATTTGATAGTTGTATGTGCTCATGCCTCTCATCTATTTATAATATAAATAGATTGTCAGCAAGGGAGCCATTCGCTCTATGGAGAGAAAGCACCCTCTCTATCACAAGCTTCCTTTTCAAGAAGTAAAAGAATAATTTGGAGCCCTTGTTTCCATCCTGGATCCACCGTGATGGTACTTAGACTTTATTCATCCCTTTAATGGGTTTTAAAATAATAAATCTGAGTTTTGTGGCCACTTGTGGTTCTCATTCCCAATCCGAGCATTCACGATTTAATATTTTGAAGGAAAATGGAAAAAAAGAATGAAAATGGTGAGGGAATAGATGCAAATGAAAAGGATTGAGAATGCCACTAGAAGGCACTTAAAGGAAAGATAACACGAAAATGGTGAGGGAAAAGACTGAGATGAAAAGGATTAAGAACGCTATTAGAAGACAATTTATGTTTTCTAAGTGTAGGAGTGGATTTCCAAAGAAAGTGTAGAAGCTCTCGGTGCTCTGTGATGTTGAAGTGGGAGTTATGATTTTTTCGCCAAGAGAGAACCTCTATGAATGTGGCAATCCCAGGTGATATGTTTGTTTATTTTAAGTATAGATTGGTGTTGTTTTATAAATGTTGGATTGCTTTCTCTGTCCTTTTAACACTCTGATTTTTTGGGTGATTGCCAATAGTTCGGTAGAGCTATGAAAATGGAATGTCCAAATTATTTAGGTTTTACAAATAAAGGGTTTTTTTAGTGATTCTTAAGTTTTTCATATAAAAGTTTGAAAATCAGAGTAGATGACTTGAATGGTTTACCCTAATTATCATGGGTAATTCATTGGATACAGGGTAAATTGTTGATAGTTTTTTGTTTTATTGTGTGTGTGTGTGTGTGTGTCTTTATTTTAGATGTTAATATGTAAAGAGTTTACTTTTAATAAAAAATTGTTTGATTACACATTTTAAAATATTAATATAATAAAAAACAACATATAATATAACAAAATAAATATATATATATATATAAGTTAAATAATTTAATGTAAATAATAATTAATAAAAATGATTTCAATAATAATTAGAGACTATCATTAAACAAGCATATTGTTGTCTAAATCAATGGATCAGATCAAATTTCTTGAAGTGTAAATTATTTTTCTTACAGGTAGAGAAAAACTTTACAACTCAAGAAATTTGATTCCTCTCTATGCTTGATAGATTGAAGTTCCAACAAGTACGAAAGTGTGTCAAAGAAGCTTCCCAAAATTAAACAGGCTAAAAATTGATGATAGATAAAGACCAAAATTAAAGAGGCTAATAAATGATGATTGATAAAGATTTTCATTGGAGACATTCAATATGCTTATGTTTCTCTCTTTATGATGTATGGAAACAAATTAAAGCTGTACATTCTCTTTCATTTTCATGTGGCTAACTTCATGTTTTCAATAATATAATCCCGAATATTTTTGAAGAATATTAAAGAAATGGAAGGAAAATCTGTTTATTTATTAATTTGTTCATTTTCATGTGGCTAACTTCATGTTTTCAATAATATAATCCCAAATATTTTTGAAGAATATTAAAGAAATGGAAGGAAAATCTGTTTATTTATTAATTTGTTAGTGGAATTTGAGAGAAACATTTGTTCATTGATTAGGTCTTAATGAAATTTTGCAATGTTTTGATGTAGTTGCTATTTATTTGAAAAGACCCTATTTTATTTTCATACCTTTTTAAATGAAGAGTTTACTTAATTTATATTTTTTTATTGAAGAGTGATTATTTTTATAACTTGTCATCATTGAAGGGTTAGATGATTACATGCCCTTACAAAAAAAATTAAGGGCAGCCCTTCAAATTTGACCACTGATCCGGTCCTTTGGAGTCTTGAGTAATGTTTCTAAACAGATAACTCTGAATATTAAAAAAAAATTCGTACATGGGAAGAAGGAGAATTAAATGCTCACCGGCAATAATCTTCCAATACCGTATTTATCGGCCCAGAATTTTCAGCGCCAATCGTTGAAGTAATTATTGCTGGACAAGTGTTTTATTTTTTCATTTTTCCTTCTAATGACTTAGAAATTGGAATATATGTGTCGATCCCGTACCACCAATGTTACCATTAAATTGATGTGTGAGATCCCAAAACAAGTTATTCACTTTCTAATCAAACTCAAGTCTGTAAACCCCACAAGGGAAAAATTCAAGAATTTCAGCCCAAAAGGTGTTGAATAGTCTGTAAACCCCACATTCCGCGGAACCAAACATACACATGTTGTAGACTTCAAAGCCAAGCAAACTTGCATAAATAGTAAATGCATGTAAACTACGGGTTGAAATGGCAGGCCTTTTTTTCCAGGGGAAAATATTTGTTCTTTGCTATTTCATTGAAATCAAAGGAAACAATAAATACATCTTCAGTGAGTGTTGAGCTCAAAGTCTAGGCATATCAGAGTCAAATATATCAACATCAGCAGTGCCAGCTTGGTTCAGAAGGATGGCATCAATACATGATTCTCGGATACAAAATCAATCATCAATCCAAAGGGTTCTACATGGGTGCAGGCTGGGGGACTCCAGCCAATCACTGCTCTTCATAAGTATAGAGAGTACATACAAGTGCAATGATAGCTGTACCAAAGAAGCTATAGGCCCATCATGACATAAAATAGAGTATTGCTCATCCAAAGCACATCCAAAGGATGTCAAGAAATATCATAAGCACGAATGGACAGTGTTGAGGGCTAAAATAGATAGAAAGAGCCCTGATGTATACATTCACCATTGGTGAATTCCAAAAAAAGTAGTTGGCCAGAATCCAATGTAAACGCTTCCTTGGATAAGTTGTTAGCAGCTATATTGTGCTCTCTATAAATATGAATAGCCGAGAGGTGGATGAAGTGGGTCTCCAACTCTCTAATGTGTTGACACCATCCGTCAAGATTAAGTAGTGAAAGTGTTGCTTGATGATTGAACCAGTTGATTATGACAGCTGAATCACCATATATGTTAAGATGGGGAGACCCATTCTTTTAGCACAAAATAAAAGTGTCCATAAGGCCAAGAATTCGGATCTAGTGTTTGTGCTATTGCCGAATCCCAGTTTGAAGCTAAAGTAGTGATCATTACTGAGTAGTAGTTGGACACCAACACCACCCTTGTACATTGCAGAGGCACCATCAAAGTAAGCAACAGGGAAAGTCAATGAAGGTGTAGGTCCAATATTCCTCCTAGATAGTTTATGCTGAGAGCAGACAGGATAGTGGAGGAGATGGTTCATAATGGATAGAGCAGTTGCTGTAACATCATTATTCTTATCTTCAAAGATGCAATGGTTCCTAGCCAGCCAGATGTGCCAGATAAGGAAAAAAGGAAGATACATCAAAGTATTCCTTCTGCTAATCCAGTTGGATACATTGAGATGTTGAGCTTAACTCTGATGAAGCCAATGATCCTCTTCGTGAAACTGCAATACTGAAAAAGATGTTCCATCGATACAGTGGCAGATCTACAAAGACAACACCAATAAGGACCAGTCCATCCTTTTCTTATCAAATTATCATAAGTATTGATTTTATTATCAAGGCTGAGCCAGCTGAAGCAAATGATCTTGAGTGGAATATGGAATTCCCAAAGCAAGCTCAAATAGCCTTCCGATCTGTCAAAGACATTGGTTTTAGCGATGCATTCATACATCAGATTGGCTTTGACTGAACCCGTAGACTTGTTATACAACCATACCAAGGTATCAGCATTGTTGCTGATGCGAATTCCACCATGCATCAGTCCTTTAATATATTTAGACTAGGCTTCCTTCCAATGTCCTACAAGTTCAAGATCATCTGCAGAGATCCAGTAATCAGAATAGGTACAGGCCACACCTCTATTGAGAGCATCAGAAAGTGAAACAATGCCATAATCCTCCAAATATAAATGAATTCCTTTAGGTAGTGTGTAATCAGAAGATACACCAGCTATGGGGTCGAGACCAATTTTGATATACTTGCCATTGCCAATTTTCCAGCCAAGACACCTTGTAATCCAGGACAAGGCCCGGACGAACCCATTCCACATATGAGAAGTACCCTGCACTTTAAATGATTGCTGTCTGAGCCACACATCCACAAGGAGATTCTTGAGATATTTACTTTTTATAATATGTGACCACAACCCAGTACCATTCAGAACAAGCCAAAGACTTTTGGTTCTTAATGCCAAGCTGAACCATTCAAGATTTTTGATGTTCCAACCCCCGAGAGCATAGGGTCTGGAGATTATGGACCAATCAGTAATATGGTATCTTTGTTTTCCTTGAGAACAACCCCATAAAAAGTAAAAAATGTATCTCCTGATATAATTCATAATAGTGTTGGGCACACAGGCAAGTGTGAGCCAGTAGACAGTGAGACTAGTCAAGACAGATTTGACCAATACCAATCTGCTCCCCAGAGAAAGGAGCTTATAAGTCCAGTTATTCAATCTTTTTCCAAACTTCAATAAAAACCATCTCCAGTCCTTGATGCCATACCCCAGTGGCTTAAGGTAGTATCCCAGATATTTAAAACCAGCTGATATGGGCTCCATCTTGTAGGGCATAATGTTGGTGATTTGTTGCCTGATAGCCTCATCAATGTTATTGTAGAAAGGAGGACTTATCAATATTGATCTCCATGCCAGTGGCACTACAGAAAGTGTCAAGAATGTTCTTATAATTCTGCCACTCCGATAGGGTGCCAATACCAAAAAGTACAACATCATCAACAAAGAGTAAATGTGTGAGGTGTAGGCTCGAGCCAAGTTTGATACCATATATGTCCCCTGCCCTTTGAGCCTAAGAGATCAAGAGGCTTTAGCCTTCGATGACCAATATAAAAAGAAGTGGTGATAGTGGGAATCCCTGCCTGATGGCCCTAGAAACAGGAAAAAAAATAGAGGGAGTACCATTAATCAAATCAACAAAGTTAGTTGATTCCACACAACCCATGATCCAGCTTACAAAGTTGCCAGGAATGCCAATCTGAAGTAGGACTAATCTCAAGAAAGACCAGTTAACTCTGTCAAAAGCCTTAACCAATTCTAGTTTAAGGACCAATAATGGTTGGTTTTCAGTGTTGATTGAATGAATGGATTCTTGAACTATACCAACAGGTTCAATGATCTGTCTATCATGAAGGAAGCCAAACTGATACATGGAAATAGTCTTATCAAGTACAACCTTGAGTCTAATGGCAACAAGCTTGGAAATGGTCTTGTAAATCAGATTACAAAGGGAAATAGGCCTAAAGTTCCCCATGAAGATGGGTTTATCACACTTGGGAATGAGTGTCATAAAGGTGGCATTGAGGGCCCCAATAACTCGACCGTCTAATCTAGAGTGTTCAATGACATTTAATATTTCCTGCCCAACAAGACCAAAAAAATGAAGATAGAATTCCACCGACCAGCCATCTGGTCCGGGACTCTTATCTTTTTTGAACCCCTTAAGTACATCCTTAATGGTCTGGGACTCTTATCTTTTTTGAACCCCTTAAGTACATCCTCAACTTCCTGGGAAAGAGTTTGATAACATTAAGTTGTGCCTCAATATTTGTCTTGCCATCATCTGAGAAAAGTTTAGCAAAGTGATGTGCCCCTAGAGAGCGTAGCTTGGAATCATCCTCAATGGTTTCCCCAAACTAATTGTTGAGTGCCCAAATGGATTTCGAGTTCCTCCTGTCAGAGGCATAGGAGTGGAAAAACTTAGTGTTGGCATCACCTTCCTGAATCCAGTCCACCCTACTCTGAAGTTTCCAAGTAAGAATTTGATGGGAAAGTAGGGAGTCCTTCCTGCTTTTCAATACAACAAGGGACTAAGTATCAGCATCAGAGAGAATACCAAAAGGGTGAGAAGAGAGGAGAGCGACAATGGATAAATCGATCTCAATAAGCTCCTTGGTCGTCAGCCAATTTTTCTTTTTTTCCCAAGTCTTAACTTCATTTTTCAGCCTCTGCAATTTATAGTTAAAGTTAAACATGGGTCCAGTAGAAGGAGAAGGTTTCTTCCAAGAAGATGTAACAAGAGCATCAAAGTCATCTTCAAGGAGCCATGCTCGGTTGAATTTAAAGGGATAAAGATGATAATGCCTGCTGAAATTCCATTCAAGGCAAACCGAAAAGTGGATTGAGATTTTAGATGGTTGAATCCAAGATTTATAGCATCTGAGAGTAGGGACCAAGGTGTAAGAGGCCAAAAAATCTGTCTAGTCATTTACTAACACCATCAGAACCAACTCTGCCATTTCTCCAAGTTGGCCCAATCTTGGTGGGGGCTAGATCAACCATGTTCATGGAGTCTAGAAGTTGAGTGAAGTACAGAGATAGATTATCTCTACGAGCACGTTCACCCCAGATCTCAAATTCAGAGGTGGTAAAGTTTAGATCTCCCGCCAGGATAAGATTAGGAAAATGAAAGATGCCTCCAGCTACAACAGAGTCCCAAAAAGTAGTTCTGTTGGCATAAGGACCGTAACAATTAACCAGGGAGAAGACAGAGTCAAGGGCTTTGAACCTTGCATGGAGGAGAATGCCAGCAAAGGAGAGATAAGATTTACATCTGACCAGGCAAGGGTTCCAAGAAGATAGAGTACCTCTCGAAAGACCAAGTGCATCGATAGCACAGAATTCCCAGCCAGGATTCATTTAGGCAAAAAATCTAAGGGCAGTGAGATGGTCACACATAGTCTCCTGGAGCAAAATGATATCAGGGTTAAGAGAAGAAAACAGTTCCTTGAGGGGTTTCTGCTTGGTAGGCCCCCCAAACCCACGTATATTCATGGAAAAAATCTTCATGGTATAACCTAAGGAGCAGGTGACAAAGCTCCAAGTGCCTATGATGAGGGGTTGGATCTAGCAGCAGCTTTGATGCGCGCTAATAAAGGAGTGTACTGTCCAGAGGAAGGATGGATATTTTTGCCCCCTTTCTTAGCCTTTCTGATGGTAACGTTCTCGAATCTGATAGAGTTCAGTGGAAGAATTGAGGGTGAGATGGATGACTTGTCGGTGAAAATATTCAGAGATTTGAGGAGGGTAGGGTCATCAAAGGAGGAAGTGATTAAGGGGCTATGTGGAGAATCCAAAGTGGGAGAGGAGTGTGATTGAAGGGGGGGGGGGAATGATCCAGATTGAAAGGGGGAGGAGATGATAAGACAGCCTGTTCATGGGAAATAACAATCTGATCAGTGCATGAAGCTGAAAGGGCTAATGATTTGACATCCTTAATATACAAGAGTTCTCCTTTGGTTAAGTCACCAACAGAGGTAGGGGAAGAGGAGTCATATGTCCTGGCCATGGGTGGTGGTTTGGGTGCAGCAATGTGAGGTATAGCCTATGGCAGGGGATGTTGAGCTGAATGGTGTGAGGAAGAGGATGGCAAGCTCACAAAAAGAGGTTCACGTTCAGGCAAGCTAACAAGAAGTGGTTCAGGTTCAATGTAGCCAACACGAGCAGGGTGACCATGGAGTAAGATAGAGCAGAATTTCCTCTAATGCCCAGTTTCATGGCAATAACTGTAGCGAAAAGGTATCTTAAGATAATCGAGCTTTTGTGAAATAATAACATTGTTACAGTCAATCTCAGTCTCAGGGAGGAGCCCATGTGAGACATCTAATTCCACAAGAACTCTAGCCGAGTGTTTGTCGAAGGATGTATGGAAATCATTTTCCAAAGCCACAAATCTACCAATGGTGTTAGCAATGCCAATAAGAATATCTTTGGACTAGAGAGGGAAGGGTAAGGCAGGCATCAACACCCATAGGTGACGTATAGTGACCCTCTCCTTAACCGGGTCAAAATTCGAGTACCATCAGCTGAGAACAAGGGATCCATCACCAATGGTCTAGAGGGATTTGAGGATGCGAGAGGCATCGAAGTCTTCAAGAAATACAAAGACCAACCATCGATTCGCCAGAAGGCTAATGGTGGGTACGTAGGTAAGTATGGGTTTCCAGTGTTGGGTAGCCCGGTTCACCCACTCCTCTTTGTTCATAGAATAGTATTCCAGGCATCCTATGAGAGCACGATGGCAAAGCTCGGATATTCTGTCCAACATGATGTCCCTACCCACTACAAATCTACGCTTATGATCCAGAGCAGCAAGAACCTTGCTTTTACGCCGAGCATGAAATCTAGAGGGGTGAGTGGGATATTCCCTGGCCCCAGACTGGAGAGGGGGTTCTGCGGTCGCCATCATTAATATAAGAACACCAATAGTAAAAGATTCCACAGTCAACAACCCCGTCAAAGAGAAAACAACCGGCACGAGGAACCAAAGTATAATCAAGGGTATAATCTAACCGCAGACAATAGTACCGAGAATCAGTGCGGGTAACCAGGAAGCTGAACCAAGGGTAAGCCCTAACCGCCAATAAAAATCCGCGAGGAACCCGACTATAACCAAGGGTAAAGACTAACCGCAGATAACAGTGCCAAGAATCATAGCGGGTAACCAGGAAGCTATACCAAGGGTAAACCCTCACCGCATATAAAATTCCCCAGATAGAACCAAGAGATAAGACCCAACCAAGCTGGAGATAAGCAGAGTCAGGAGGCAGAACGGGAAACCAGTGCAAAACCCTGGGGAAAACCCTAACCACACAACAAAAACACTGTACGTTGGTGCGAGAAGCTGGAGAAACAAGACCAAGGGCAAACCCTAACCTCTGACATGTAGCCGAGAGAAATCTTAGACAGAACTGAGAGACAAGACACGGTCAAACCAGAAAAGAAATGACCAACCCAACAACAATAACCGTAGTTCCCACTTTTTTAAAATGGTTGGTACTAGCCCTCTGCTTAGAGGGCGAACTCCATCGACCTAGGATGCTCGAGAAACCGAAACCCAACAACAGTGACAAGATAGCTGACCCACAGCCAAAAATGAAAGAAAAACAAAGAATCGATTAATGGAAGGTACCTGTGCCATCAAATAGCCAACAATGAATAGTGAATGTGGTGACCACGAACTGCAGTGAGCAGAAAGACCTAACACCCAGAGTAGAGAACCCAAGTCAATGCCTCGATGCCAAACATCAAGTCAAATCCTTCAGTCACGGGCCACTGAAGGCCGACAAAGACCACTGTAAGACCCAGTATAGACCACCGAGGGACCCAGCATAGTCACTGAGAAACTCGGCAGCAGAAGCCCAAAATGTCCGAATAAAGCAAAGGGTTCCAGAAAATCAGGTAAAAACCACCAAATAGAGCAGTAGCCCGGTCCCGACAGCTACAAAACAGAAGAGTAACAAGAGCGTCTGAAAATGCGAGTCTGTAAGACGCAACAACGCAGAAACCATCAATAACAAGAATTCTAACAGTCCGGTTCAGCAGTAGAGTCTTCGTTCAAGCACAACTAATGTGTAACAAGGCCATTACCAAGAGAGTGCCCCATCAAACCCTAGGACCGCTCCGCTCCCACTTAGAGTGCCAAACTCTTTTCCAACTTTACTTCATGTATCGGCTAAATATATTGAGGACAAGTGAAATTGCAAGCCTTGTTATTGGTAAATATATTTAGGGCAAGTGACGAGTATCACTTTAGTCACTTATTCCTAATTATTTTGGAAGTCTAAACTTTCTAAGGGAGGGAGAGCTTTATTATGCTCCTGCAAAGACACTTGACACAAAAATAGATCTTGCATATGTATAAGTGACTAGTGCCTAATGGAGTCAAATGGAGTCAATTGTAAACACATGAAGTAGCATATGTGCAATAAAAAGACATAATATGCAATTAATGACAAAGTTATCACTAATTTATTATCTCCAAATAATTACCACAAAGCAAGAGCTATTAGATTTATATGATAATTATAAATCCCAATTTGAAATAATGCATTTAATAATTACGTATCTCACAATGAAACTGGACAAAGCATTTAAATACTATTAACTTTTATATTTGAAAACGTAAACAATAACCTAACCCTTGCAAAGTCTGCAGCGTGAGAGAATGTGAGAGGTTAGTGTATCGCAACGACAGGAGAGGAGGCTTGGTGAGCATGCAACGGTGATGAGTATGTTAGCAGCAGGCTTAGAGGCTTGCAGATGGAGGTAAGCTGCAAAGGTAGTGAATGGAGAAGGGATATGCGGCGATGGGCTCTAGAGTGTGGAGAAGATAAGAGTTGGTCACAGCCAATGGTGAAGTAGCAGCAGGTGGAGGTGGCGATGGAGGAGGTCGCTACGAGGAGAGAGGATGGAGTAGGCGAGTCATGGGAGGTCGCAAGGGAGTGAAGGGAGAGGACCAGGCTTGGGTAGACACGCCAACGAACTAATGCGATGGGTGTGTGGTGGAAAGGTTGTTGTTAAAGTAGCTTAGGAGGACCGCTAGGGTATCTGCATGGGATGAAGAGCGCATGGGATGGGCGATAGAAGGTTAGCAGGGTGTTTGGGAAGCTCATTGCCCGATGCTAAGGAGAAGCTAGAGCAGCATCAAGATGAGCTCGTGGAGGAGGTAGCGTGAAGGCAGCCTGGAGATGGGATGGATGCCGCGTAGATAGAGGATGGCACTTTAGGAAGGCAATGTGGGCTGCTATAGTGTAAGGGAAGTGGGCCAAGGCTAGGGAAACCGCTTGTAGCAAATAATAGTTGATGAAGACGAGTTGGAAAGGCAACAGAGGACAATAGGGGAAGATGGAAAGAGATCATGACGGCAAGAGTGTAGAGTGTTGGAAAAAGTAATTGCTCGCAGATCCATACCTGACTTTCAGCCGACTCTGTCAAAGTCTGTATCACACAAGATCTTGTCGGTCAGTCTGACAAGAGGGAAGAGTCCATGATTCGGCAATGTAAACCAGTTGAATTTATTTCTGAAGCTAAGTTGTTAGGTAGATAGTTATTACAGTGTTTAATGAAGAGTCAGTAGATTCATGTAGAAGCAATTTTCAGGTTGCCTATAAATAGAAGAAGCAAATTGTAAATCGAGTTAGACAGTAGAGAGAAATCTGGGTGAGAAAGGAGAGAAAGAGAAGTTGAATCTCAAGCTTCTGTGTATGTGATTCAGTCGAAGAGCCGAAGCTCTGTAAAAGGATCAGTCGGTGAGCTGACAAGTCTGGATAGACAAGTTTGTAAGACCTTTGTTATTTCCGCATAGTTATATATATGAAATAGTTTATGGTTGAATGCATGTTTATTTGACCGCACATTATTTCCAGATTTACTTGTGTAAATGTTGTTTACATTTACCTGTTAAGTGAAAGATCAAAGAACCCATAAATTTCTCACCGCGTGAAAGTTCCAAGTTTTACAGCACATTGGTTGACTCAAGTCTTCCTACATATTTGGGCATATGTTTTTATAAGTTCTTTGGATTTGTTAATGTGTCAATTTTTACTCCACCTTACTCACATGTGAAAAGCATTTGTAATTTCTTAAGTCTTTTAGACTAAGAAACATACTCTGTAGATTTCGACCAAAGTGAACCGACATGGTCGGTTGAGTAAGCGGACTTGAGAGGTCGAAGAGGTGAGCCGACTTGAGAGGTCGAAGAGGTGAGTCGACTTAGAGGTCGAAGTCAGCAGACTTCGAAGTGACAAGTGGTCGAGGCAAAATCAGTCAGTAGAACCAACAAATAAGTCCAAGTAAATCAGTCCAATCGAAAGGCCGACCAAAGTTGATAGACTTGTCTAGAGGAGAGATAGACAAGTTTCACCCGACAAGTGAAAAAGTGAAAAAGAGGTCGACGTGAAAATATTTAATTTTTAATATTAACTGAGTCGTAAACTCAAGTTTAGTTGGTTTGGTTTTGGCTAACACAGAGGAAGGTGGGTCGAACCTTAACCCTAAAAGCTAGCTAAAACTAACCTAAGAGAATTTACCCTATACTAAGACTAATCCTAATACTATCACAAACTAACCTAAGACTAATCTAAAGCTAACCTAAGTAACTAAACTAGTCAAAAACTAGGTTTTGTGAGGGAAAGGAGTGTGAAAACCCTAGTACAATCCCTACCTAACGTAGGGTTTTTTGAGGAGGAGCACTAACCTAGTGAAGAAAGGTCCTAGGTTAAGCAACTAGCCTGGCAAAGCTAAGGAGAAACCATAGGGCTCCCTCACAAGAAGGTGTTCCATTATAGCTAAGGTGACAGGAAAGAAAGCAGTGACCTATCCTAGGACAAAGTGCAACTCTAAGGCTATCACTAAGACTTTAGACATGCACATCCACCAACATCCAACAAAAAGGTAAGAAGCCTGACTTCCTCGTGCTTGTGTTCATCCAACAAATCAGAGCATCACCAAAAGCAGAGATTCACCAAAGAATTACCAGAAAAACAGCTTGCATTAACCATAAAACTTCCTCACCAGTAGCACATCCATCCAGAGAAAACTATAAGTAGGGTAAAACAAGTGCATAATGCTTTATCCCATAAGTTCTGATTTAAAGTAAAAATGAGGAGATCTATTTATATGATCTCACACTCACTTATCGAGGCTTGCATGCCTTGAAACAAGTAAATTTATAATCATTTAATGTCAACTTAAAATTAGAAGAAAATAATAATAAAAATATAAACTATGGTAGGCTATTTGGGGGTATTTGTATCCCTAGGTGCCAAAACATGCTCAAATAACTGAATCGCTCTAAACGAAAGGCCGGAGCGGGCTGGAGGGAGGGTGTTATGCCCCATCTAACCCCTAGAATGATGTCAAATCTTTCAACACCCTCCTCAAAGCATGGAAATGACCTGGTATGGAAGATGTCTTCGTTTGAGGAAAGAATGTCAGGGAGAGCAAGGACCCACTGACTGAAGGGCTAGGAGGGTGCATGAAGTGGTCGTAACTGAATACTAGTGTCTCATTGCTGAAGCAGAGACTACCAGAGTGCGCAAGAAAGGAATGGGGCCATGAGACCTAGTAGTCAACCTTTATGGGCCCCGAACACCAACCTTGAGGTTAAAAACCTCTTTAAGTGCCAGGAGGGTCCGACCATGACTGCCATTTCTCAATACCACCCCTCCTAGTCGAAAAAATTGGCCCTCTCTGCCTGGGGTACACCTGAAGGTGCGTTAGGTGCAAGTGCAGCGTAATAATACACAAATTCATATTTCTTCTACAATCATTTCTTGCGATGGTAAATGTTTTCCACATTTTATGTTAAAACGATCCCATGTGGATTGTTGTTGGATGGCTTGGATAGGACTTCTTGGATGATCCCACATATTGTTGTTGGATGGCTTGGATAGGACTTCATTCAAGAAGGAAAATAATGAAAATCCAAATCTTGATCGGGAAATATTTTTCAATAGAACTTTGTGATAATTATTGATGGAAAATCTTGCAACAAATAAATATTTCCCATTGATAATTTATTTATGGAGTATTGTAAATTTCATTAAAATGTTTTTTCATAAATCTAACTGTTTTTTTTTTCAATGAAAAAAGTTGCACTTCATTTTGAAATAGATCAACAAGTCCTTTTTACAGGGAGCTAATAATATCCAGACTACATTGAAACACAATTCTAGAACAAAACCAGAAAATATAAAAAAGTATTTTGATTGAAACTAAAGAAAAAAAAATTGTTTTGAAAGGAAAAAATTACTGTATAGTCATCCAAAAAATAGTCTATCTAAAGGCATAGGTAATGTCGGTTGAAAACTTATAAAACAAAAATTTGGAATCGATCCTCTTGAAAACATGAAGTCGCTATACTCGAAATAGTACAGAAAGCCTTCTTCAACATTTAAAGCATGTTTAGATAGCACATCAGCTATCTTATTGAACTCCATGTAAATGTGTTGGAAAGAGATCTTGGCAAAATCATCCTCCAGCCTTGTAATTTTATCCTTTCAGCTTTCAAGAGCAAGAACCTATAATTGACATTTAAAAAGTACCCAATCATTGATTATCTTCAAGTCTACTGCAACCTGCAACTCATAAATATTTTTTAAACAAGCAAAATGAAGGAGTGTAATACCCCGGTTTTGACCCCATGGTATTGAAATTGTATGTGATGTAAATATCGTTATTAAATCATGGTGATGAACTAAAGGCCAAGGACCCACCATGCATTTAGTGTTTTATGTATCGACAATTAAAATCGATACCTATGGTTCGACAATTAAAAGTCAATGCTGATGGTTATTGTGCTAGTCAGGCACATTATAAATTGGGACGTCATGTAAAAATGCAATTTAATAAAATTACCCACATCTAGCTATGTCAATGCAACAAAAGATATTGGGGCATGATTTCACAAGGAATAGGGAGGGAAATTATTCAAGCCTTTGAGCCAATGTTGCAAAGCCAAATTTCAATGGGAGAACCCATAAAGCTGTAAACTACCCATCTTGTCTTTTGTGCCCAATCATTTATTTCTTCCAGAAATTGGTTGAGGTAGTTAATTCCTTGGGATGGGAAGAGTATGGCAGTCAAATTCATATTGGGGAAGCCACCCATTTTGGGAAAATCGAATTTTGACTTATGGGGCAAGAAAACACCCACGAATGTCTACCCAAGCCATTATTCATTCACGTTCTCCATTTCTTCATGCAGCTGGAGCTTGCTATCCGTTTCTCCTTCATGATTTCTGCCGTTTCTCCTTCACGATTTCTGTCGTTTCCCTCATTTTCCCATACCCGAAAATCTATTTTTGTCTTGCTCAATGGCTACGAAGCAGATATCCACGATTTGGGGATTTATAGCAGTCATTTTTACTCCTGGAATTCCCAAAAATGTTTTCTAAAATCGTATTGCTCACCCAGGGTTGTTTTGCCCCTCTGCAAATTTGTTTTTGGGTGCCAATACGTTTTTCCTCATACCAATAGTTGTATTTTGTTGTTGTGTGCATCCCTTGCTTTGGTATGAAAGACTTTGGAGTGGAAGAGGCCAAGAATTGGCTTGATAAACCTAGTGAAGAGAGAAACCTCACAAACAGATCAAGAGCGACTGGCAAATCTTCTATGCACACCCTGAAGAGCACTAGAAGAGAAGGTGTGGCCTGAGGGACTGTGTAGTAGTGAAGGGAACACTTCCTTTTGTTGGGTATGTAGGTATTGTGGATGCCAATCTAGATAGATCTGGTGCAGGTGTCCATAGCTCTATGGTTGAGCTCACTAGCTTAGCAATTCTACATTTCCACTTCCTTAGCAGCTAGATAAACCCAACTGTGTTTGGCTTGGTTGAGTTTTGATATGCTTTTGGCTATGTGTGAGTCTGTTGTTCCCTAGTTCCCTATGGAAGTCATGCCCAGCTCGAGGGTGGCAATGGTGCTGAGAGATTGACGAGCATACTGTCCTATGGTTGGGTGGAACGTTGCAGCGACATAGCTAGTTGCGGGACAAGTTATTTTCAAGATAAGTATTATGTGTGTATATAATTTCTGCAACTGTATTTGTTTAAGAATTATTATGAATATGTTGAATGCTTGAATGAATGATTTGCTTCCGCTATATATTATTGCATTATGCATCTGTGTATGTATTTATATTCAATGCATTTTATGTTTATGTTCATGGGGCTAGATTCCCTAGATTATTATGTTAGAGCAGTGTTGTAGGTCGCGTCCTCTCCTTGGCGAGTTAAAGGGGAGGGGACGTGACAAGGAGATCCCACAATGCTAACAGTTCACCCCCAGTATTTGTACCACCACCACAAGAATGTTTAAGCTAATAAATCTTAGAATTTCCCAAATACAAAATAGTCCCTGCCCCACATCTAGTACAATTTTCTTGAGATTCACCATCAAACATATTGTTAGAATTTTGATGGCTATATTATATCTTCAAACAATTAACACTAATTCATCATAAACATAAGCAATAGGATCACTGAAAGAAAGAAAAGCACATCAAGACAAAAGAACACAAAGATTTTTCTCTGGAAACCATAAGGGAGAAAACCCAACAAGTTCTTTAATATAGGTTCTGTCACCAAGGCAATGTCACACTAAGATAAGACAAACACAAGTACTTCTTCTCTCCAATGAACCTCTTCTCTATCTCTCTCGCGCACTTGATAGAGTGAGAAGTGTGTCCAAATGAGAGGTGTGCCCTCTCTATTTATACACATTAAGTGTGTGACCTTTTTCCCTAATTGGATCAACTTGTTACTCTTACAAGGATGACTTGTCTAGGGATAACAATTATATAATATTTATTGTGGGTATTATTGACCTGACTTACAACAAAAGGTTTACATTGATTATTTCGAGTACATTTACATGATTAAGTACATCAATAACATCTCTAGAAGGTGGTACAACAATAATACAATAAATGTACAACAAAAATATGTAACACCTTGGTTTTGACCCCAATTGCATTAAATTGTAAATGATGTAAAAATCATTATTAAATCATGGTATGGAGCTCAAGGCAAAGGCCACACCATGGATTTTGCGTTTATGTTTCGGCAATTAAAATCGATGCTGATGGTATTCATGCTAGTCGATGGCACAGTAATTTTGGACATCATGTAAATATGTAATTAACAAAAACACTCACAAATAACTATGTCAATGCAACATTAAAGAGATGAGAGCATGATTTCACAAGGACTAGGTGTCTCTTCTATCTAATTATTTTAATAATTAGATAGAAGATATCAATAGCATATTTATATTTGTACATACATTTCCTCTCTCACATAAGACTTGAATAATCTTTGAAAGTTGTTTTATTTATATTATAACTATATATTTCAAATAAAGATATTTGAGAATTGCATGCAATCATGTATCTAAAAGATAGGAAGAAACATATCTATATTTCATAAGAGAAACAATATGCCATGGAAGGTATATAAAGATAGAAATTCATGGTGTATTGAAACAAAATGTATTTGATTTAGGAAATGCTTGTAATAACTAAGAATTCTTCTAAATGAGTTATTAGTCAATTTCTTTTAATAATTAGATAGAAGATAACAATAGCATATTTATATTTGTACATACATTTCCTCTCTCACATAAGACTTGAATAATCTTTGAAAGTTGTTTTATTTAAATTATAACTATATATTTCAAATAAAGATATTTGAGAATTGCATGCAATCATGTATCTAAAAGATAGGAAGAAACATATCTATATTTCATAGGAGAAACAATATGCCATTGAAACAAAATGTATTTGATTTAAGAAATGCTTGTAATAACTAAGAATTCTTCTAAATGAGTTATTAGTCAATTTCACTTAATGATCTTAACCATAACCCAACGGGTTTGCTCAACTAGTTGTTGCTGGTGTTGTTGGGTATTTGGTTAGTTCATGTCCATAGGTGCCTAGTCCAAATCCCTCTAGATGAGGTGCACTAGTTTACACTAATGTGTTTGTGAAAGAATCCATCCAATGACGCGAGGAAGCATCCCTTAGGTTTCCCCATGAGGTTTTCCTTGGGGAAAACAAACAATCTTAACCACCACTACCTTGTTATTCCGACCTACTTTCCAATTAGTGATATTCACATTTACACCTTCCATAATGGTAGTATGAAGCTATTGAATGTGCATACAGATGAGAGGTTCACTCAAAAGTGTCTCCTTGACTTGATGATGAGTTACTACTTCAATCATGACTCCATAGAGATAGCACAATTTCATTCTTGTATCATCTTCTAATTCACTTTGATATACCAATTCCCTAGTCAAGAATGTATGCTAATATAATCATTTATTTGGAATTTTGAAACCATGGCTTAAAGTTATAATGTGATATAACCCTTAATAACATCGCAATGAAATGTAGCCCTTGATAAACACAACAATGCGACATAACCCTTAATGAACGTTGAATGTCACAGCACAACTAAAAGCATAAATCCATTTAACATTTGCATTTTGCACCCATCATAACATTAAAATGAAAATGTTTCACCAAACTTTGATAGTGTAATACGAAATTTTTATAGCTTAATATCGAAACAAGTCATTATGATAATAATTATAATAATTAAAATAATTTATGCTTTAACTAATAAATTAAAAGAATTTATGCACCACCATTCACTTATTAAGTTAATGTGATATATTATTTATTCACAACTTTTTTATTGCTAAAAATTAATATACATTAAAATCAACTAATAAATTAAAATAATTTATACACCAGTGTTGACTTATTCAGTAAATAAGATATGGTTACTTTTGTATTGCTAAAAACAACACACATTAAAATTTTATATACTGATATGACATATTTTCATAATGTATAAATATTTTTTTAATAATTCACTTAAGAATAAATTAAGTTTTATATTATTTTCCATAAGAGATTTAACTATAACAGTCATTTACAATAAAATGAATATATAAAAAAATTATGATTTTGATATTAATTTATTCTAATAATGGAATAAATATTATAAGAATATTGTTAAATTTTTACATGTAAATAAATCTTAATTAAATCATATTAAAATTAAATTAATGAGGAATGTACTAAATATAAAAAGTCAACATAAATTAAAAAAATAACTCTTAAATATATATTTTTGTTTAATTTCATTTACAAGTTCAAGACAAATAAATGGTAAAGGACAATAAATTTTTGAGAATTTACAATAAATCTTAGTCACATCATTGTAGAGTTATTTTATTGATTTTATTTATAGTCAATTTAGAAAAATAATTCAACCATGGTTATTTATATTGTGCATAAAAAGTAGTGTAGGAGGTGAGTTGTCATATATAACTACCCCATAAAACCCCTAACTCATAATATTTTAATATATCTTATCTTATATTGGTATTCAGAGTCATCAACAATAATAGAATGTTTAATATGATATAGTATTTATTCACAACTTTTTTAATATATGATATATTATTTATTCACAACTTTTTATGCACAACTTATATTGTGCATAAAAAGTAGTGTAGGAGGTGAGTTGTCATATATACCTACCCCATAAAACCCCTAACTCATAATATTTTAATATATCTTATCTTATATTGGTATTCAGAGTCATTAACAATAATATAATTGTTAATATGATATTATTTATTCACAACTTTTTTATTGCTAAAAATTAATATACATTAAAATCAACTAATAAATTAAAATAATTTATACATCAGTGTTGACTTATTCAGTGAATAAGATATATTATTTACTAGTAACTTTTTTATTGTTAAAAAACAATATACATAACTTTTTTATTGCTAAAAACAACACACATCAAAATCTTATATATTAATATGACATATTTTCATAATGTATAAATATTTTTTTAATAATTCACTAAAAAATAAATTAAGACTTATATTATTTTCTATAAGAGATTTAACTATTACATTCATTTACAATAAAATGAACATATAAAGAAATTATGATTTTGATATTAATTTATTCTAATAATGCAATAAATATTATAATAATATTGTTAAATTTTTACATGTAAATAAATCTTAATTAAATCATATTAAAATTAAATTGATGAGGAATGTACTAAATATAAAAAGTCAACATAAATTAAAAAAATGACTCCTAAATATATTTTTTTGTTTTAGTTTATTTACAAGTTTAGGACAAATAAATGCTAAAGGATAATAAATTTATGGGAATTTACAATGAATCTTAGTCATATCATTGTAGAGTTATTTTATTAATTTTATTTATAGTCAATTTAAAAAAGTAACTCAAACATGGTTATTTATATTGTGCATGAAAAATAGTGTAGAAGATGAGTTGTCATATATACCTACCCCATAAAACCCCTAACTCATAATATTTTAATATATCTTATATATTTGTAGTACATCTCTTATTTTTGTTATATTTATTTTAACAACTTAAAAAACTAAACTTTCAATTTGAAATATACATAAATTTTATTTATTTTTAAAATATATATTTAATTTTTAAAATTATAAACAAGTTCTTAACATTTATTTTGATCTATATTTAAAATTAATATATATATATTTTAATAATCAAATGCTATTTTTAAAATGTTATTTTATGATTAAAAATAAAACATTATTATTTTTACAATAATATCATTTTCAGAAAATAAAGAACTTTCTTAATCATTCAACGAACCTCACTGCAGTTCGATGGTAAAACCAAATGAAGAACAATTATGTACATCGCCACGAGTTAGATAAATCAATAGGTATATAAAGAGATGGAGATGGATAGCGGCGCTTTTTAACAGATGTAAACATACACTTACGAAATTTTCCACCCGAATTAGTTTTCCGCTGCGAAAATAAAGGTTGTTGGCACAATCCATGGCTTCCACGTGAAAGATCCTAAAACCACTGAAGGGAAGCTCATCAATGCAGCCAAGTACAAAAAAGAAAAAACCCCAAAGGAAAGGACGTCGACGGATGGCATGGGTTGAAAACCCCCGCCTGCAGGTACTGATCGATATGAATTTTCTTGATTGATTCATTTAGAATTTACTCCATTTTTTACATGCATTTATTGTGCTCCTATTGCAGATGATTTATGAAGACATTATCGCTCTGAAAGAGCCCGACTATTCCATCCCTTAAGTGATAGAGAAATTCATGAGCGAAAAGTATAAATCCTTCTCGGTTTTTACTCCATAGACCTATTACTTTATCAAAACATATTGTATTCACTTCACAGGGTTGTATATTATTATTCTTCAGCATGGAGAAATCCAAGGAGATATGGGTTAAAGGCTCTTCAAGCACGGCGATAAACCTGGCCTTATCATATTCAAAGAAAATCTTTGAAGGGTAAGTACAAAAATGGCTACTTAGTTGTACAATCCCAGGTGCCATCGACCATTGATCTTACCAAATATATAGATATACAATAAGGTAATATTACCAGTTTTAATTGCTCGAGAAAACTTTGTCGGCAACATCAATTATGAATTAGTTGCTTAATCAAACTCTCAAATTGAAACTAACATGCATTTTGTTGCGTTAATAGTTGGTCAAGTGTAAAAATGTGTTGTGGATTGGGAAAATTCTGGTGTTGCTTTGTCGCGTTGATGCAAAAAGATAGATTCCCTGTAGCTCTGATGATCTTATTTTTGTTTTAAGATCATTAAAATCATTATATAAATTAAATCTATGGACCGAAATTAACGACTAAACTTGAGGATTCCATGGATTAAATCTCCAAAAGTTGTTTTATAAGTTACCCAGGCTTTATCCCTCCCATGGCTTTTTCCTCGAAGATTGTGTCTGCCATATCAACCAAAAGTTCTAGGGTTTCTTGATGGTAAACCTATCTTCAATAAGAAGCTCACTGTCCAACTCCATAAAACTGTGAAAGAAACGACTCCAAAGGTGGTGGGCCCAAGGCCAAGGCCGGAGTAAACTTTTTAGTCGACCATTTGTACGGGCCCAAGGGAACGACCGAGTAAACTTTCTACCAGACCATTTGCATAGATGGGACGACCAGCAATGCCTGATGTGAAAGCTCACGCGAGCCAGGTCGTCCGATCAGTGCAAAATGATCCGGTAGAAAGTTTACTCCACAAACCAACAGCAGTTACTAAAGCTGGTTGCTTCCAAGGTTTATCAATAAGAAAATGGGCTATACTGGATCGACCATAGCATTTTCAATGACTCTGTACTCTTGTACTTATTTTTACACCAGTTTTCTAGTTGGGAAATCCTCATCCCTCGCCAATATAACAAATTCTCCTTTGATGCCGATAATGCCTTGAATTCGTATAAATACATGACAAATATCTAAGATAAGAGAAAATATGTAATTTAAGCTTTGCAGACTTGCCAGTATCCAGGAGGTCCTTCTTCGGCAACAAAAAATTCATGGAGGCAAGCAAAGCTCATGGCAGAATCCGGGTATTCTGATTGTTTCCCTTCCCTTCTATTTATGTTGATAACTTTATTGTTTTTTTTTAGCATACTAAGTACTTGATCTTCACCATTGAAGAACAAACAGGATGCCATTGGAATCACATATGTCCCATATGGAAACATTGGTATTCAGAGTCATCAACAATAATAGAATTGTGATCAGCTAAATTTATTGCTATGGTTAAACTTGATTAGCCTTTTTATATTTTATTTATATTTTCAGTCGTCGAGGGTTTTTAATGTCTAAAAACATAGTAAATAATGATAAATATTTGTCCATGTCCTTCAATGCTACCACTTTATATATTCTTCACACTTTTGACAATGTGAAAAGAATTAAAACAAGGCAAATTATGAAGCAAAGCACATGCAACTCAATAATTGCAAGAAGGGTTATCGCTTACAGCATCCTGGTGTATAATCCACAATGCTCTGCGGAAGGTAGAGCGTACCGGATTTCTAGAACTGGATCTTACTGGGAAGTTTGGAGAACAATCTGAATTTAATTCCAGCACTTGTCAACTGTCCCGCACTGATTCCCTTTAGAAACTCGTGTTCACCAGATGGAAGAGAAATTAATTTTTTTTTTGTTGTCTTCTAATAAATTAGCAATTGCCCCAAAAAAATGCAATTGTTGAAGGAAAAAAAATTGGGAAATCAAGTAGATGTAATGAAGTGAAAATAGTAGTAAAATAATGTCATGAAAAGTTTGTTGCATGGTTTCCTTTGAATGGTCTAATGATGTTTGAATTAAAGTTTTTATGAAGTATGATGTTAATTCATTTGCAACTTCTTGATTTTATTTTAAAATTTTCCTTTAAAAAAAGGGAGTTCTATTACAATTCTAATTTTTCATGGTTGTTTGGAAAAATAAGTTTGTATTTTGATCCCTTTGGTTAGCCATCTTATCTGGAAATTTTGATTCTAGAAAAATCTCCTCTTTTCCCTTCAAACCATCCACCTTATGAATAAGTTAAATTTTATTTTGATTTACACGTTTAATTATTCCTTGTTAATTGGTAAGTGTGTAATGTCATATATTTATATATGTTCCTCTTCTAAAATATATTAACAATATCATCTTATTCTAGACCTTAATGTCAATGTAGAGATGCTTCTACTTTTCACTTATTCCGATGGGGTTATTGATGGGATTTTGGTAGGTGATTTTTTTTTGTAGTTGGAAAAAAAAGAGGTAAGTAAAATAAGTAAAATCTACCTCTAGCTACATGTATAAAGAACATCGAAAGGAAAAAAAATAGGCAAGAAAAGTAGATGTAAACATCACTAATCATTATATAAAATAGAAAAAATAAATGCTAAATATTAAGTACTATAGCAATTTATTAACTCATTGTATGTGGTACATCTTATTTTGTTAAGTACTAAAAATATATTGAAGGAAATGTACATCGCAATTTAAATTAGCGGTTAGTGTCTTTCTAAAATAGAGTAGATGACCAACATATTTTTGTAAGTAAAAACGTGTGGGAGAGTCCCCAAAAAAGATAATGGAAAATGTGACGAGTTGTTTTCCAAGAAGTTTGTAAATTGTTGAATATGATGCCATATTAACAAGTATATTGAAATTAAATAAAAAAAATTGAAAACAAATTTGTTTGAATTGACTATATATATAACTAATAAAAAAACTTATGTTAATTTAAATACAACAAATAACATCTTAAAATCTTATCAATACTCATATCACTTCAACCCAATCTAATTTTTTTGTTTGGGGAATGAATGAGCTCTACTTGCTCCCATTTAATATTTATAAGTGTTCTTTCCTAAATATAAATATCCTTAATTTTGATATCAATTCAACCCAATCATTTTGTTTGAGGAATGAATTAGCTTTACTTGCTCCCATTTAATATTTATAAGTGCTCTTTCCCAAATATAAATATTTTTAAAATTTTGAAATAAAGTAAATGTAAATGTTTTAATCACAATACATTGTTAAAATTCAAAGTATAAAAGATCACATTTTGAAGTGCTTGTTTCCAAAGACATCGTGTCAAATCTCTTTCATTTAAGAATGTAAAATTGATCAAAATTACAAAGTATTCTTTTCCAAATAAAAATATTCTTACTTTTAAAGTAAAGTAAATGTAAATGTTTTAAATACAATACATTGCTCAAGATATAAAAAAATACATTATAAAATGTTGGTTTCCAAAAACATTATGTCAAGCCTTTTTCATTTAGAAATATAAACGATTAAGTTAAATAAAACAATTTTACATATTTTTATTAAATTAAATTAATTCACATTTATAAAACGTGTTTGCTTTTCATAACTTATAAAAACTTTATTTATCACAAATTATGAAAACTTTAAGTTATATTTAAGAGTCACGTGTTCCTTACCCTTTTTACTTATCATATTGCAATGGAAGCTTTACATTAAGCATATGTAGTTTGTTTGGATGTGTGGAGATTTTATCTTCTTCAAAAACCATTTTATCTTACTAAATTGTTTTTAATATATTAGTTTTAACAAGGTACCTTGATATTTTAACAGGTGATACCTTTTTTATATTTAATATATATAAGAACTTTTTTATGAAAAAAAAAGGTACCTTGATATTTCAAAGCAAGTCAAATTTAATGCATATAAATAAAGAGATTATTTTTTATTATTATTTAAAAATGTGGTATGTTTTTCTTTATTCATAATATTAGTGGATGAAATAAATAAGCTCTAAATTTTATATTTGTATTCTTTGATGACTAACATTAAATCATCTCTGTTGTTTGTAAATTCTATATTTGTACATTCTTTGATGACTAACATTAAATCATCTCATCTTTACCAACAACGTAATTTTTTGTATGTTCTTCAACTTCACACAATAATTTGTAGAAAGTACATTTAATGACATACAATGTTGGATGCTTTCCACTCTTTCTAGCTTGGAACAATGGTTAACATTTATGAATCAAAGATTTGTAACCTAGCCCATTGATCGTATGCTCTTCAACTTCTTAGGGAAAATTGCATTCAACTCTCTCAAAGATACCAATGTTTCAATAGGATGCAACTTCTCCAATTCTACGCAACCACCAATGTTTACTTTTGATTTTTTGCAATACCATAAATCTTATCTATTTTCCTCAAACTATAACAATAAGTAAATGATAAATGCATGAGTATATTTGGAATTGTTCCAACCTCCAACACATTATTACAATATGCCATAGAAAGATATTGAAGGTTGCATCAAACACCTCAACAAATGATAGCTTTGTTCGATAATAGTGAACCATTGGAGCTCGGGAAGTATGCAATTGCAAATGGAAGACTCCAAATTACTCATTGTTTCTCTTTCTCCAATCACCTCCTTTATAAACAAAAAATCGTGTATCAATGGACACAATACTATACTCATCTCAGTTGATTTAAGGGTGTCACTGCTATACCCACTGACAAAAAACTACTTGGAGTATGTGGCAAAACCAATTTTGGTTGGCTAATTACAACCGGGTTGTTGATGTGCCTGTCATTGGCTTACATACTCGCTATGAGGATTTATAAGGGTGCTTTAGGCAAGGTGCCCACACCATGATGAACAAAGTTCCTCATTTTTCCAGCTTCTAATAAAATGAGAGACATCTTAATCCAACAACTGGTAACTTGTTAAGAGTTAAGGCAAATCTATTCACAAACACTTAATAAGTTTGGTTAAGATGATACCTTTGAAAATGACTTTAAGTAGTTGTTTCACTAAGGTATCCAAACATTTACTAAAAACCCCATTCATGAAATGTTTCTTTTATATATATATATATATATATATATATATAAAAGTGAAGAGTATGTGTGCACTTGTCTCATTTGTCAACAAGACAAGTCGTGCACCAAAAAGAAAGAATGCTTGTTACAACCGCTTCTCATTCTAGAGAAACCATGGACTTCATAACGCAACAACTAGTTGTTCAGGGGTTCAACGACACCTTTGTGGTGGTGGACCATTTCTCCAAGTATGCGATGTTTTTCCTATGAAGTCCACGTCAAAGGCATCAGATGTGGCAAGGTATTTTTTCAGCCATGTGGTAAAGTTTTGGGGTTTGCCACTTAGCATTGTTTCTAAGCGGGATGGTTTTGGCCAGCACTCTTCAAGTTAGTCGGGACGCAACTGCTCACAAGTTCGGGTTTTCATCCTCAGATGGACAAACGGAGAGGGTGAACAATATCCTGGAGAGCTATTTGAGTCACTTTGTGCACGTTGATCGACATTATTGGCCCGAGCTACTAGACACAGCCTAGTTCAACTACAATATGCATACAAGTTCTGCAACAGGCTATAGTCCCTTTGAGATGGCGATGGGACAGAAGCCGTTGACGCCACAAGTCATTGCAAACGGACAACTAGGTGCCAACCCAGCTGCGACGGAGTTTTTCAGATAATGGAAAGACAAGCTTGAAGTGGCTAGGACACACCTAGAGAAGGCTGCGAAACACATGAAGAAGTGGGTTGATAGAGGAAGATGAGACGAAGAGTTCCAAGTGGGGCAGTACGTCTTTCTTAAGCTTAGACGTGAATAGTTTGTACCACCAAAGGGAGTGGCAAGCTCTTTGATGCAGAATTACGATGGCCCATTCGAGATACTTGAGAAAACATCAAAAACCATTCTCGCACTTATGAGTGGGAAGTTGTTCAGAGATTTTTCATATAACTTCTCAGCAATAAACGGCTTATGTACATATCTAACCCAAAAGAAAGATATGTAAACAAACAAATAAATTATTTTAACGTTGATGCGAAAGAGAGGTAAGTAAGAGACTTCAAAAATATTTCGACAAGATTTTTAAAGACTAAACTTGGTTACTTAGACCATTTAACTACGGTTTTAGTTCCCATCCAGACTCCCATGGTTTGATATTTCTTAGCCTAAAAACTTAAGAAATTACAATTTTTTTTCACGGACGGGTAACATAAAGTAAAACTCAACATAACAACAATTCGACAGAATATCAAAATCATCTAACTAAACATTAAGAAGACTTGTGTCCACCACTCTCTCTTAAAACATGAAACTTTTTCTGGGTGAAATGTTTATGGATTCTTTGATCTTTCACTCAAACTGTAAATGTTAACAACATTTACTCAAGTAATTCCGGAGAGAATGTGCGGCTAAATAAACATGTATTCAACCATAAACTACTTGATTTATAAACTTCTTCTTCTATATATAGACAAACTAAAATTGTTGAAACTAGTGACTCAACATTAAAGACTATTATAACTCTTTACTTAAAAACTTAAGTTCAGAAATTTAGTTAGACTGGTTTATATATGACAGTAACGAACTCTTCATTTGGTCAGATTGTCAAGACACATTGTCAGATTTTGTGACACAAACTGAACTGATTTGGACTCTGCCAAAGTCGGTTGAAGTCTGATACTGATTTGATTTGCGAGTAATTAATATAATTAATATTTCCAACATGAATAAGAAGAAAGTATTTGAGTCCTATGCCATAACTTAGAAGGGAGATATGGATGTCGGATAAGCTCTTATCGTGGAGCTCTCAGCAAAAAACCTTAATCCAAAGACCGACGAGACACATGAATATGTTTTTCCCAAACAAATTTCTCCAGCAGACTTAGAATTCTGACTACACTGTTATTATGTTTACATCTCAGACAGATGAGGTCTCCTTCAGGTTTAAACGACATTTGAACATTCTTAACTTCGGTCTCAAGCCTCAAACCCTCTCTCTTCAAGCAGGGCCAAGAGCAGTCAAGCCCTCTTTACCCAACGAAACCAAAAGAGAAGTCGATCTGCCCTTAAAACAGATTCAACACTCTTGATTATTCTGGGAGCATAGTTTATGCAATTCTAATAACCAAAAATTATCCTTTGAATCATTTCTACAAGATTTTGGCCAAAAAACTCAAGCAAAGTTTTAGGTTCAAATAATCTAGAGATTAGCCAACTTCCTTAGAAATCATTATAAAAAACTACCTTTGAACAATTTCTACCGAATTTTGGCAAAAAATAAATCACCAAAAATTAGGTGCAAATGGTGTAAAAATTAGCCAACTCCGTCGAAATCGCTATGAAATAGATGTGAAACTTCGTCGCGGGTTCTTCGTCCTATATTTGTGGTTGTCGGTAGTGTGCAGTCAATCCACCAGTCGTTCATATCTTATTCAGCTTGCATATGTAAAGTCAATACATCGACAGGAGAACATTTACATAAAGATCCCTATGCTTTTGCATAAGGCATGTGGGTCATGTGGGTACTGATAATCTTTTTGGGAACGTATCTAGACGCTAAATGTGAAAAGAAATGGAGCCTGCTCAAAATATAATACTATAACAACAAAAGAAATGGAGCCTATGACAACATTTTGTTTTGAGTGTTGTCTCATATGTCTTTTTCAATGTGATGTGTTGTCTCATATGTCTCGGTCAAACAATTTTTTTTAATGGTTTGGATTAGATTTTTTTATTATTGGTGGTATAAATATATAATGGATAATTAATTACTTAGTTTTCTCGACCTAATAAAGGTTAAAACACATCATTTTATATCTATTATTTTATTTAATAATATGAAAAAATAAAAATAAATTAAAAAATTGTATGAAAAAATAAATACAAATTGTTACTCATTTCTTTAACCATCTTTTAAGTGAAACTTATTTAAATTTAAAAAATGAAATAATATCTAAATGCTTATCAACATAATTAGATAATTTTTCTTTCATTGGTTTAATTAGATCATTTTTCTTTCATTAGTTGTACTGATAGACTTTCCAAACATTTCATAATTATTTTTATATAAGTTTTTAATGAAACATGATTGAATAAACGATAGCCATTGCATATTTATATTTGCACATGCATTTTGTTTATCACAAGGTTTAAATAACCTTGAATTTCCTTTTCAAATTGGTTGCCTTATTTAAATCATAACTATATCCTTCAAATGAATTAGGATATTTGGGACTTACATGCAATAATGTATTAAAAAAGAGGAAGAAACGTATCTATATTTGATACAAGAATGGGTTGTCTTATTTAAAGCATAACTATATCCTTTGAATTAGGATATTATTTACATGCAATAATGTATTAAAAAATAGGAAGAAACATATCTATATTTCATATAAGAAATATGTAGATGGAATGTATATGTAATGCTTTATTTTTACAAAAGATAAAAAATTATGGCATATTAAAACAAAATGTATATTAATTTAGGAAATGTTTGTAATAACTAATAATTCCCCAAAATATGTTATTAGTCAATTTTGCTCAACAAGCTTAACCATAACTCAAGGGGTTAGTTCAACTAGTTGTTTTTAATCTTGTTGGGAATTAGGTTAGTTTTGTGTCTATATGTCCTTGGTCCAAATCCCCCTAGGTGAGGTGCACTAGTCTATACTAACTAGTTTGTGAAAGATGCCATCCATGGACATGAGGAAGCATCTCTTAGGTTTCCCAATGGCATTTTCCTTAGGAAAAAAGACAATCTCAACCACCACCACCTTGTTATCCCACCTCCTTTCCAACCAACGATATTCACATTTACACCTTACGTAATTGGAGTATGAAGCTATTGAATGTGCCTAACGATGAGTTGTTCACTCAAAAATATCTCCTTGAATTGATGATTAGTTCCTACTTCAATCATGACTCCACAAAGAAAGCACAAGTTCCTTTTCACATCATCTTCTAATTCACTATGATATAGAAATTCACGAGTAAAAAAGGAAAGCTAATATAATCATTTATGTGGAATTTCAAAAGAGACGATCTAATGTGTTCCTAACAAGTTTATGTGTAAAAGAGTAAATCTAAATTTAGTTCCTTGGTTTAAATGGTTATAATAGTGATCATTGTAGGTGAGGATAATCAAGATGTAGATCCTTTTGTGGAGATGACATGCATAGTATTGGATGTGTATACCTTGTCAACCTCTAAGTACATTCTTGCCAACGTCTCAGACACTTTTACCTTATTTGCAAAAAGACAACAATACAAATACAATATATCTAAAGAAATCCTAAGTAACACTTAAAATAAGAGAACAAACAAATACATCATATATAAACATATTTTATTATCATTAATTAAATTTAGCAAATTAATAGAATTTACATTTAAAAACACAAATATATGTAAAAGTACAAATAACACCTACCAAAAAAATAACACTTACAATACCACTTTAATATCCCTACACATTAGTTTGCACATTTCATCATCCAAAATTCAAATGATACAACTTACACAACGAAACATACAATGTAACAAGAAGGGATGTTAATGCAACAAGTCCCTACCATATGTCATTGTTTTTTTTGCTTCAAAATGCATTTGTTGTAATTCTATAGCTAATTGATTTTTGGCATTGTTTTGTGTGGAAATGCAAAAATATTCAAGGAAGAAAGCACCTTGTAGGGTCTATATGCAACTATGTAGACATTATATGCTTAAAGATTTAGTGGATATGATTTAGAACTTGAAAAGTAGAAAATGAAGAATTGTATATAAAGTAAATGAGAATATGTCTATTTGCAAAGAAGTAAGTGAGGATAGCGTCTCTTGATTAAGCAAGTGACAAAGTGTGTATTTACAAGGAGATAGAATGCCTTAAGTCTGTTTGTGAGAATTGATTCATAGTAGGATCTAAGAGCCAAGGAGATTCTCACAATTCGATATTACTCACAAAATATGCACAAAACAATTGAAAGAGTGAAAATAACATACACAAATGATGTCAATAACAGTTATTATTATGACTTTCCAACATGTGAGTATGTCTGGAACATAGTTTATAATACAATAGAGAAAAATTGTGAGATCTTGGAGGCTATCTAGATGCATGCAAGTGTCAGCTCATGATTTGACCCTCAAACCCTCGTAAGTGGACCAATCAACTTCCTAATCATCCCAAACGGTCATGAATGTAAGTGTGAACGAGGGTGAGGCATGTTGGAACATAAATGGAGGAATGCTAGGCATGGGTGAGCACATGGGTGAGCGGGAGTGGCCCAAGGAGGAAATAAATTCCCAAGGAAGGCCAAAAACCACCATAAACATGCACTAGCACCTCAAGTCAAACACAATCCATGAATCTGCGGATGGGGGAGCGCACCAAGACAACCTATCGTCAATGAGGGTGCTTGGGTTGTCAGAATGATCAATGAGCACCTCAACTATCAGAGCGTCTCAACTATCAGTAAATGAACAATTTTCCTAAGTTTGGACTATGGAATATAGCATAGAAGCTAATGAAATGTGTCCTAGGTGTATGATCATGGTACTAAGGTGGATTATTGCTCTAACACCCCCCTTAAGCCTAACGTAGTACATCTTATCCAAATTATTATTGAGGCCTTGGAAACTAAGGCTCAAGTCACCTCATACAACATAAATTTTATTTGTCCATAAAAACCAAGGTAAGGAGGAAAACCACATGGGAACAAAACCTCCCCTAAAAAATGGACATGGAGCCAAAATATGAAAGTGAATATCACCCATCACCATGTGTCACCCACTCCAAGAAGGGATCTCAGATCTAGGTGAATGTCTTCTCTGTGAAGCTCTTGGTTAAAATGTTAGCAGTTTGCTCTGTAAATGGGAAATATTGCTTTCACCTGATCATGCACCAAGCTCCGAATGTAGTGCATGTGTATCTCAATGTGTTTGGTCCTTTTCCTTTGCACTGGATCAGTGGAAATCTTGATTGCACTTTGATTATCACACAAAATTACTGTGGGTGAATCAGCTAAAGAGAGGGATATGGTGTGATTTTTCTTGCTTGACCAGCATATGGGACCATGTGAAAGCGTGAATAAAAATCCTAAAGTGGATTTCCTATCAATGGGATTGCCAGTCCAATCATAATCAATAAATTCAACTAGTTCTATTAGAGAACCAACAACATAGTGTACCCCGAAGTTTTTGGTTCCTTGCACATAGTAAAGGATCCTTTTGGATGCCTTCCAATAGATCTCATGAGGTTTCTACATATATCTTTCTACAACAACTACACCATATTCCAAATCTAGTTGACAGTGTGTAAGATACAGTAGACTCCCAACTAGTTGTCTATATAATGAGTTGTCCACCAATGGAGATGCACCAAATTCACCTAGTTTGACACCAGAAATGAATGGGAACTTGGTTGCCTTACATTCATCCATTTTAAACTTCAATAACAGGTATGCAACATACTTTTGTTGGATAACCTTGATCCCTGCTTCAGATTTCTCAATTTCCAATCCAAGATTAGTCATTAAGAATTCATTGTGCAAAGAATACTTAATTGATCTAATCTCTTTAGTGCAGCTACTTGTAATCAAAATATCGTCAACATAAAAAAATATGACCTAGAGTACATCACCAACATGTTTCAAGTACACATTAGGAGCATATTTACATCTTTCAAATCCAAGCGAGGGTAGAAAATTGTCCATCTTGGCATACCCAGCCCTAGGGGCTTGCTTAAGGCCATAAAGAGACTTCTTTAACATACATACAAGTGAAGGATCCTCAATGAAACCTTCAGGTTTCTGCATATAGATATCCTCTTGAATCTCACCATGAATGAATTTATTCTTCACATCAATGTGGTGAACCTCCCAAAGCTTAGATGCAACAATGGCTAAAACTAGCATGATAGAGCCCATCTTTGTAAGCGGTGCAAATGTATCTGTATAGTCAACTCCTTGGAATTGAGAGAAGAAATTATAAACCAACCTGGACTTATAGTTGATATATGAACCATCAGCAACCACTTTCGTCCTATAGAACCACTTGCATTTCACTAGTTTCCTCTTGGAGGGCAAGGGAACCAATTCCCAAGTCTCATTGTCTTGCAATGAGTTGAACTCTTCTTGCATGGTTGTTTTCCATATTGGTTCAACCGATGCATCCTTTTATGTTTTAGTATCATATCCAACCATCATGAAGCATCTCTCAACAAGATTCAACTCACATGCAGAGAAAGCATTGTGAAATTGAGCTCTAGTCTTTCTAGGATCTAGTGGATTGTCAGCTAAAGCCCCAACTGCTTCAATGGTTTTATCAACCCATTTTGGCTGAATGGGTGAGCCATGATCTAAATTCATGTCATCATAATCTTCATAAATATCAGAATAAAAAAAATAAAAAAGAGTTTCATCACTTAAATCATCTTGGAGTGGAGGATGTGAGCATTCCCCTCAAGCGAATTTGGTCTCCCCCATGAGTTCTTCTTAGAATTGCACACTACTTTAAATAAAGGTATTCTGAGATAAGGGATCAAAGAGCTTGTATCCCTTTGCATATTCAACATATACAACCATGATGGACTCCTTGCTTTGAGGTTGAAATGCCTTTCTTTTCTTTGGAGGAAATTTAGCCCAAGCCTTTGAACCAAAGACCCTAAAATGAGAGACACTTGGCTTGTGACCCATCCAAGCCATATGGTGTTTTTCCATCAAAATATTTGTGAGGAGCTTTGTTTTAGATGTATGCATCACAGTTAATGGCTTCAGCCCGTATATTAGGATCCAATTCCTTTGCTTCCAACATACAGGTTGCAATCTCCTTGAGAGCTCTGTTCTTGCACTCTTCCACACCATTTTGATGTGGTGTGTAGGGAATCGAATGCTTCTTTTTGATGCCACATTATTCACAAAGATGCTACAAAATATTGTTCGCATACTCCTTTCCATTATCAGTCCTAAGGACCTTGATCTTGTTCCCACATGCATTCTAAACCGGGGCTTTCCAAACTTTGAGAATCTCAAAAACTTCATATTTGAGTTTGAGAAAGTAAACCCACCAGAACCTTGAGAAATCATTTACGAAGGTCAACACATACTTTGATCCTCCATAAGAGGGTGTGGGAAGAGGCCCAATGAGGTCTGAATGAACCAAATCAAGCACTTGGACAACTCTCCTAGCTTTCCCTTTCTCATAGTTGCGGATGCTTTCCCACTACACATCCTATTCATGTGCCATTTGAGATCTTGATAGAAGAAATCCCTTCCACCATGCCTTATTTGCTCAATTCTTGGAGGTACCTGTAGTTTAGATGGCCATATCTCTCATTCCACAACTTGCTTGTCTCAATGGCATGATTTAGGAGCACGTTCCCTTGAGAGTAGGGGAGGAAATGAAAGAACTTGTACAATCTAGCTTCATGTTCAGCAACACCCAAAGCCACAACCTTGCCTCTAGAAATATCTGCTATCTCCACTGCATTTGGAGTAAATGTTACTCTCTTGGATTATCTAGTGTGTGTCATTTGATACAATGAGAGTAGGTTTGTTGCTAGATCTGGTACAAACAAAACATTATTGAATTACCCACGGTCTTGATCAATCCTGCCAATCTCTTTGGCTTGGATTTCTTAATCATTAACCATTCAGACATATGAACCATTGTTAGAAAACATGGTTGATAAGTAGTCTTCTATGGAGGCCATATTCCTGGAATCTCCTAAATTTATGACAAAGGAAGAAGGGTCTGAAGAACCAACAACCAGAGCATGGTACCTTTCTTTGTTGTTTGATCCTGAACCTCCATCCTTCTTCCTTATGCCCTCACGTAGTGGGATGTTTTTCTTCTCAAGCAAATGTGCCATCATGTCTATGGTATTCTTCATGCATGCACTCCCCGGATGCCACCCCTTGTTATAGTAGGTGCATTTGGTCTTCTCTTGCTTCTTCTTGTCCTTTTCCTTGCAAGTATTGGAACCCCCATCTCAAGATTTGGGTTTGTTCAACTTCTTCTTCTCTTGCTGCTTAACTCCTTGGATTTCTTCTTGACTTTGGTTGGATTCAAAACACTTGCAGCAAGGTATTGATCCTTACTAGATTTTATGGTGCCCATTTTCACTATCATATCTTTATCTTGAGTTAGTGACTCCATGAAGTCATCCAGTGAAGGCATGCGCCAGTTTCGAGCTTTGAGATTGCTAGAGTGGAATGTAGACACAAAAACTGAGTACTATGGCCCTAGCTTCGAAAGTATGGACAATATGAGATGATCCTCCTTCTTATCTATTCCACATTGCTTGAGTTGAATTACCAACGATTTAAACTTGGTGAAGAAGTCTTGGTTTGTCTCAAAGTGAGCTAGACTCAGTGAGATTAGCTCATTTTCGAGTTGGTGACCTCTCATCTCATCAGTATTCCTAAAAAATGACCCAAGCTTGATCCATAATTTGTTAGGAATTTCCAGATTGTCTACATGGAAGAGAAAGTCTCTCGAAATGCTAATACAAATCATTCCAAACCCTTCATTAAGCCTATTGAAGAACTTCGATGTCTCCAAAGCAGAGTTGGGTTCGAATTCAGTCCCCATGGTGACCCTATACATGCCTTTCAACCTCAGATATATCACCATTTCGACATACCATTTGAAATAGTTGAACGGGGTCAACAAAACATGGGTATCCTCCATTTTTGCTTGCACACTAGGTGACAAATTGCCGATTATTCCTGCAAAGCAAACACTCGAATCTATTTGGAAAATCCCTCAAATAGAAACTCAAACACTATGGATTTGATTTGTAGCTCAAAAGAGATCTGATACCATGTGAGAATTTATTCATAGTAGGATCTAGGTGCCAAGGATATTCTCACAATTCGATATTACTCACAAAATATGCACAAAACAGCTGAAAGAGTGAAAATAACATATAAAAATGAAGCCAATAACATATTTTATTATGATTGTCCAACATGAAAATATGTCTGGAACATTTTTATAATACAATAGGTAAAAATCATGATGCCTTGGAGGCCATCTAGATGCATACAAGTATCATCTCATGATTTGACCCTCAACCCCTCCTAGGTGGACCAATCAACTTCATAATAATCCAAAACAGTCATGACTTCGAGTTTGAACGAGGGTGACACATGCTCGAACATAAATGGAGGAATTATAGGCATGGGTGAGTACATGGGTGAGTGGGAGTGGCCCAAGGAGAAAATAAATAACCAAGGAAGGCCAAAAACCACCACAAACATGCATTGGTGCCTCAAGTCAAACACAATCTATGAATATGGGGATGGGGAAGCACACCAAGACAGAATGTCATCAATGAGGGCTCCTAGGTTGTCAGAATGATAAACCTGGAGCACCTCAACTATCAAAATGATTAAAGTGGAGCGCCTCAACTATCAGTAAATGATCAATTTTCCTAAGTCTGGACTATCAAATATAGCATAGAAGTTAATGAAATGTGTCTAAGGTGCATGATCATGGTACTAAGGTGGATTATTTCTCTAACAATGTTGTTGTATAACTTTTTGTCAAAAATAAAGAACATAAATAAAGAAGTGGTATCATTTACACTTTGTCAAGGATGACATTTGCATGGTCCAATGTAAAAGTTCCATGTATGTGAAAATATCGTACGCTGTAAATAACATCAGATGTGTTCTCAAATTAATTTTCATGTGTGACATATGCAAGTGGAGAAAAAAGAGTTGTTAAAAATATCCTTGTAAAGTGCACTATTTTCAAAGATCTGTAGTTTTCTGTATTGTGCAGTGCAATCTGGGAAAGTACTTGTATGATGTTATCTCCTCGCAATTTGAACAATGAAGTTTGCATTATCTATTGTTGCAAATGTTTCTGTTGCCATATCGCAAATGTTGCATGTTGGCAGGAATGGATATAAGTTGTCATTTTGTATTGTTAACATTTCTTCAACCCGGATACAATGGAGACGTTGACATGGAATTCAGTTCAATAAATTGAATATTGCAGAGCAAATTAATTCTAATTGAATATAATTTACCCTTGTTGTCATAGTAATCAATTTTCCCATGTCTGCAATTGTTGGTTGTGTGTCCAAGTATGTAATGAAAGTTGATTTAGTTGCTTGTAGCCTCTTTCTAAATTTTTCTCTTCCTTTGACAACATTCCTAAACAAGAGCATTGATGTTCTTTTCTTTGACAATTGTTTATGAATTTTAGTGTACCATGGGGAAAATGATGGAAAGAGGTAAAGGTGCAATAGAGTCACACATTAGTTTAATGCGTAGATGTTCAATCTATATGTTTAAATTTTTTTGTGGGATACTTATAATTTCTTGGTCATATTCTTCATTCCCATCCTTTATGTATAATACATATTGCGTGCCGATCTGTTTTCTAGATTTGACAAGAGCACCAATTGCATAAGGATTTTTTCTTGTAAGCAGTTGCTTTATGGTGGTAGTGGGAATGAAGTTGTAATATTTGCAAACATGTGCTATTTTCTCCTACTGTGCTTGCGTTGTTGATTAGCAATATGCCGTTGCAGTCCCCATGATTATATTTAGTTCTTGGGGAAATCCTAAACTTAGAGATACAAAGACCATGTTCTTGAGCACATATGTCATCATATTTTGATATGAGGTTATGTGGTATGTTCAATGTTACTATCGACTGTCCTTTTCAGCCATTCATGTCAACTCATAATAACTTTGTAGCATGTTCTTTGTCGATTGTTGTTTTATATTTCACAATAACATTACCATGAAATACATTCCCTGTCTTTATACTTTTGAGCTCTTGTATTGTAATTGGCTTGCAGTCATCATGGTTTTTCCTGTTTATCAATTTTCAATGCAATTTAGATAACACTATTAAGTTCAAAGTAAACTAACAACTCTCAACTTGCATTAAATATTATAGTAGTTTAAGTGTACCTTTTTTCTTTTTTCAAACTATTGGTCTGAATGTTCATCTTGTTCATGTTGCAAACATGCTCTTTTCATTTTGAAAATAGTAAAGAAGCGAGAGTAGATGTAATATTAATGCATTGAGTACATATATCAATTAGTAAATAGAATACATGAAAAAATACAATATGAGATATAAGACACAAATGTAGATATGACAACCTTTGTTTTTGTAGTTTCTGTTTTTTTTTTTATGTCTATAGCAATGCGATTGTGTGTTTATGTGCAATTTGTAGTGATGCATAGATGATGTCATGATCATACCAATATGCATCAAAAACATTGGCTTCACATTGTGCAATAGGGTGGTTTGTCCAAATATGGTATATTATTGTTGTTGAAGGGGGGAATCTAGTTGTTATTTGGTGCAATTGTTTTGATTCCATGTATTGTGTTAGATATTACGTCTTGCATAATTTGATTGCATATCAATGTTGAATTCACTTGCTATTATGATGATGGAATTGCTATTTATTGATTCTGATTTTTCTTTTTGAATTGTTTCAGCTATTCTTTACACTTGTTCAAATGGTGTTGCATATATGTTCATTAGACAAATTGATTGTTTGAAGTTCAGGTCTATAAGACTTAGCTCAACTTTTCCATTGTTATAGTTTCTAGTTTCCTTGATTTGTATATTGTCTCTTACACAAGTGAGTAGTCCATAATTGAAATATGATACAATGGTATTGAATTTGACAAATTCATTTTTTTTGTTCTAGTAGAGAGTAGAGTCTCTTGAAGACATATAATAATATTGTTCATTAGTTGTGTTTCACGTGCAATGTCATCAATATGTACAACTGCATTGTGTGTTCCAAGTTCTAATTGATAAGACATTGGCGTTGCATATTGGTCTTTGTTCAAGGTCTAGTTTCCATGATGAAAGTGTTTCTAGTATTGTCATTTCGTTTGGTATCTTTTTTTACATTGAAATTCTTTGTTGTTAGTCTTTGCACAATGTACAAGGAATCAAAGTTCCTAACTCTTGATAATCCAGTATAAATTAATCCACGGTGTGGTATTTCAAATGGTTCAAATGCCATTCTTTCTAGTGTAAGCGCTTGTGTACAATGTATTGTTCTCACACAAGCAAGTTGCACTGGATATTATTTACGAAATGTAATACGTGATTTGTTTTGAGGTATTGCTAAGGGATTTGTGATTCTACAAACTGGTTTCCAGTATTGAGAGATGTTTATGTCATATTGTTGGTTGAACTTTTCTCTTTGTTGCCTTCCAATATTTGCATCTGTAAAATGTATCCAAACCATATCATATTCACTATTGCATCATGTGTATGTTTTGAATATTCCTTTAGCACCATTAACTAGTCCATCTTGGGTGTTGTAGTTTCCGGCATATAGTTCAACCGACATATATTTTTTCATGAATATTGTTGAAGGTAGAACTATTGTTTTTTCATAAGTGTTTGTGCTAGAAATTGTTCCTAGACTACCATAGGAACAAGCTAGAACAATCTCAAAAAATAAAAGTAAAATGGAATTGAGTTTTGGGTTTTATTGATTTTGGTTTGAAAATTCATCAACAAGAAGGAAAAAACATCAGCAAGCTAACAAAAGTACTGAATCATGAACTAGTATGAAGAACTGGGGATCAAACACATAAAAATAAACCATAAAGATTACAAATATAATAGTGATTTCATCCACAACATACAAGCATTTGCATGAGTAAAAATATTAAACAAGAAATGAAATTGTATATTGAGTGATTAGACAGATCATAAACAAAACCAACATGACAGATAAAGTAGCTTATCAGTATGTATAAAATCAATATCAGTCTTCAAAGTTACATAAGAGTCATGAGTCTTAGCTTGTATACATCCAACAATAGAGCCTCTTCTTGCACAAAATTCGAACCCTTGCACTGTATGCTTGTGCACTTTTTATAATTACAAAGATCTAATATCAAGTATTTCCATCTTCACTTATTTAGTTCAAATTCGAAACTACTCAGCAGTTACATTAACCAACTTTCAAAAGATTAAAAACTAATTGACTAAAAATAGCAAAATCAGATTCCTGGGAAATTTGGCGAATTTTTGAAAAATGGGTCTCAAATAAGCCTCCATATCTCTCGATATAGGACACCTATGCTAAAACTGAAAGAGGTTTTTATAAATGAGTTTGTGATGAACAAAAAACTCCCTTGTTTTTTAAAAATTCCCCTTGAATTAATCAGAATACGTTCCGGATATTTGTGACTAAAACAAGAAATTATTAAATATTTCAAAGCCTGAAAAATAGGCCACAAAGATGAATTCAGATCTCTCAAACGATGAAATGTGTTGCAAAACTGAGACAGGATTTTACGAATGAATCCATGATGAACAAAAACCTCTTTGGGATTTCCAAAATTCATCTCCATTTCCTTGTAATCCATGCTCAATTACAATGACTGAAATAGGAAAAACAGAGCATAACTATGCATCTCTTTTTATTTTTAGGGCTTCTTCAGGATCCAAATCAGATGTCTAGAAGTCCATAATTTGACGAACAGGTGTCTGAAGTCTCCTTACATCAACGCATGCAAATGGGTCACTTTCTGGAATCAATCAACCACACTTCTCTATGATTTTCAATTCCTGCAACGTTTTAGTGAATGTAGCTTGGATTTTGCATTGTGGGAATATCTCATCATGAAGAAAAATTAAGCAAACCAACTCCAAATAAAGGTTAGACCTTGGATAGGAATATCAAAATAAATTAACTTATTATTTGAATACTTTTGACAAATATATAATACTTAAGAAGCCCCTTCAATAAAATCTTAGAAAAAGATAAAACAAATTAAAACCAAAACTATAACTTAAAGGCACTTAAAATCATTAAACTTAAAACCAGTTCAAACTGAAAAGTAAATAAGGACTAAATTTTGAAAAAAAAAACACAAAACTTAGGTACAATTTCAGTCCTAACAATAAGCATAGAAATGTGTACCCATAATCTTAGGTTCATCCTTGCCATTAAGCAGAATTTGTTCTCCATGTACAAGTGATAGCATTTTTGTGTTATGACTCTGGACGTCTTTGTTTCAATGGAATGTAAAGGGAAATTGTGGATGGAGAGGTGGTGGACTGAAGCAATTGTCATTAATGTAATCTATGTCTTATTTTGATTGATCATTTAGTCTAATTCTTTAGCACATTGTCAAAGTTTGTTTCTTTATGGCACATTACAGTTTTCAAATGATAACACATCATTTTTTTGCTTCCAAAAGTCATATGGAACTGCATTTTTGTCTAATTTTGGGCTTTCAAATATCATTGAGTCTCTTATAGGCTGAGCTTGGTATAAGTCTCCTATGAATATGACATCAATATTTGAAAAATGACATGTGGTCATATGCAATATTTGTCGACAGTGTTTATCAATCTAATAAAGTGTGGTTGCACCTACAAGAAATGCTTCATCAATAAGCACAACACATAGTTGTCCATAGTGCTTTGACAATGTGTCTAGCTTCTTGTTGTTCAATGAGAGGAAATTTGTCTTGTTAAAAGGCATGTAGAAAGCGAAGTGCAATGTGTCACCTCTGATATTTAATGTTCCATTTCCTGTATAGGCAGCTATTAACCGTATTGGCTTTGAAGGGTCACATTGCATTGTATTATTGTGCATACGCACAAGTGATTGGAATATTTCTTTCCCTACAAAATTATTTCTTGTTCCTGCTCCTCCTATCACAAACAAGTGGAACAGTTCATTTGGATTGTTTTTTTCTTAGTCACTATGTCATTTACCAATGTCACTTGTTCTTCATTTAATTTTCATCTAAGTGCATAAAAGTCTCTGTTATTCAGTATATGTGGTTGTTTTACAAATTCATATGGCCTAGAGAGTGGCGTTTTCATGTTTTTTTGTGTGTTGGAAATGTTCAAAGTCATAATTTTGATGTTCTTCATTTCCGATTGTTTCCATATTTGTGTTGTATGTAGATGCAGGTGTTAAATTATCTATGTTAAACAGTTGTTGTTCTATTGTCTCAAGTGCATGAATTGCATCATCAATGTCACCCCATTGTGTCGATGTATCAAATGTGAATTTTTGTTCGTTTTGTTTTATTGTTTGTTTAAGTGCAGTGTAATCTTTTGTCGATGACAAGTATTGCTCTTTTATTTTATTTTTGTTCCCTTGATATGGAGTATACAACATCAATTTTTCTCTACAGAAGTTCTCAATGTCACTATGTCTGTTGTACTTACCATATCTAATGACATATTGTTTGTTGTTTCCTTTGCGTTTTTTTCCCATTTTTGTGTAGCAAGCAACAAATTATGCTAAACATGTTCTGTAGATTTCAATAGGACACGAAATATAATGATCAACTATCGATGGGAACATTATGTCTTCTGAATCATCTGGTTTTCATTGCAATTCTTTTTCCTTTTTAAGGACAAATGCATATTGTTCTTGCAGGGAAGTATTAATTAATAGGCATCTGCATGAACTGTTACTCAATTGTAGTGATAATACAATATGCACCGCTAGTTGTGCTAACATCTGTTGCATATTTACTAGTGATTTTATCAAGAGAAGAAATAGTATCCATGACATCATAATTTGTTTTCTTACGGTCCTCTCTTTTTTTTCTAAATGTCTGTGTAAGTGTATTGTCATGTTTTGTCATGTATGAAATGTAGTATGATGTTGTAGCATATGAGTTTAGTACAAACTGAGAATCAATATTTGCAAGCCATATTTATAGGATATGGCGAGCAAAGCTATTTGTCCAAGTGTCATATGTATTTCTTTCAAGCATAATTGTACTTCGATTAAGGATACATTGAATAGCATGTATGTACTCATCATTTGTAAAATGCAACTCATTTATGAATTGATCAAATGTATAGTTTTCGTCATAATTATTATCGCTTATTGCGACAAATATGAGTTTTGCATTGGATTTTGTATTATCATTACCAAAGACAAGTGGTTCAAGTACCTTAATTGTTTTAATTGTTTTTAGTTGGTGTTTCTATGTTTCTTACAACTCTTTGTGTGTCAGTGTTGTTTCATTGTTATAATGTCACTTGAAATACTTGATTTGTTTGTTGACAGATACTTATGGACAATTTTTTCTACATCGCCATTTGTGATTGTACCATATATTGGTGTTGATTTGATCCAAATCAAACCATGGTCATGTTCGCTACCTCTATTTTGGAACTCTGTTACATAGAAATAGTCTTTGATTTCTCCATAGTACTTGTGATCACGGGAAATCAATTGTCGCATTGCATTGATTATGCTCCTATAGTATCTTGCAAAAGTGACATGGTCATTCCTAATTAAGGATCTAACTTTGTCTTGTCATGTCTCAATTTATCTCATTCTTTTGTTTTTTGTTTTCATATGTTTAAGTGCATTGACAAGTGGTTTCCAAATATGCTCTACACTGCTAAAGGTGACGAAGAAAGTTGGTGGTCCTAATTGTCTGATCATTGCATATAGTTTGTTGCGCATATGATCGTGATAATTTGGAGATGTGTGAATTACTTTTAGGTCCATGTACCCAATTTCTGATTTTAGGATGCGATCTAGATTTGGATTTGATCTAATGTCTTTTGCTGCTAGTTTTCTACCTTTTAGTTGACCCTTCCTTATCCTAACCCATATACAATTGAACACTTGATTTAGGATAATATGAATTCCTATGTAGAACAAGTTGGTTGTATGGAAAGAAAAGTCATGTTTGTTGTGCAATACCTTCCATTAGAAAATCTTTTGATACATGAAGTTCTTTATTATATCATCTACACATTTGCTTCCATAAAACAATGAAGGGAAGCTCATCTCTTCAGAATGTTTGTCCTAGAATATTCCTAGTGGCACGCATTCTTCAACACGTGCAACATTGATTTTCTTATTTGCAAGGTCATAAACAATGTGTGCATCAATGAATCCATGTACCAGTGTATTTGTATTGGTCCAGTCAGATTGTCGATATCGGTACAATCATCCTCGATGTATGTTTCACTGTCATATGCTTCTTTGTTTTCAGTGAATAATTTTTCTCAATTGCATAAGCATTTTTGAACTTCAAATGTCTCTTAATTGCCATTGCAACTATACATGTTTCTTTACTGTTCTTAGGCAATGCAGATTGAATTTTGTTTGTGCAAGTAGGCACATTAATCACCCCTCATGTGAGTCCTAATTGTGGTTTCCTATAGAGGGCTCCCATTTCTTTGATCTATAGAAATGGTATTCTTAGTGCAACTAGTCTTTCTTCTAGTTCAGAAAAAATTGACAAAGTTTCTGTACCTTTGTTTTTCTTGATTTCTTTAGTCACTACAAATGTAGGAGTTACATCATTCTTATATGCTTTTTTGCAATTTTTGCAAATGCATTGAGACACAAAGTCATTTTATTCTATTCGTTTGTTTCCTATCGTTGTGTTTTTTTGAGTTCTCCTTTTTTTGCTACTTGTTTTAGATAGACAATGTCTTTTTTAAAGAAAGTTCGCCAACAAACTGAGCAATTATAGATTGGGGTGTCTCTAATTTGCTCATGGTACTCTTGTTCAAAGGTTGTCATAGTTTTTTTCCCTTTGTTGATAATTGCATTCCAATTTGATATAGCCAAATGTGTCCATGTTCTTTCTTTTATGTTGCAAAGTTTTCTCTTTCACTATTGTTGTATTAGAGCTTAGTTGGATTTGATGCAATTTGGGATGTTGTCTTGCAATTTTCTTTATGCAACATAGTGAAATGGATCATTTTTCTTTGTGTGAGGCTTCTTGTCTATTTTCCTCCTAAAAAATAAATAAATAACCAATTTTCTGCCTACCCGTTGTTGGTTTGGATTCATTGATAATAGAGGAAGTTTTGGAAGATGCTTCCGGAGGACACTAAAAATGGGATGTTGAATTGGGTTAGTTGAACCTGAACGGTACATTTCATTTTTGCAAATGTCTATCTGTTCTAGCCATTAGACTAGTTAGGGAATTTGATGACTATAAGAATATAAAAAAAATTATTTTTTTCATTTTGAATATAATGTGAATGTGAAGTGTAATGAGGTAGTATAATCTCTCACCGATAACTTGTACATTTTTTTTATTCTACCATGACATTAAGTGGAAAGAATAGAGCTTAATAACAAGATCATGTTTGTTTGAGCTATGGGTTTTTCTAATGAAGTAAGTGAATGATGCAATATAATATTACGAGTAACTTATCTAATTTTCATTGAAATAAAATGGCTATATTATCTATCTATATTAATTTCATGATAGTTAAAAAAATTAAACTTCAATTTTAACTATTAGATTATTAGATATAAATATTCAATTATTAGATACAACTATGAGCTTAAATCTCTTGATACAACTATTAGCTTAACTTCAAATCTAATAATTAATTTTAAATTAATCATTAGATAAAACAATAAATTAATTTAGTTATTATGTAGTCTTTCCAGGTCATAGTTGGCCCTTTTGTGCAGATAAAAGATCTACTTGAACTAAGGCCGTCTCTTTCACAACTTAGTGGAATACGTGAGTCACACACCCTTTCCAAACTCCTATAACCCCTATTATATTGTCCATCTCATCCCATACATGTCTTGAATAAGCACAAAACATTAACCAATTGGCTTATTGTTTCCTCATCCTTCTTACAAACTATACATCTACTAGGCCATTGCCTGTTCCTATTGTGGAGAACTTCCCACATTAAGACCTTGTAGAAATCTGATTATTATAAAAAAAATTAGATCCCCCATATAAATAATAAAAGATATTACCTACACACTAGAAACACTACATTCTTTTAATCATTGCCACATACAACACAAAAGTTAAAAGAATCATATAATTTACAAAGATTTATATACACTACTTCAATTTAATCTTTCATTTTCTGCTTTCTTTTACCCTCTAACAACCACCTTATCCACATATTATTACATCTTATTGAAGCAATTGCTAGTTTTATTTTATTTTTTGTAACAAAATTAAACAATATACTATATTATTATATTAAATAATATTGTTTTCAAACATATACTCTCTTTCTTACTCTTTTATTGTCATTTTACTTTAATGTTATATTTAAATCTTATTTAATAATTACTTTATCTTAACTTTAAATAAATATTTTATTTAATTATATTTTAATACCATCAATATAATAAGTAACATATTATAATACACTATTGCATAGTCAAATATTATTATATTCAAATAAATTATACTATTTATTATTATTATTTTAATTAAATATTATATTTTATAGTAAAAAAAATAATATAGTATTATTAAAAATGATTATCTTTATACTTATATGATATTATTATTTATAATTATTATTAGTATCATCATCTAATAAAATAATATTGTATTATAAATATATTAAAAAATATCATAAAATTAACAAATATATGTATATGACAGGTACATGAGCTTCTTGTGCCAATTCAATTATGCACTTTCGAATTAAATTTTGTCACGTGTCTTGTGCTCTTTACTAAAAACACCAAAAGCTGCTCTTGAAGAAAACAGTGGAAGCACCTCCTTAGGATTCCATGCAGGGATGGAATTTGACGGGTAAATGCTCGTCATGGGTCAATTTACCCGTCAAATACAGCTAAGATTTTATCGAAACTGTCAAAATCTGGCTTAGAACAATTTTGACAGGTCTCCACCATTTGAAATTCCAACCCTGATTCCATGTTAAGAATTATTCATTTTATTTTATTAATTGATTGTTTCATAATTTTATTCATTTTATTTTATGAATTGATTGTTTCATAATTTTAAATTTTAAATTTATAAGTAGCACCGTCCTCCCTGTTTACTGGATTTTCCCCATATTTCAACCGTTTCGGTGGTGAGTGTGGTTACTATGAAGTGTTTTCTTTGTTTACTGGATGTTTCCCATATTTCAACCCTTTCGGTGGTGAGAGTGGTTACTCTTTGTCGAAATGTTCACTAAAATTTTATGATTAAATATTTACTATTTATGATTAAATATTTACTATTTTAATTATCTAAGTGACAAGTTTTTAAGGTTTTAAATAATAAACAAAATAGTTTTTCTATTGATATATTAATATTAGCATTGGTTTTTAATTGATAAACAAAATACTTAAAATACTTTGTATGCCAACATGTTTGTTGTTATAATAATCATATTGATACTTTAGAACTTTGAAAACATAATATATTTTTATATTTGTAGGATGTGTATTCCCTAAAAAATTTAGTGTTTTGTATTGAGTCCAATCACAACTTGGAAACTATGATTTCAATATAAAATAATTGCCTAGTCCAATTAGAGAGTCGAGCAATTTGGAAGTCTTGGAGTTGGGGAGCTGGTTGTTGCACACAGTGTCGCCTTCCCTATATGACTTAAAAGATCTTAAGTAATTGGAGCTCATAATATGTGAGCAATTGAAATGTTTGCCACATCAGTTGGGTGACTCAAGGAACCTCAAGAAATTGAGGATAGAGAACTGCAAGGAATTGAAATGTTTGCCAACTTCTATGTTGGCTTAGTTGAGTGAGTTGAGTATAGTATGTTTTCTAATGAGATTAGGATTACAATTATTCTTAATAATGTCAATCTTTATGAGCTTCTATGGACATACAAAGGTTGGAGTGTATGAAGTGAAAGGGGAGCATGATCTTTTGACACTAGAAAACTGTATAATAGGTTTATGTCATGTTTCAGATCTCAAGTCTAATGGGTTAAGTCTATAATTATATTTTAACTTTGATTGTATTGATTTACAAAATATGTTTATTCCTTTTATGCTTAAGATAGATTTGATTATATATATATATATATATATATATATATATATATATATATATAACATTTCATTCATTTCATGAATGAGGTTTTTAGTAAATGTTTGGATACCTTAGTGAAACAACTACTTAAAGTCATTTTCAAAGGTATCATCTTAATCAAACTTATTAAGTTTTTGTGAATAGATTTACCTTAACTCTTAACAAGTTACCAGTTGTTGGATTAAGATGTATCTCATTTTATTAGAAGCAAGAAAAATGAGGAACTTTTTTCATCATGGTGTGGGCACCTTGCCTAAAGCACCCTTATAAATCCTCATAGCGAGTCTGTAAGCCAATGACAGGCACATCAACAACCGGGTTGTAATTAGCCAACCAAAAGTGGTTTTGCCACATACTCTTCAAAAATAAAAATCAGAATCAATAAATAACAATTCCATCATCATAATAGCAGGTGAATTCAACATTGATATGCAATCAAATTATGCAAGACATAATTGCGCTGAGAGGCGCTCTACAGCCTAGTATGGGAGAGATCTTGTAACATTACGTAACGTTATGTAATGTTAAGTAACGTTATTTTTATTAATAACAAATAATTTCATTAATTATAGGCCAAAATAAATGTAGGTCAGAACAAACACCTAATATGGGGAAGATGTTGTAATATTCCTACCGAACAAAACAATAAAAAAGTAAAAATTTAATTATCCGTACAAAAAATGGAAGATGTTGTAATATTCCTACCTAACAAAACAATAAAAAAATAAAAGTTAAATTATCCGTAAAAAAATGTTGGCCTTGCACATGGTTTTAAAACCATGTGCATGGTCTTAAAACTAAGTGCACATTGTTTTAAAACCATGTGCAAGGCCTTTTAAACAACCCACATTTTTATTGTACATGGTTTAGGAGGGCCTTCTAGATGGTTTTAAAACCATGTGCAAGGCCTCCTAAACAACCCATGGTTTTATTGTACATGGTTTAGGAGGGCCTTGCAAATGGTTTTAAAACCATCTGCAAGGGCCTTCCAAATGGTTTTAAAACCATGTGCAAGGCCTCCTAAACAACCCATGGTTTTATTGTACATGGTTTAGGAGGGCCTTGCAAATGGTTTTAAAACCATGTGCAAGGCCTCCTAAACAACCCATGGTTTTATTGTACATGGTTTAGGAGGGCCTTGCAAATGGTTTTAAGACCATGTGCAAGGCCTTGCAGATGGTTTTAAAACCATGTATGGAGAAATGTTGAAATGTGTTCCTAACAAAATAAAAAATAATAAAAAATACTATATGTAGGCCATAAACCTTAACTAAAAAAATGTGTCTTTTGGTTTGAATCAGATCAATGGATACCTAAGAAGAGATGGATACCTAAGAAGAGATTTGATCCCTCTCGACGCTTGATAGAGCCTAGGATTTGGATGTGAAGTGCTTGGAAAGTCTATGAGTACAACCAATGAAAAAAAAATGATCTAATTATGTTGATAGGCATTTAGATATTATCTCATATTTTAGATTTAAATAAGTTTCACTTAAAAAATGGTTAAAAAATGAGTAACAATTTGTATTTGTTTTTTTATATCAGTTTTTCGATTTGTTTTTATTTTTTCATATGAATTTTTTATTTATTAAATAAGATAATGGATATAAAATTATGTATTTTAACCTTTATTAGGTTCAGAAAACCAACTAATTAATTATCCATTATATATTTATACTACCAATAATAAAAAAATCTAATCCAAACCATTAAAAAAAATTGTTTGACCGAGACATATGAGACAACACATCACATTGAAAAAGACCGAGACATACTATACAGATTTTGAGTAGGCCACACAACACTCAAAACAAAATGTTGTCATAGTATTTTATTTTGAGTAAGCTCCATTTCTTTTGTTGTTATAGTATTGTATTTTGAGCAGGCTCCATTTCTTTTCACATTTAGTGTCTAGATACGTTCCCAAAAAGATTATCACTACCCACCCACATGACCCACATGCCTTATGCAAAAGCCAAGGGATCTTTCCGGGCTTTGTAAATGTTCTCCTGTCGATGTATTGACTTTACATATGCAAGCTGAATAAGATATGAACGACTGGTGGATTGACTGCACATTACCGACAACCACAAATATAGGACGAATAACCCGCGACGAAGTTTCACATCAATTTCATAGCTATTTCGACGGAGTTGGCTAATTTTTAAACCACCGACAACCACAAAAATAGGACGAAGAACCCGCGACGAAGTTTCACATCAATTTCATTCCCTATTTAATTCCTGAACAATTATCCATTTTAGTGGAATCCAAACTGAGCAGGGTCTTGGAAAAGAAGGCACACAAATCATGGAGGTTGATCAGGCAAATACAGAGATTGGGGCAACGGTTGAGAAGTGGAAAAACGCGTTAAGCAGGGCTGTTGAGGCCGTGGTGGTGCTAAAAGTTACTACCACTCGCGATTTTGATACGGAGGCAGCCGATGTCTGTAATGCTACCGGTTTCATCGTTGATAAACAACGCGGCATCATTCTCAGTAACCGGCATGTCGTCCACTCTGGGCCTGTTGTTGCCGAGGCTACCTTCCTCAATCGCGAGGAGATTCCGGTTTATCCTCTTTACCGTGACCCAGTTCACGATTTTGGATTTTTCCGTTTCGATCCCACTGCCCTTAAATTTATGAAATGTGAGGAGATCCCTCTTGCACCAGAGGCTGCAGCTGTTGGATTGGAGATCCGGGTTGTGGGAAATGACAGTGGTGAAAAGCTTTCCATATTTGGGGGTACCTTGGCCCGATTGGATCGAAAAGCTCCTGACTATGCGGAGGATGGATACAATGACTTCAATACATTTTATATGCAGGCAGCTTCAGGGACAAAAGGAGGCTCAAGTGGCTCACCGGTAATTAATTGTCATGGACAAGCAGTTGGGCTAAATGCTGGAAGCGTGATTGAAGGTTCTTGTGCATTTTTTCTTCCACTGGATCGAGTGACGAGGGCATTGAAAATCTTACAGAATTGCAACGGGACTGCACTCCATATTCCTCGAGGTACACTCCAGATGACCCTTGCTCACAAAGGCTTCGACAAGGCACGTCGGTTAGGGCTTCAAGCCGAGTCTGAACAATTGGTGAGACAGGCTTTTCCTGCCGAAACAGGAATTCTTGTTATAAAATCCGTGGTGCCTGGAGGTCCTGCTCACAAGATGCATTTAGAACCCGGCGATATACTTGTTCGCGTGAATGGTGAGCTTGTAACACAGTTCTTGAAGTTGGAGACAGTGCTGGATGATTATGTTGGAAAGACTATCGATTTAGAGTTTGAAAGGGGCGTTGACCCTGTAAAAGTTGCTTTGGAGGTCCAGGATCTGCATTCTATAACTCCAGACTATTTCTTGGAAGTCAGTGGTGGCGTGATTCATCCTCTATCGTACCAACAGGCTAGGAATTTCTTCTTCAATTATGGTCTAGTATATGTTGCCGAACCAGGGTATATGTTGTCAAGGGCTGGTGTGCCTTCTCGTGCTATCATTAAAACATTGGCAGGTGAAGAAACCAAACGACTTGAAGATTTTATATGTATCTTCTCCAAGTTACCTAGGGGATCACGCGTTCCGCTGGAATTTGTGACACATGAAGATCGTCATCCAAATACTTCTGTACTTGTAACTATTGACAGGCATGAATGGTATGCAGAGCCTCAACTCTACACTCGAGACGATCTCACTGGACTCTGGCAAAAGAGACCTGCAATGTCGTCAATTGCANGGTAACTATTGACAGGCATGAATGGTATGCAGAGCCTCAACTCTACACTCGAGACGATCTCACTGGACTCTGGCAAAAGAGACCTGCAATGTCGTCAATTGCATCTCCTCTTTCGATTGTTCATGACGAGAAAGATACAACAGCACTCCAATCACAGGTATCATCAGGCGGACAATTTGGTGGCATGGAGGGCGATTCATCACAAGTCTCTGAAAATATTCTACCCTTAGGTGCAGACAGTGCCGGCTTAGATAAGGTTTCAGTCGCTGAGCGAATTGTTGANCAATCACAAGTATCATCAGGTGGACAATTTGGTGGCATGGAGGGCGATTCATCACAAGTCTCTGAAAATATTCTACCCTTAGGTGCAGACAGTGCCGGCTTAGATAAGGTTTCAGTCGCTGAGCGAATTGTTGAGCCAACACTTGTCATGGTTGAGGTCGACATACCCTTAATTTGCATGATTGATGGCGTGAATGCTCAGCATTTTTCTGGAACAGGGGTGGTGATCTATCATTCTAAAACCATGGGAATAGTTGCAGTGGACAGGTATACAGTGCCTATTTCGTTATCAGATGTCATGTTAGCATTCGCTGCGCACCCAATGGAGATTCCTGGAGAGGTTGTTTTTCTGCACCCTGTACACAATTATGCATTAGTCAGTGCCTATTTCGTTATCAGATGTCATGTTAGCATTCGCTGCGCACCCAATGGAGATTCCTGGAGAGGTTGTTTTTCTGCACCCTGTACACAATTATGCATTAGTAGCATACGATCCTACAGCACTGGGTTCATCTGGGGCTGCAGCTGTACGTGCAGCTGTTCTTCTTCCTGTACCTCTTCTGCATAAGGGTGATGATGTATATCTTGTTGGTTTGAATGATGGACTACAAGCTAAATCACGCAAGTCCACTGTCACAAACCCAGTAGCTGTCTTGAATATTGATCCATTTACTTATCCCAGGTATAGACCTATGAACATGGAGGTCGTCGAATTGGATACAGATTTAGGCAATGCATTTTCTGGTGTACTTACAGATGAGCTTGGAAGGGTTCAAGCATTATGGGGTATCTTCTCTATGGAGTGGAAGTCTAACGATGGTTCTATCAACAACTACGAATTCGTGCAAGGAATTCCAATTTATGTAGTCAGTGAAGTGCTACATAAAATTATAAATGGAACTGAAGGTTCACCTTTGCTCATAAATGGAATCAAAATGCTTATGCCATTTGTTCGTATATTAGACATTGAACTTTCTTCAACTTCACTTTCAAAGGCCCGTAGCTTTGGGTTAAGTGAAAACTGGATTACAGAGCTAGTAAAGAAGGATCCTGTGAAACGACAGGTTCTACGAGTAAAGCGTTGTTTCGCTGGATCACGAGCAGAATGCATGTTGAAGCAAGGGGATATGCTATTAGCTATAGATGGGGAGCCAATTACAACTTTTCGTGATGTTGAGAATGCTTGCCAACTTCTTGATGAGAGCAAGGATCAAGAAGGGAATCTAAGAGTGAAGATTTTTAGGCAGGGTTTGGAGTTGGATGTCCTTGTAGGCACGGATGTAAGAAATGGATTTGGAACCACACACACGGTAAATTGGTGTGGATCTCTTCTTCAAGAACCACACTCTGTTGTCCGTTTGTTGGGATTTTTGCCGGATGAAGGGCATGGGGTATACGTGGCAAGACCGATGATTGGTAGCCCTATCCATCGATATGGAGTTTGTGATAGACAGTGGATTGTTGAAGTTAATGGAAAACCAACTCCTGATTTGAAGACATTTGTAAATGTTATAAAAGAATTGGAAAATGGGGTATTTGTTCGTGTCAAGATAGTGCATTTGAATGAGAAATCCTCAGTTCTTACTTTGAAGCAAGATTTGCACTATTGGCCTACCTGGGAATTGAAATTTGACCCAAAAACCGCAACATGGTGTCAAAATATCATTAAAGCTTTGAGTGATGATTTTTAGAGCTACCATCCTTCCCAAATTTGACCCAAAAACCTCAACATGGTGTCAAAATATTATTAAAGCTTCGAGTGATGATTTCTAAAGGTACCATCCTTCCCAGTAAAAAGATAGTTATGTTTCTTCATAGTCGTTGAAAGGTGAACGGCAAGTTTGGTTGCGAAGTCCCTCGACATCAAATTTGTAAATTTTCATTGAAATAAAGATGAAGACAGTAATAAAGCCCTTTTTTTAACTGTTTGTTTGGGAGTGGTTAATCTTTAGATTATTTACATTTTTTTAAATAAATTTGGTTAATCTTTCAATACAATTTGTTATTGAAAATGAAATTTTGAATGTAAAAATTGCAATCTTTATTGCAGAAATAGATTCAAAACCATGATTACCCTTTGAACACTTAAGCTCTCGTTGAGCCATCTGGTAGTTTGTACAGTTCACAATTAATCTCTTCTAGTTTGTTCTACGTTTAATCTCTTCTTTAAGGGCAGATCGACTTCTCTTTTGGTTTCGTTGGGTAAAGAGGGCTTGACCGCTCTCGGCCCTGCTTGAAGAGAGAGGGTTTGAGGCTTGAGACCGAAGTTAAGAATGTTCAATGTCGTTTAAACCTGAAGGAGACCTCTTCTGTCTGAGATGTAAACATAATAACAGTGTAGTCAGAATTCTAAGTCTGCTGGAGAAATTTGTTTGGGAAATACATATTCATGTGTCTCGTCGGTCTTTGGATTAAGGTTTCTTGCTGAGAGCTCCACGAGAAGAGCTTATCCGACATCCATATCTCCCAATAAGGTATGGTATAGGACTCAAATACTTTCTTCTTATTCATGTTGGAAATATTAATTATATTAATTACTCACAAATCAAATCGGTATCATACTTCAGCTGACTTTGGCAGAGTCCAAATCAGTTCAGTTTGTGTCACAAAGTTTGACAATCTGACAAAATGAAGAGTTCGTTACTGCCATATATAAACCAGTTTAACTAAATTTCTGAACTTAAGTTTTTAAGCAAAGAGTTATAATAGTCTTTAATGTTGAGTCACTAGTTTCAGCAATTTTAGTTTGTAAGAAGAAGTTCATAAATCAAATAGTTTATGGTTGAATACATGTTTATTTAGCCGCACATTCTCTCCGGAATTACTTGAGTAAATGTTGTTAGTAAATGTTGTTAACATTTACAGTTTGAGTGAAAGATCAAAGAATCCATAAACATTTCACCCAGAAAAAGTTTCATGTTTTAAGAGAGAGTGGTGGATACAAGTCTTCTTAATGTTTTGTTAGATGATTTTGTAATTCTGTGGAATTGTTGTTGTGTTAAGTTTTACTTTATGTTACCCGTCCCTGAAAAAAATTGTAATTTCTTAAGTTTTTAGGCTAAGAAATATCAAACCATGGGAGTCTCCATGGGAAGTAAAACCGTAGTTAAATGGTCTAAGTAACCAAGTTTAGTCTTTAAAAATCTTGTCGAAATATTTTTGAAGTCTCTTACTTAACTCTCTTTCGCATCAACGTTAAAATGATTTATTTGTTTGTTTACATATCTTTCTTCTGGGTTAGATATGTACATAAGCCGTTTATTGCTGAGAAGTTATATGAAAAATCTCTGAACAACTTCCCACTCATAAGTGCGAGAATGGTTTTCGATGTTTTCTCAAGTATCTTGAACGGGCCATCGTAATTCTGCATCAAAGAGCTTGCCACTCCCTTTGGTGGTACAAACTATTCACGTCCAAGCTTAAGAAAGACGGACTGCCCCACTTGGAACTCTTTGCCTCGTCTTCCTCTATCAACCCACTTCTTCATGTGTTTCGCAGCCTTCTCTAGGTGTGTCCTAGCCACTTCAAGCTTGTCTTTCCATTATCTGAAAAACTCCATCGCAGCTGGGTTGGCACCTAGTTGTCCGTTCGCAATGACTTGTGGCGTCAACGGCTTCTGTCCCGTTGCCATCTCAAAGGGACTATAGCCTGTCGCAGAACTTGTATGCATATTGTAGTTGAACTAGGCCGTGTCTAGTAGCTCGGGCAAATAATGTCGGTCAGTGTGCACAAAATGACTCAAATAGCTCTCCAGGATATTGTTCACCCTCTCCATTTGTCCATCTTTGTCAGGATGAAAACCCGAACTTGTGAGCAGCTGTGTCCCAACTAACTTGAAGAGTGCTGGCCAAAACTTCCCTATGAACCTGGCATCCCGCTCAGAAACAATGTTAAGTGGCAAACCCCAAAACTTTACCACATGGCTGAAAAAATACCTTGCCACATCTCATGCCTTTGACATGGACTTCATAGGAAAAAACATCGCATACTTGGAGAAACGGTCCACCACCACAAAGGTGTCGTTGAACCCTTGAACGACTAGTTATTGCGTTATGAAGTCCATGGTTTCTCTGGAATGAGAATCAGTTGTAACAAGCATTCTTTCTTCTTGGTGCACGACTTGTCTTGTTGACAAATGAGACAAGTGCACACATACTCTTCGACATCTTTCCGTAGTCTCTCCCAATAGAAACTCTTCTCCACCAAAGCTCTCATTCGGTGTTGTCCTGAATGTCCTTCCCAAGCCAAATCATATCACTCTTTGAGCAAGTCTCTCCACAAGTGAGATGTCCTGGGAACATAAACGATTGTATTTTAGAAAAGAAACCCAACGTCAAATCTGAACTTCGTTGTCTTTCCTTCGTTGACCTACGCGATGATCTCTTTGGCCTTTGATTCTTCCCTCAAAGTATCTTGAACCTTCTGTCATAAGTTTGAAATCACCTACGTCGTCATGTCACTGCGATACTCCCCTAAAGCAGTGAGTTGATATTTTCTGCTTAATGTATCCACAACAGTATTTAGCCTTCCTGACCGGTACTCGACGGTCATCTCAAACTCCACTAAGAAATCCCGCCATCACGGTTTCTTAGGTGACAACCTCGATTGGGAAGCGAAGTAGTTGGTGGCTAGGTTGTCTATCTTTACAAAACAGCTTTGCCAACAGATAGTGTCGCCAAACTCGTAAGCAATGCACCACTGTTGTCATCTCCTTTTCGTGAACCGGGTATCTGTTGATCCTGAAGCTTCCAACTCTCATAGGCTACCAGGTGACCCTCCTACGTCAAGACACCTCCAATAGGGAAGTGAGATGCATCCGTATGAACCTCAAAATCTATATCAAAGTCGGGAAACCGCAGCACCGAGGTGGTTACAATTCTGCACTTGAGCTCATCAAATGCTCCTCGACACTTCTTAGACCACTTCCTTGCCTTGTTCCTCTTCAACAACTCAGTAATAGGCGTGGCTATCTTGGAATAGCCCTCAACAAACCTGCAGTAATAGATTTCCAAACCAAGGAAGCTTCGTACATCCTGAACTGTTCTAGGTTCCTCCCAATTCGAATGGCTGCAAATTTCATGTTGTCCATGTGAATCATGCCTTGCCGAATTCGATGGCCCAATAACAGGATCTCCTCTTGCCCAAACATTCACTTGGACTTCTTCAAAAACAACTGATTTTTCCATAGCGCTTCAAACACCTCCACTAAGTGTTGTTTATGTTGTTCCATTGTTTTGTTGTAGACAACGATGTCGCCTAAATACACCACCACTAATTTATCTAGAAAGGGTCGCAGCACTTCGTTCATAAGAGTACAAATTGTCGTAGGGGCATTGCACAACCCACACAACATAACAAAAAACTCATAGCTTTCATAACATGTCGCACGTGTCATTTTGTACTCATCACCTTCTGCGATCCTTACTTGGTAATACCCCTATCACAAATCCAACTTCAAGAAGACTCTTACCTCAGCCAACTTATCGAAGCAATCAACCACCAACGAAAGGGGGTACCAGTTCTTATTCATTTGCTTGTTCAACATGGGGTAGTCCAAGCACATTCTCAACTCTTGCGTGTCGTTCTTATGTTGAAATAACATATGAGCACGATAAGGTGACCTTGAAGGCCTTATGAAATGAGCATCTATCAACTTGGTCAAATGTCGTTTTAACTCTTCCAATTCTGGTCCTGAAAGTCTTAAGGAGCTTTTGCCACAGTTTGAGCCTGGCTCAAGTTCAATCCTATGTTCCACTGCTCTTCTCAATGGCAAGACCTTCGGCAATTTTTCGAGCATTAAGTCTATCTAAGAAGATAACATGTTAATGAGGACAGGTGGCATAGGAATCCCCACACTCCCCATATCTAACTCGTCTAGCAATGTTGCAACAAACATCCGTGACTTAGATCGTCGAACCACTTTCTTCATCCTTAGTACAGAAACAAGCTTACCACATTTTGTGTCGCTAGGAATGGTGTGCACATAAATTGGCTTATTTTCGATTAAGATCACCATCCTATTTGTAAACAGCATCAGCACAGCTTGATGTCGTCACAAGAAATCCTGCCCAAGTATCATCTCGAAGTCGTCAAGAGGCATCACTATAAATTCCTCCTTCCTTGCCCAACGTCCAATCTGAACAGGCATTGATGAAGCTACCCCTATGGCCTCTTTTGTTGAAGAGTTAACAACCTTTACCTTGGTGTCGCAACTCTTCACTTTAAGCCCTAGCGATCCTGCAACTTCCTTTCTGACGAAATTGTGAGAAGGGTCGGTGTCAACGAGCACCTTCACCTTCCTTTCATTCACTATGACTTCCACAAATCTCAAGTCGTTCGAACTCTTCTTCATGGCGCCGAGGTGATAGAAAGGCATGCCCTTCACCTTGTTGTGCGCTTCTTTGGCCACACTATCGTTACCGCACTTCTCTGCGGAGGATGCTCTCTATTTTTCTGCAGTGCACTATGTCTCCTTACCAAGAGTGCTTTCTTAGCGCTGGTTCCAACTCCACCAAGCTCCCAACTCACCCATATTCAGATGTGCCGACAGCATATCCTTCCACTGCGCGACATCTTCTACTAACAAGGCGAGCGACGGGCCCTTGTAGCTTGTGGTCCTCGTTTCACCTACCACCTTTTCCAACCACTATTCTAGCGGTTGCGTTTTTGGCACCTTCGAAGGTTTTGCCATGAGCGCTTCCTAAACGCGCCTCTGTCGTCGCTTCAGCCTGCGCGCCTTTCCAACTTCACAGAGAAACCATGCTGATACCATTTGTCATGGGACTCTTCATAGTGCCTAAGGTGCGTTCGACAAAGTACGTGCGGCACTACTTGAGACCGCCCTGGGAGCTTGGCTAACCCAGGTGCTTCTTAGCTACACTTAGCTCTATGCGAAAGCATTAACAGTTTAACTTATTATCAGTTATACATGTATACGTAGACAACAACATAAGAAAACATGCAACGATTTCAAAATGGTGGGGTTTCCAACCGTAGATCCCTAAGAAGCTTTTATTAAGATTGAACAAGTTACATAGATAGGGAGTTGCCAAAACCAACAGAGCTCTTAGCCCACGCCCACAAAGATACCACGCCAACAACAATTATAAGAGAATAGAACAGCGTGCCTCTATTGGGCGTGCTCACAGAATTCACCTCTTCCTGCGCTGTGAATCATTACTCTTTGTTTGCTGCTACCCTGACTTGCTCCTCTATTGCCTTCCTTAGCACTCTTAGGATGCACCTTTATATGGGAGCGCGCTTGGCATGGCCAAGGCGCATGCCTCCTTGCGTGCGCTTCACTCTACTGCCAAGGTTCACTTATCGTCGTCCTTGTCGGTGCTCTAAATGAGTGTTTTACTTGTGCTCTAAGGCTAGCGCCTGTCGAGTCCACTTCATGTCGTTGCGCCCACCAAGTGCACTCTTGGTTGGGCTCTCCACCCTGTCGTGTTCGCTAAGTCGTGATCGTTCTGTCGGCTCGTTCGTTGGGTTCTCTACTAGCGCGTTACCTTCGTGCACGCACTAGCACTCCCCAAAGTTTCCTTCCATCTGCACTAAGGAGCGCCCGCTCGCCAACTGTTCCTCGGTCGTGTCTTCATGTGTTCCTCAAGGTGCCAATTTGGGTTGCTGCTCTAACCGAGCGTGCCCCTTGTGTTGGTTCCAAAGGTGGTGTGTTATGGGTATTAGAATTTGAATGCCATTTAGATCTTCAAGCAGATAGTTCTAATAATGTTTGCAGCAAAAGAATAGAGAATGAAGATACAAACTGAACAAAACAAACCACACATAAAACAGACAAGTATTTCTCAGGAATTTGCAGTATCATTCACAATAATAATATCCGGTGTTACAATAGTTTACATAGGTAGAATTCGAATGCATGGGATATGAATTCGAATCCTCCAAGTGGATATGACTTAATCTAATTGAATCTCTAACTCAAGGTCTCCCAATCAATATCGGAGTCCAAATAGACAACTCTCTGATAACCAATAACTCCAAAAACTACTGACAGCTAGTTAACTTAGTACAACTAAGTGTGGTAGGTAGGAAAAGCGCTCCTCCCCATGTAACCATGCATTATTCATGCATTGGTAACGCTAGATTAACTAACTGTGAAGTAACTAAATGTAACTGGGGGCTAACTAAGACTAACTAGTACTAACACCAACTGATTGAAGTAGGTTGTTGTCGGGACTCCCAGTGGCTCCTAAATGTAGGGATTGGTCTAGGAGGCACCCAAACTAATGCATCCACATGCAGTAAGTGGCAGTTAACCTCTAGCAGTGTTCCCCACACTCTAGTGACTGGTACATGTGTCCCCATTAGGTCAAGTGGACCCAATTAATTAATTAAGGTTTCTAAGTTAGGCTAATTAATCTAATAGAAAGTATGAACAAAGGAGGATATGTCTAGTCTCTAATGAGTAAGACACAGAAGGATTCCAATGAGCTTTCTGTAGAGAGTGTTGTCCATAAAAGGTGTGGAACCACCTTCTTCAAGCCTGCTGCATGATAAAAAAGGGCAGGGGGCTGCCTTGCAATCCTCCATGTGGAATCTCTTAAGCATGTATGATGAATACATGAACTGTGAGATCATGATTCTCGAAGTCTTTTGACTTACTTCGAGACCAATGAACTATCTTAACAGTCCTAAGTCAGTCATAGCGAATGCTTTATTAAGAGTAGACTTGATGTTGCTCAATCCAACAGTAGAGCTACCAGTAATGAACAAGTCATCCACATACAATACAACTAGAAGCAAGAACCCCTCCTTCTTCTTCATGTTGACATTGCAATCAAATTTGCACCTTTCAAACTTCTGAGAGATGAGGAAGGCATCCATCTTGGAATACCATGCCTTTGGGGGTTGTCTGAGTCCATATAGTGATTTCCTCAGTCTGCAGACTAAGGAAGGATCATCAATAAACCCTTCAGGTTTTTTCATATAGATCTCGTCCTCCAAATCACCATGGAGGAAGGCACTCTACACATCCATGTGGTGTCCTTCCCATCTCTTGGAAGCAGCAATGGCCAATACCAACCTAATGGAGTCCATTCTAGCTATTGGAGTGAATGTCTCATTATAGTACAAGCCTTGGACCTGAGAAAGCCCTTTTTCCACCAATCGAACATTGTACTTGGTTGTGATCCCATCAGTAGCTATCTTGGTTTTGTAGATCCATTTGCATTGTACCATCTTCCTTCCTGGAGGTAAAAAGACCAGTTCCCAGGTCTGGTTGTCATGTAGCGAATCAAACTCCTCATCCATGGATGCCTGCGATCTAGGATCATGGAAATCCTACCTGAAGGATTGAGGATTTGACCTAAGCATCACAAAACACCTCTCAGCAAGAAGAGGATCTGTGTGAGACAGTGCTACACTCTCCTTCTGATACTAGGATCTCGTTCTTCTTTTGTCATCAGGATCACGAGCACCATCTCCAGCTGCTTAGCCCATATAGGCTACTAGAATGAAGTAGATGTTGGATATGGATCTAGATCCCTTTGAGTTGTAAGCTCAGTGTCTGGATCATACTGGGATGAATTCTCTTCTGAATCTAAATATAAAATGTTAGAATTCAAAACTAAAAATTCAATAGGAAGTGAAGGAATGTTTATACCTTCATCAGCTTCAAATGGAAGCTTTGATGATGTTGGAACTGAGAATGGCATGAAGTGAGAGAAATAGTATGCCTTGGAGGCATGATCAACAATTCCTTTCGCTACAATCTCCCCAGTTGAGGTATTGGTGATCTCTACTGAGTCAGGTCCAAACAATATTTGCTTTGGTGAGCAAGTATGGGTCATCTGATAAAATGACAACAAATTAGCTACAAGAAAGGGCACATATAGGACATCTCTTAACACACCATGCTTTGCTCTGATGGTTCCCTTTCCGGCTACTAGGATTTGGGAATCATCTCCCATGTGAATAGTGGGCCCTTCTTTGACACTGAGAGAGAAGAAGAGTTCCTTGGAGGCAACCATGTGGTTGGAGGCTCCAGAATCAATCAAATAGGTTGTATATCGAGGTGCTCCTGCTTTCAAAGCATTACATCTTTCATGTCCATTATCAAACTATTTTTCTCTTTGAATGTTATGCTGCTTGAAAAGAGCATACATTTCATCAAGTTCCTTGCTCATACAATGATAAAAAGAATTTTACTCAGAGTTCTTTGAAAAGATAAGCATAGATTCTATAACTAGTTTGTTCATTATAATTTAAATACTTTAATGTAACTCTACTTGATTTATAGTATTTGTTAGTCTTAGCTTAGTTGATATTATTAGTAAATAAACTATATGATTAGTAGTTTATTTCTTCACTAAATTGAATATAACAATGTAACTCAACTGTGATTTTTCTACTGCATTGCAACTAGTTACTAAGAACACAGAGAAGTAAACCTATCATAATACAGTTTAACTTCCATATTATTTTAACTTGAATAAAAAGGATAATCTATTGTCTGTGATCACAACATCTTATTTGCTAAGATATTTTCTTAACATGTTAATCCTTCTACCTGTACTAGATTACTGCTATTTCTTTTCCAATATAATTACATAAACAATAAACATAAATAACCAGATTAATTTTCTTTTAATAATAACCTACATACTGAAATAAATTACTCTGCTACTACTAAATGCAGAACCACATCTATTCTATTCAGTCTCTTAAATTTTTCTTCCGTCTACTGTAAATACTCTATCTGTGCTGGAGTACGGCCTAGTCCTTCCAGGTGTGGAAAAACACAGACTATAATTATTTTCCATCTTAACACATTACTATTTCAAATTCATCTCTTCAATAATCTAAAAGATTACTAACTCTAACATTTTACAACTAAATATTTAACATTCATTTAACAGTCAGATTCAGATTTAACTATCTAACACTGTAAAACAAAATAATGTAGAACCTTATTAGGATAGACAACAACAGCGTTAGGAGGCCGTTCCTCCCTACCAAACTCCTGGAGAGCGCTCAAACAACGCTTCCTTAGGACCCCCAAGCCTGTTCCTGGTCTTCTTGGCTGAGAACTGGTGGAGCATGCAAACAGTAGACTAGTCCAATGACTCAGTAAAACACCCTACACTCAGCAGTAAGATCCTTCAACTTAAAAGCTGCACTAGATTACTCAGCAATTATCCCCCTCAAACTCTTTCCACAATTCCCTTCCATTGAATTTCTCTGAAGTACATTCACCTGAATTATCACTTCTCTAGAATGAACAGCCTCAACTCTCTTCAATGGGCATTTTTATAAAGATTTCCTAGGTCTTTTGGGTCACTTGTCATTAATTGAGCCACCTGCTCTGATTCCACTTTCTTGGGGAATCATGACCCCAAATGTAGGGAGGTTGCCACCTGTAATAGTTGGAAGTGGTTTGAGGATGATGCCACATGTCTGTTTGCTCTCCACCTAGTCTCTTCCACCAATTTAACTACTAAACACTCTTTTAACAGCTCTTTTAAGCTGTTGTCTCCACCTTTATTTATTTATAATAAAAATATTCAGAATTACATTAAATATCCTTGAATATGATGAGTCATCAATTTCAACTTAGCATAAAATTTAACATATTGTCTTCAAATAATATCAAATCATATAATTTTTTTTTTTTGCAAAATTAGGGCATGTGACATACTCACCCCCTTAGAACATAACATCATCCTCAATGTTATTTATTCTTCATCCTCAGAATTTTCCTGGAACAGAATTGGATATGCATCTCGCATATGACTTTCCAATTCCTATGTGGCTTCCTATGGACTAAGGTGCTTCCATTGCACCTTCACCTGTCCAATGGTGTAGTTCTGAAGTGTGATATCCCTCCGCCAGAGGATACAGTCTGGTTCCACCAGAAAATCTCCTTCTGGTTCCACCTGTACATCATTCCAGTTAACAACATGAGTAGCATCATGAACATATTTCTTTAATACAGAAATGTGAAAAACATTATGTACTCTTAAATTTGGCGGTAATGCTAATTGATAAGCTACTTGTCCAATCCTGGACAATATTTCAAATGGACCACAGTAACGAGGTGCTAGTTTTGCACAACTTCCCAATCTCAGAGAGATCTTTTTGGGCCTCACCTTGATGAACACGTGTTCACCTACCTAAAACTCCTTTGGAGTTCTTTTAAGGTCTGCTTAACTTTTCTGTCGATCCTATGCAACTTTCAGATTACCTTGCACTTGTTTTACAATTTCTTCCATTTCCTTTAACAGTTTAGAAGCTTATACTAATCTATCCACCGGATTACTCCAAGAGATAGGAGTATTACATTTCCTTCCATACAAAATTTTGAAAGGACTAAATCTGGCTGATGCATGATAATTATTATTATAAGCAAAATCTACCAAATGCAAATAATCCTCCCATTTACCTGGCTGGTCTTTCACATACATTCTTAATAAATATTCCAGTACTTGGTTTACTCTTTAAGTTTATCCATCTGTTTGAGGATGGAATGAAATGCTAAAATTTAATGTAGTGTTTAATCCTTTAAACAGAGATCTCCAAAAGTTACCTGTAAATTTAGGATCTCTATCTGAGATTATGACTTTCGGTATTCCATGCAGTCAGAAAATTTGTTTTAGAAAGATATCAGCTATGTTTCCAGATTTATACATAGTTTTAACAGGTATAAGGTGAGCTCCTTTACTTAATTTATCGACCACTACCATGATAGAATCATTTAAAGTCTGATTTCTAGGCAGTCTAGTAACAAAATTGAGACTAATTATATCCCATTTCCAGCTAGGAATGGGTAATGGCTGAAGTAATCCAGCTGGATGTTGATGTTCAGTTTTCATCTGTTGACATTCAAAACACCTAGCGATATATTCTGCTAATACAGTCTTCGTATTTGGCCAAAAAATTTCTTTTCTTAACATAGTTATAGTCTTTTGATAGCTTGGATGACCTGAGTATGGAGTTTTATGGATTTCATACAAAATTTATAATTTAACTTTAGGTACGTTAGGTACATACATTCTGTCTTTATACAGTAAAAATTCTTTTGCATTCAAACTGTACCCTTTACTTAAGCTTTCTGTTGGATTTTCTTTCGTTTTAGCTTGTAAATTTTGGTAAATTTCATCTTGTTCTATTCCTGCTTTAAGTTGTTCATCAAAATCTGTTATATAAGTGCTGATAACTGCTGCAAAATTCAGCCTTGCATTCCTACTTAATGCATCAACAAATTTATTTTCTTTACCTTTAATGTGTTGAATTTTGAAATCATACTCACTTAGAAAAGCTAGCGAGCTAGCTTGTTTAGCATTTAGATTAGGCTGATCTAACAGATACTTTAGTCATTTATTATTAGTCATTAAAATAAATTTTCTGCCAATTAGGTGAGGTCGCTACATCTTTAGAGCATGTATAATAGCAACTAATTCCAGATCATATGTTGCATAATTATTTTCATGAATTTTTAATTTCCTAGACTCATAGGCAATAACATGCCCTTCTTGAGCTAGAACACCGCCTAAACTATCATTGCAGGCATCAGTACACACTATTAATTCTTTATTTGGATCAACTATTCTTAAAATAGGTGCACTGGTTAATAAAGTTTTTAACTTTTTAAAGCTTTCCTCGCATTTCTGGTTCCAATCAAATTTCTTTTCTTTCTTCTACAAAGAAGTTATTGGATTCGCGATTCTCGAAAAACCTTCAATGAACCTCCAATAATAACTGGTAATTCCCATGAATGATCGAACATCAGTTACATCCTTAGGAACCGGCCAATCCTCGATTGCCTTTATCTTTTCGGGATCCGCCGAAATCCCTTCCTTGGTCACCACATGACCTAAGTAATGAATCTTATCCTTGAAGAAATCGCATTTACTAAACTTTGCAAAGAGTTGATGATCTCGTAACTCTTGCAGAACAAATTTTAAATGTTCTTTATGTTCTTCTTCAGTTTTTGAATAGATTAATATATCGTCGATAAACAGGACTACAAACTTATCTAGATACTTACGGATAACATTGTTCATTAAACACATAAAAATAGCTGGGGCATTAGTAATCCTGAATGGCAGGACGACAAACTCATAATGGCCATATCGAGTTTTAAATTTTTTTTTAAAGATGTCTTCATCTTTAATCCTAACTTGATGATATCCAGACCTTAAATCTATTTTCGAAAACACCGTGGCTCCACGTAGTTGATCAAACAGATCATCTATGCGAGGCAACAGATATCAATTTTTAAAGGTCATCTTATTCAACTGACGGTAATCCATGCAAAGTCGCATGGTTTCGTCCTTTTTCTTAACGAAGATGATAGGTGCCCCCCAGGGAGACACAATAGGTTGAATATACTTTTTATCAATAAGTTCTTTTAATTGTGATTTTAATTCATTAAGTTCAAGTATGTTCATTCGATAAGAGGCCTTTGAGATAGGTACTGCACCAGGTACCAGCTCAATGGTAAAGTCTAATTCCCTTTTCGGAGGTAATCCCAGAATTTCTTTCGAAAATACATCAGCATACTCTCTTAAAACTAGTATGTCCTCCAATTTTAATTTATCTATCTTATTTAGATTCTCCTCATCAGTTATTGTTACTGCATAAGCCTTACAACCCTTCCTAATAGCTCTCTTAACTTGTAGAGCAGAAATCTACCTTATGGTGGTTTTTCTAGGGATTCCTTTTACACTTACTGGTTTTCCATCACTGTTTATACATGTAAAGGTTTTATCATAACAATTTAAAATCACCCTATGTTGTTCTAACCAATCCATACCAATGAATAAGTCATAAGAACCAAGAGGTAATACATTAAGCTTTACAATAGTTTCAAATTGATCCATAACTACTGCACATTCTTTTACAAAACAAGTTACCTTCCTTTTAGCACCAGTGGCTAACTGAAGTAACCAAGAATTTTCAAATTTTTCAACAAGTAACTTACATGTTTCTACCATTTTAGGTGAAATATAACTAAGACTAGCTCCTGGATCAATTAAAATAGTTATAGGGGTTTGGTTTATCATACCTTCTACTTCCACCATGGAATTTTGATATTCTGCTTGTCGATTCTCCAAGGCTACATTGATTCTGGGCATAGTCCTTGCTAATTCTCCAACAGCCATCTCCTCCTGTATAGTATGAATATTACTGACAGTCTTTTTTTTATTAGGATAGACTGAGGCATAGTGTGGGCCATTTCCCAGCACTTTATAGGTTCTTTGCGTTCAAAGTTCTTGGTGTAATTACCATGGTTATTAGCAAATTCTTTACCCTTGGATTTATTTTGATTGCTTGGTGAATTATTCTTATTCCCTTGGAATTTCTTGTTAGGATAATTTTTGGCCTTACTATTTTCAGAATTCCCGTTGGGCACAAAATCTTTCTTCTTTTGATCATATTGATTATTGTTCTTCTTGGACTTCCAAATAGCCCTGCTTTCCTTCTTCCGATTCTGTTCATAACAGAAGTTAGCTTTCCTCATGGCTTCTTCCAAATTCTTTGGATTGGCATACTCAATCCTGTCCTTAATATGATAAGGTAGACAGTCGAGGAATCATTGTACCTTCGGTTTTTCATCTACAAGGTATGGCACATACCTAAGCAGACTTAAAAACTTGTTGTTTAGATCTTTCATATTCATTGATCCTAATTTAAGCTCATAAAATTCTTTTGCTCTCTCTTCATAGTATTGCTTAGACAGAAATTTATTTTTAAAGTACCTCTTGAAGGTACTCCAATTTACGTTCTTCTCTTTTATTCCCTTCACTATCTTCAAGTCCTGCCACCAAATATCAGCCTTTCCTGAGAGATTATAGATAGTCATTCTAGCCTTTAATTAGTTAGAATAGTTATATATCCAGAAGTACTTCTTCATCCTAGATAACCAGGATTCTGCTTCCTCCCCCTTCTCAGTCTCTCCATTGAATGTTGGTGGTTTAATCTTTTTAAACTCCCCAGATATTTCCTCATAAGGTTTATATTTCCTCTTTTTAGTATAATGATTGTCATCACTACTATCACTAATAGAATGCAAATTAATTTGTTCACCAAACAGCTCTGAAGATGAACTGCTTTCATTTTTAGTATGTTTCATCTTTTGAAATTTATATTGATGACTTGTATCTTCTGAATCAACTCTTTTTTCTTTTCCCTCAGTTTGAAATCTTTCTGTTAGGATCTGATTCAGGTCCTCCTGAGCCCTCATAATCCTTTCATTCTCTCGTTTAACAGATTCCATTTCAGATTTTTTAAGTCTTTTACTATTTGTAACAGTTATGAGGAATTAGTGGTTAAATCTTCTGGTATAGGATCTCTTGATAAATTTTCTGGTTCAGTAAATGGAGATTCCTCCTTTGCATATTCCTCCAGCCTTTCCATACCTGTTTATTAAACTTCAGAAACAATTTCTCTGTTGAATAACATTTAAAAGAAAATACATCAGCATAATAATTCAAATCATTGTTTCATAAAAGCTAGTTGGCCTTCATCAAGGCCTAGTGTTTTAACCTTGTGCTTTGATACCACATGTCAAAACCCCAAATTTTCACAAAAAATTAAAATTTTGAGATAACATAAAATGTTGAATATGCGGTTTACTAATAGCTAATGGTTAGCGAAAAATGAAACAGTCCAATGATTAGTATTACACATTTTCAAATTATGTTAACTAAAGCATTTTCCTTTTCGTAACATAAATAAGATTTGTTTGCTTATTGTTTGTCTTTCAGTTTACTAATGAGTCCACTTTATGGCAAGTAGGTGGAATCTAACTTTGAATCCTGGGCTTACTTAGCATTTATGCTAATGCAGAAAGATTGCTAGTTCTTACAGGTTTACAGGTACGATCGAACAAGTAGACGTTTTAAAATCATAAAGTATCAAGAAGTGTTTTTGTTTGCAAAATAATATGCTAGTATAACAAGCTGATAATTTTTCAAGCAACTTCAAAGAGGTAAAGTAGTTTATCATCTCTAGTTTTTCTTGTAAGCAAAGTTCAGATAAATGGGTCCTTTCTTTATCAAGCTTAGTGACACTAAAGACACTTATTGTGAACTCTAAACCTGTAATCTTTGTTGTATATTCATTTTTATTTCAACATGCTTAACTTGAGATGTTACACTTATTCGTATTATTTGTTTTTATACATGGAAGAGCTTCTATCAATACTGATAGTAAAGATTCTTAGTAGAATATACGATTCGATTTTATATTTTACTTACTAGTTATGGTAAGTATCAACCTGTTACTTATATGTACAAACCAGTTGCTCACTAACAAGTTATCAACTTCTTCATCAACGTTATACTACATGTATTGTAGTCGTTACTTAAGTACCAAGCTAATTGTCATTTACATTATGTAGGGAAAACTTACTGCTTGTAAATCTCCTTGATATTATAGGCTTATTTAATGTCAACATAACTGCATCGTTTCACGTGGAATACTATTTTCCCTTACTTCCTAAGTCTAAGTCAATCAGTGTCGTTTTAATGATTAAAGACTTGAGCATGGTATTTTCATTGAAATTTTATTATTTCCATATTGTCTCTCTTACATTAAGTCAATGTTTATAGTAACCAATACAGTAGATCTTTCTACCAAGATCAAAATTCTACCCTATGCTAAGTATAGGTTATCTTGAGCAATCACAATCTATCTTGTTCAACACAACAATTATGGTAAAATTACTAGCATTGACAAGTTGAGAAGCAACTAGAGTTTATGAAAGTTTAAACCAAAGTCAAACCTTGTAAAAATCATAATTATAATCTATTACTATGTTATTCGATTCCATAAATTATGACCATCCAAGCTGTTGGTTTATAAATGATAAGTAGGATTATAGTACATGCATTTTTAACAATGTTTTGCAAGCATAAAAATCTATACTAGTTAGAAAGGTTCCAAGCAAATCGACTTTGGACTCTTCCATATGTCAAATGGTACCACCTTTCACTAGGTTCAACGTTTATGAATTATTGTTTTGTCCAAACACCAAAATCGAAACTATCAACATTATTATATCGAGCATATATGATTACGGTGGGATATATAATTTCCTCCATCATAGTTCATGCATAGTTTGGATAAGAATCATTGTTTTAAATAATTGGGATGATTGGAACGCAGGTGAACTATTGGAATCGACCCATGCATGGTTTGAAATATAGGAGGGCACGTGGTCATCTCTTGGTCATGTATTGGAGATATAAAACCATTGCAACCCTAACCCTTTGTCATTCTCCCTCCGCAGTTCCCGCTGGCCTTCGAGATGCTCTGAAAGGTTTTCATGGTGGTCGTGAGTGTCCCTCATGTTCTAGCTTGTTCCAATACTTGGGTTTAACGTGTTTTAGTCTCTTGAGCTCGGTCTTGTTGCCAAACTTCTTAAATGTGGGTTTTTATTCTGTGAGAGTTTATTGGTTTTGCTTTGTACATGCTTGTGACCTGTCCGTAGCTCCATCTTTCCTTCCCCATGGCCTGTCACTGTGGTGAGAAGCTAAGCTTTACTTGTTATTGGTTGTGCTTCACCATTGTCGCAAGGTTTGGAGGTTGTATGCACACCTTGTTGTTGGTGACTGTGCTGTCGCTAGACTGTTCGTTCTCTTTATTAAGGTAAATATTTAGTTTTGTTTTCAAAATAGAATACTCATAGTAAAATCGTGTTTACAGTAGGTTTTCAATAGTAAAAGAATTTTGAATTTAGCGCACTGTATTGTGCTTCCTTTGCAAGAACTTGGAACTACTCTTGCAACCTCTGGTGAAGGTATAAGATGGTTGTCTTCAAAGGCATGTGGCTTCAATCCGGTAAGCCCTGGGTTCGACGATTGGTTTTTTACCTTACTTGCAACAGAGTTGTTCGGTGGTGAAACCCCAAACTTGGAAGCTTATCCAGTTTTTCCATTAGCTATGCAGTTTATTTTTAAAGGTTGTTGTTGGTTCTATTATGTCTACAAACCCTCGCTAAGTCAATGGGTAGTCCCGACCGTGAGCTGAGTGTTGTAATTAGTTTTGAGCTTCTAGCCTTACATTCTGTCAATGAAATACATTGGTTTTTAAATAGATTTTCTTCGAGCTCCGACTCGTTTTGCAGTATACTGTATGAGTGACTCTGTGTATGTTAGGGTTTTCCCTAACCGACTGTTAATAAAGAATTTTGTTGTTTATTATATCTTGTAATTTGATTATTGTTTTTAATTAAGACTGTAACTCAGTCATAGTGTAATTTATATATTTTACTTATTTGCTCGGGAATTATGAGCTAGGGTTTTCCTGAAAGAAACCCTTATCTAAATAAAATTTTCAATTTATTTTAAAAATAGTTCTGTGACTTGTTAATTAGGTTAAATTAATGTTACAGGTGTGTTGTGATAATTTTAAGTTGTAAAAATACATTCGTTTTTTCATTTGTCCTTAAAGGATTGTAAACAGTCTATATTAGTTTAGTTGTTTATTAATAAAATAATCCAAGTAATTGGATTGTAGCTTAAATGTTGTTATTTGAAACAATAATTTTGGTTTAAGGTTTCGACCTTGTAGTTTACTTTTGTAGGTATAAACCTGTTGATAATTATAGAACAGTTCTTTACATATATATATTATATTATATTAGTTATTATCATATTCTTATTGTTTTCATTTACTAAAATGATAAAAAGAATTTTACTCAGAGATCTTTGAAAAGATAAGCATAGATTCTGTAACTAGTTTGTTCTTTATAATTTAAATACTTTAATGTAACTCTACTTGGTTTTTAGTATTTGTTAGTCTTAGCTTAGTTGATATTATTAGTAAATAAACTATATGATTAGTAGTTTATTTCTTTACTAAACTTAATATAACAATGTAACTCAACTGTGATTTTTCTATTGCATTGCAAATAGTTACTAAGAACACAGAGAGATAAACCTATCATAATACATTTTAACTTCCATAGTATTTTAACTTGAATAAAAAGAATAACCTATTGTCTGTGAGCACAACATCTTATCTGCTGAGATATTTTCTTAACATGTTAATCCTTCTACCCGTACTAGATTACTGCTATTTCTTTTCCAATATAATTACATAAACAATAAACATAAATAACCAGATTAATTTTCTTTTAGTAATAACCTACATACTGAAATAAATTACTCTGCTACTACTAAATGCAGAACCACATATATTCTATTCAGCCTCTTAACTTTTTCTTCCATCTACTGTAAATACTCTATCTGTGCTAGAGTACGGCCTAGTCCTTCCAGGTGTGGAAAAACATAGACTAGACTTATTTTCCATCTTAACACATTACTATTTCAAATTCATCTCTTCAGTAATCTAAAAGATTACTAACTCTAACATTTTACAACTGAATATTTAACATTCATTTAACTGTGAGATTCATATTTAACTATCTAACACTGTAAAAAAAATTAATGTAGAACCTGATTAGGATAGAGAACAACAACATTACGAGGCCATTCCTCCCTACCAAAATCTTGGAGAGCGCTCAAACAATGCTTCCTCAGGACCCTCGAGCCTATTCTTGGTCTTGTTGGCTGAGAACTGGTGGAGCATGCAAACAGTAGACTAGTCCAATGAATCAGTAAAACACCCTGCACTCAGTAGTGAGATCCTTCAGCTTAAAATTCGCACTAGATCACTTAGCAATTATCCCCCTCAAACTCTTTCCACAATTCCCTTCCATTGAATTTCTCTAAAGTACATTCAACTGAATGATCACTTCTCTACAATGAGCAGCCTTAGCTCTCTTTAGTGGGCATTTTTATAAAGATTGCCTAGGTCTTTTGGCTCAGTTGTCATTAATTGAGCCACCTGCTCTGATTCCACTTTCTTGGGGAATCATGACCCCAAATGTAGGGAGGTTTCCACCTGCAACAGTTGGAAGTGGTTTGAGGATACTGCCACATGTCTGTTTTCTCTCCACCCAGTCTCCTCCACCAATTTGACCAGTAAACACTCTTTTAACATCTCTCCTAAGCTGTTGTCTCCACCTTTATTTATTTATAATAAAAATATTCAGAATTACATTAAATGTCCTTGACTCTGATGAGTCATCAATTTCAACTTGGCATAAAATGTAACATATTGTCTTCAAATAATATAAAATTGTTTTTTTTGCAAAATTGGGGCATGTGACAGCTCTGATACCATATTAGAATCTGAATGCCATTTAGATCTTTAAGCAGATAGTTCTAATAATGTTTGCAGCAAAAGAATGGAGAATGAAGATACAAACTTAACAAAAAAAACCACACAGGAAATGGACAAGTATTGCTCAGAAATTTACAGTATCGTTCATAATAATAATATACGGTGTTACAATCGTTTACATAGGTAGAATTCGAATGCATGGGATATGAATTCGAATCCTCCAAGTGGATATGACTGTATATAACTGAATCTCTAACTCAAGGTCTCCTAATCAATATCGAAGTCCAAATAGACAACTCCCTCATGACCAATAACTCCAACAACTACTGATAGCTAGTTAACTCAGTGCAACTGAGTGTGGTAGGTAGGAAAAGCGCTCCTCCCCATGCAACCATGCATTATCCATGCATTCGTAGTGCTAGCTTAACTGAATATGAATTAACTCAATGTAACTGGCGGCTAACTAATACTAACTAGTACTAACACCAACTAACTGAAGTTGTTGGGACTCCCAGTGGCTCCTAAAATGTAGGGATTGGTCTAGAAGGCGCCCAAACTGATGCATGCACATGAAGTAAGTGGTATTTAACCTCTAGTAGTGTTCCCCACACTCTAGTGATTGGTACATGTGTCCCCATTAGGACAATTTGACCCAATGATACTAGTGGACCCACTTAATTAATTAAGGTTCCAAAGTTAGGATAATTGATATAATAAAAATATGAACAAGGGAGGATTAATAATCCTAACATTGGGTTCCTTCACCCCAACAATGTTCACTTTGTGGGAGCACAGCCCATCTTATCAATGCGCTCTGTTTCAAGTGTGCTTGTAAAGGGGGCCATTATAGCCTCCCCCACCCACTTGGTCATCGTCTCGGTGACACTTCTTCCGAGGGTTGCGCCGGGGTGGAAGTCCATACTCTTCCTGGAACACACAGATAAGACCCCTGACTTCCAAAACAAGTTTTTCCACTCCCAACTGTTTTCATCCTCCGGTAAGCCTTTCCATTTGACGAACTATTCCAATCACATGTACTTACCAGTTCCATTAAACTTGTACCCCAAGATTGCTTCTACCTCCCTGTCTGACCTGTCCATGATCATTGTAGGTGCACGTTTTGGAGCATTCCTCTCTGGTTCACTTTGATCAACTCAGCATCTCCGCATCTGACTTACATGAAAAACTAGATGATAAGACCGAAGATGTTCCAGAAGTCTTAGTTAGTAGGCCACCTTGCCCACTTTCTCAAGTATCTCGAATGGACCGTCGTACTTCCACATCAAAGAGCCTACCACTCCCTTTGGCAGTGAAAATTGTACATGTCCAAGCTTAAGAAGGATGCACGCCCCACTTGGAACTCTTCATCTCTTCTTTCATTATCATCCCACTTCTTCATGTGTTTCATAACCTTCTCTAGGTGTGTCCTATTAACTTCAAGCTTGTCTTTCCATTCTCTGAAAAACTCCATCACAGCCAGGTTAGCACCCAGCTCTCCGGTCGCAATGACTTGTGGCGTCAGCGGCTTCTGTCCCGTTGCAAACTCAAAGGGACTATAGCTTGTCGCAGAACTTGTATGAATATTGTAGCTGAATTGGGTTGCATGTAGCAGCTCGGGCCAATTCTGTTGGTCAGCATGCACAAAGTGTCTCAAATAGCTCTCTAGGATACTGTTTACCCTCTTCGTTTGTCCATCTGTTTCCGAATGAAAACCCAAACTTGTGAGCAGCTGTGTCCCAACTAAATTTAAGAGGGCTAACCAAAAATTCCCTGTGAACCCAACATCCCAATCAAAAACAATGTTAAGTGGCAAACTCCAAAACGTTACCACATGGATGAAAAAAAACCTTGCCACATATGCTGCCTTTGGCATGGACTTCATAGGAATGAACATCGTATACTTAGAGAAATGGTCCACCACCATGAAGACGTCGTTGAACCCATGAACGACTGGTAGTTTCATTATGAAGTCCATGGAGATGCTCATCCATGGTCTCTCTGGAACGGGAAGCGACTTTAACAAGCCTGCTTTCTTCTTGGTGCACAACTTGTCTTGTTGAAAAATGAGACAAGTTTGCACATACTATTCGACGTCTTTCCACAGTCCCTCCGAATAGAACCTCTTCTCCACCAAAGCTCTCATTCGGTGTTGTCTCGGATGTCCTACCCAAGCCGAATCATGGAACTCTTTGAGCAAGTCTCTCCGTAAGTGAGATTTCCCAGGCACATAAAGGTGTCCATTGTAGAAAAGAAACCCATCGTCAAATCTGAACTTCGTTGTCTTTCCTTCGTTGAACTGCACGATGATCTCTTTGGCCTTCAAGTCTTCCCTCAAAGTGTCTTGATTCTTCTATCATAAGTTTGAAATCACCTGCGTCGTCACGTCACTGCGCCACTTGCCCAAAGCAACAAGCTAAGATTTTATGCTCAATGCATTCGCAACAACATTTAGCCTTCCCGACCGGTACTCGATGGTCATCTCAAACTCTGCTAAGTAATCCTTCTATCGTGCTTGCTTAGGTGACAACTTCAGTTGGGAAGCGAAGTAACTGGTGGCTATGTTATCTGTCTTTATGAAAAACGGCTTTCCAAACAGATAGTGTCGCCAAACTTGTAAGCAATGTACCACTGTTTTCATCTCCTTCTCATAAACCGGGTATCTGCGCTCCCGATCCTAAAGCTTCTGACTATCATAGGCTAGCGGGTGACCCTCATACGTCAAGGCACCTCCAATAGTGAAGTCAAATGCATCCACCTGAACCTCAAAATCTCTGTCAAAGATAGGAAACCGCAACACCAGAGAGGTTGCAAGTCTGCGCTTGAGCTCATCAAACGCTCCTTAGTGCTTCTCAGAACACTTCCATGACTTGATCTTCTTCAACAACTCGGTAAGAGGTGTGGCTATCTTGGAATATCCCTCAACGAACCTGAGGTAATAGTTTTCCAAACCAAGGAAGCTTCACACTTCCTGAATTGTTTGAGGTTCCTCCCAATATTGAATGGCTGCAACTTTCCTATCATCCATGCGAATCATGCCTTGCCCAATTCAATGGCCTAATAATGGTATCTCCTCTTGCCCAAACATGCACTTGGAATGCTTAAAAAACAATTGATTTTTTCACAGTGCTTCAAACACCTCCACTAAGTGTTGTTTATGTTCTTCCATCGTTTCTATGTAGACAACGATGTCGTCTAGATACACTACCACTGATTTATCTAGAAAGGGTCATAGAACTTTGTTCATAAGAGTACAAAATGTCGCAGGGGCATTGCATAACCCAAACGACATAACCAGAAAATCATAGCTTCTGTAACGCGTCACACATGTCATTTTGTACTCATCACCTTCTACGATATTTACTTGGAAATACCCCTGTCGCAAATCCAACTTCGAGAAGACTCTTGCCTTAGCCAACTTATTGAAGCAATCATTCACCAATGGAAGAGGGTATCGGTTCTTAATCATTTGCTTGTTGAACGTGTGGTAGTCCAAGCACATTCTCAACTTTGGCATGTCCTTCTTCTGTTGAAATAACACATGAGCACCATAAGGAAACCTTGAAGGGCTTATGAAACTAGCATCCGTCAACTCGGTCAACTCTCATTTCAACTCCTCCAATTCTGGTCCCAAAATTCTATAAGGATCTTTTGCCATAGGTTTTGAAACTAGCTCAAGTTCAATCTGATGGTGCACTACTATTCTCGGTGGCAACACCTTCAACAAGTTTTCGGGCATCAAGTCTGCGAAAGAATACAACATGTCAGAGAGGACAGGTGGCGTAGGCGTCCCCACACTCCCCATATCTAACTTATCCAACAATGCTACAACAAACATCCGCATCTTAGATCGTCGAACCACTTTCTTCATCCTTAGCGCATAAACTATATTTTCACGTTGTTTCGTGTCACCAGGAACGGTGCACATAAATTGGCTTCTTTCTGCTTAAGATCACCATCCTATTCACAAACAGCATCAGCACCGCTTGATGTTGTCGTAAGAAATCCTACCGAAGTATCATCTCGAAGTCATCGAGAGGCATCACTATAAAGTCTTCCTTCCCCTCCCAACATCCAATCTGAATAGGAACTGTTGAAGCTACCCTTGTGGACACTTTTTCTGAAGAGTTAACATCCTTCACCTTCGTGTTGCAACTCTTCACTTTAAGCCCTAGTGATCCTGCCACTTCCTTTCTGATGAAATTGTGAGAGGCGTCGGTGTCAATGAGTGCCTTCACCTTCCTTCCGTTCACTATGACTTCCACAAAGCTCAATTCATTCTAACTCTTCTTCATGGCACTGAGGTGATAGCAAGGCGATCCCTTCACCTCATTGCACGCTTCTCCAACCACACTACCGTTAGCGCACTTCTCTGCGAAGGATGATCTCCATTCTGTCGGAGTGCACTCACGAACCTTGCCAAGAGTGTTGGTGCCAACTCCACTGAGTGCCCAACTCGTCCATATGCAAACGTGTCGACAACATCTCCTTCCGTTGTGCGACGTCTTCTGCTAATGAGGCCATCAACGGACGCTCGCAGCTTGTGGTCCTTGTCTCTCCTTCCACCTTTTCCAACCATTGTTCTAATGGGTATGTTTTTGGAACCTTCGTAGGTTCTGCCATGAGCGCTTCCCAAACGGGTCTCTATCATCGCTTCAACCTACGTATCTTTCCAACTTTGCGGAGCGACCGCTCTGATACTATCTATCATGAGACTCTCTGCGGAGCCTAAGGTGTGCTTAGCAGAGTCTGTGTGGCACTGCCTGAGAGTGCCCTGGGAGCTTGGATAACCCAGGTGCTTCTCAACAAACTACACCTAACTCTGTGCAGAAGCGTTAACACTTTAACTTATTAACTTGTTATCAGTTACGCATGTATACTTAGCCAACAATGATAAGAAAACATGCAACAGTTTGAAAATGGTGTAGTTTCCAACTGCAAAGCCCCAAGATTCTTGTATTAAGATTGAACAAGTTACATAGATAGGGAGTTTCCAAAACCGGCAGAGCTCCCGTCGCACGCCCACCAAACTACCACACCAACAACAATTACAAGAGAAAAGAACAGCGCGCCTATGTTGGGTGCAATCGTAGAAGTCGCCTCTTCCTGCGCTGTGGCTCATTACTCTTTGTTTGCTGTTACCTTGAATTGCTCCTCTGTTGCCTTCCAAGCTGCATTTTTTAGCGTTATTAGGACGTGCCTTTATATGGAAGCACACTTAGCTTAGCCAAGACGCGCGCCCCCTTGCGTGCGCTTCACTCTACCGCCAAGCTCCACTTTTTGTCATCTGTGTTGGCGCTCTAAATGAGAATTTTACTTTTACGCTAAGGCTAGCTCCCATCGAGCCCACTTCACATCGTCACACCCACCAAGAGCGCTCTTGGTGGGGCGATCCACCTCGCCGTGTTCCCTAAGTCACGGTCGTTCCATTGGCTCATTCGTTGGGCACTCTACTAGCACGTTACCTCTGCGCATGCACTAGCACTCCCCACAATTTCCTTTCATCCGCAATAAGGAGCGCACGCTCGCCAACTGTTCCTTGGTCGCGTCTTCATTCTTTCCTCATGATGCCACTTTGGGTCGTTACTCTAACCGAGCGCGCCCCTTGTGTTGGTGCCAAAGGTGGTGTGTGGTGGGTGCCTTCACCCCAACAATGTTTGCTTTGTGGGAGCATGCTTTGTTTCAAGTGCGGTTGACAAGGGGGTTGTTACTTTCTCGATTGGTTGCTTCTCACTTTTATTTCTTATGACTGCCTATTTTATCTCAACCCTTCTTGCATGTCTCTTCTCCCTTTAGTGTCACTACTCTTCTGGATCCATTCCTGCACCTACCTATTCTTCGACTACTTCATACCCCACCTTCACAACAAAAGATTTACACCGCCATGCTATCAAGGTTCATTATCATTATCCTATTCTCAATAAACATTTTTATCCACAATGGAATTTGCAACAAGAATCTCTTTCTCGGGCCCTCTTCAAATCTTGGTTCTACATTGTTATACAATTCACTACATCCTATAGAAAATTCTACGATGTACCCTTCTTTCATGTGCAAGAACAAAAAATGAATAGATCTAGACCATTTATTATCTAAGACTTTCAGTTCTTCTATCTTCTCTTCAGTCCATGCTATTGGCCAAGATTCTCTTCAAATGTTATTTATCTTCTAATGGGGTGCAACATGGAGTCCTTTAGTCTCTTCTTGCAAAATTTTCCTCCTTGCTTTCTAGCCATTCTTTAAAATCAACTTTAGTGATCTTCCACCTCATTTCTTCATCCTCCCTTCATAATCCTCATTAGGCCTCGATAACATAACCATTTTGCTGGCTGGTGGTTTTTCAAACCCAGGGTTCAACTTACATCACCAACAAAAACCTATAGGCGTCGACATTTTCAATATCTTGAAAGTAGGATAAGGTTTCACCTGAAACGCGCATAGAAAATTATAAAGATGCATTGGAGAGAATGGATTCTTTCTGATCAAAAGTGTATTCATTCCTTCACTTAACCATATAATTGAATCATTAACAAGCTAGTATTCATCTTCTAAAGTATTGAGAATTCATCATATATTCAATCATTAAGAAACTTCACAAGATAAATATGGAACAACAATGATATTATATTCATCTTCAAAAACTAGATACAATCCATGGCTTACATATTCAGCGCAACAGTTTAATGATCTTTCACCAATACAACCATCATAACCAAACATCATAGTATAGTAGAAATCAAAACTCATTACAAAAGTCTATCATCTCAGAACCCAACTAGCTCGTCACAAAAGCATCTAGAATAGAACTAACTAAACTAGTTGACAACATTTCACAAAACCCATCCCATTACAAAATTTGTCTTTACATAGGCTTAGGTTCTAAAAGTGTAAAACTTGTTGGTTGCACAGAGTCTCTAACTAAATTGCTCGACGTGTAGTTGCTTCTAACTAAACCGACGTGTAGCTACCCACAACTAAACCAAAACCTAGGCACCAACACAGTTGAGTTATGCTTTGAGAATCACCTGCTCTTGCATTCGTCCAACAATCTCCACTTGCTAGACTTCTACATCGGCTATCTAGAATGACATAGTCCATGCCTAGTCCCCACAAAAAAATAACTATTTTATTCAAAAGAGAAATAGCATATTACTTTTGTTTGACAGTAAATAATTTATAAAAACATAATTCCAAAAAAATCCATTATTATTACTTCATGTGTATTTTCAATAAATATTTGTAGGAAAATTAGGAAAATTAATTATTGCTATTACTTAATATTTTTAATTTGGAAAGATTTAAAGTATAAAGTAAAGAGATTATGAATTTCAGATGTAACATCTAAGCTAGGGGTGTGACTAAATCATTGTGTTTATCTAATTTTAGCTAAAATGTCATTACATTATGATGATGAACAAACAAACTACAACATAACTAGATAATTAGATAATTGTGTTTTTTTAATAGAGAGGTAACGTGTTATAACATTGTATGTTTTATTGTATAAGTTAATTTTGGATGATGCAATATGCAAACTAATGTGTAATGATATTAAGTGTTATTGTAATTGTTGTTTTTTTACTAGGTGTTATTTGTCATCAATTCCTTAAATTTAATACCCAAAAAAAGTTTATATATGTTGTATTTGTTTATTCTTTTTTGCAAGTGTTATATATGCTTTTTTTTAGATATATTGTATTTGTATTGTTGTCTTTTTGCAATTAAGGTAAGAGTATGAAGAGGTTGGAAAGAATGTGTTTATTTGGAGGTTGTCAAGGTTACAATATAATGAGTGAGTCAATATAACTTGCTGCCACATTCAACACTATGCATGCCATCTCCACAAAAATATTTGCATCTTAACAAGTATGATGATAGTAAACTAGCATCCTTAACAAACTTAATCACCTATTGAACAAGGACTATCCTCACTCATTACGATCACTACTATAACCATTTAAACCAAGGATCTAAATTTACATTTATTTTTTACATATAAACTTGTTAAGAACCACATTGGATGGTATGTTTCAAAATTCCACATAAATGATTATATTAGCGTACATTCTTCACTATCGAATTGGTATGTCAAAGTGAATTAGAAGATGATAGGAGAAGGAACTTGTGCTATTTCTATGGAGTCATGATTGAAGTAGTAACTCATCATCCAGTCAAGGAGACACTTTTGAGTGAACATCTCATCTTTATGCACATTCAATAGCTTCATACTCCATTATGGAAGGTGTAAATGTGAATATCACTAATTGGAAGGTAGGTGGGAATAACAAGGTAGTGGTGGTTAAGATTGTTTGTTTTCTCCAAGGAAAACCTCAATGGGAAACCTAAGGGATGCTTCCCCGCGAGGTTGGATGGATTCTTTCACAAACTCGTTAGTGTAAACTAGTGCATCTAGCCTAGAGGGATTTGCACCAGGGATCTATCGACTTGAACTAACCAAACAACCAATAACACTAGCAAAAACTAGTTGAGCAAACCCCTTAGGTTATGGTAAAGATTGTTGAGTGAAATTGACTAATAACTTATTTAGGATAATTCATAGTTATTACAAGCACTTCCTAAATCAAATACATTTTGTTTCAATACACCATGAATTTCTATATTTATATACCTTCTATATTTATAAATACACCATGAAATATGCCCACAGCCTGTGTGAAAGAACAAGCAACAAAAAGATGACCACTCCTCTTTCCAGGTCCCTCCAAGATCAAGGTCCTCCACAGTCAATCAAAAGGAAGAGGAAGTGGGAGAAAAACCAAATTTGCGAGCCTAACTAATATTAAAGATGCCATAGTCATTTAGATATGCACGAAGATCATTGGATAGGATGTAAGTCGATTTCAACTCAACAATAGGGCTGATGCACAACTTGATATGGGCACCATCACTAGTTCTCCAACCTAACATGAGAGAACTCGTATGAAACCATTCCAAATATGAGAGGTATTTTGAACCAAAAAAAAACAAATTCCGATGGAGCCAATAGTCAATAGTTTGTCTTTTGAGATATTTGACCTGAATCACTTGGTTCCATTGAACATTAATCCCGAGTATAATCCACAATCTCTTTTGTCCGAGCGAGATGCTAAACCATTCCAATTTTCTTATATTCCATCCCCCATGGGAAAAAGGTCTTGAGAGACTTTTCCAATCAACTAAGTGCAGCTTGCGCTTGTTTACTGTACCTCCCTAAAGAAAAGTAAAGATTGATTACCTTAGTTTATTCAAGATGGATTTTGGAAGCCTCGCAAGGGAGAACCAGTTTACCAGTATCCCAGTCAATACATATCTAATCAGTATAAGTCTGCCACCTAATGATAAAAGTCTGTAAGTCCAAAGACCAAGCTTGTTCTCAAATATTTTTAAGATCCATCTCGAGTCCTTTGCACCATATCCAGAGGGTATAAGCCTAAAGCCCAAATATTTAAAGCCAGAGTCAATCAGTTCCATCTTATCTGGAATAATAGCTTTGATGATGTTACTAACTTCCTCGTGCAAGTTATTACTAAGAAAATAAGATTTCTTCATACTTATACTCATTCCCGGTGTTGAACAAAAGTGGTCCAATATATCTTTATAAGCTTTCCATTCCTCCAGAGTACCACAGCCAAATAGAACAACATCATCCACAAAGAGTAAGTGGGATAAGCAAGGTCAGATGAGATGAATACCTTGAATTTTTCCTACACACTTTGCATCCCCAATGAGTCGACTAAGCCCTTCAATCACCAACAAAAAGAGAAGAGGTGACAAGGGGCACCCCTGTCGAATTCCCTTCGTGGCATTAAAAAACCCAGGAGGAGAACCGTTAATCACGACCGAAAAGTTTGTTGATGACACACATCCCAATATCGAGTTTATTGTTTCCAAAGGCAAACCAATCTGAAGGAGAATAAGCTGCAAGAAATTCCAGTTAACTCTATCAAAAGCTTTAATGAAGTCAAGTTTTAAAACCAAGGCTTCCAATTTTTTTAATTTAATAGTATGTAGTATTTCTTGAGTAACGCCAATCGGTTCTTGATTTTGCATGTTGTTCAGAAAACCAAACTACTCAATTGAAATGACCCTTGAAAGAATGGGCTTCAGTCTCTTGGAGATGATTTTTGAAATAAGTTTATAAATCAGGTTACAAAGAGATATGTGCTTGAATCCGCAAAGGATTTTGGTTTTTCACATTTGGGAATGAGGGTTAGAAAAGAGGAGTTTAATGCTCTCCTAACCCTACCTTTTTTCTAAGATTGCTCTACAACCTTCAACAAGTCAGGCTTAACTAGATCAAAGAAATGTATGAAGAATTCCACCAGACAACCATCTCGTCTAGGAATCCTGTCCTTCTTAAAGCTCTTCAAAGAAGATTCAGTTTCCATCATCGATACCTCTGTAGCCATGATCTTTGAGTTTTCTGAAGTAAGGAAAGAAGGGAAGAGCTTGATAACCTGTAATTGATCAAATATGAGGGCTTTACCATCATCGATAAATAGGGAGGAGAAATGTGCTCCCCCCAATAACTTGAGCTGATTAAATTGCAAACCGAGTTTCCATCACCATCAGAAAGTTCCCAAATAGAATTGTTGTTATGTCTTGCCGAGGCAAAACAATGGAATTGCATCTTGGGAATGTCTGCGACAGTTTTCTCAACACTTTTCAAAACACAGGAGCTTGAGCTCTCAACCTCTTCTGAGAGTTTTTCTTCTTCTCCACTTCTTCTTCCTATGTTCTTGTGTGCCTTTTTCGCGCACTCCCTCTTCTTCTCTTTGTTTTTAATACTTCTTCTTCTTCATATTCATAGACTAAAATTTTGCTTCTCTTGAAGCTTTTCATATTTCTTCTTCTTCATATTCAAAGACTAAAATTTTGCTTATCTTAAAAGCTACAACTTACATTAAAGACTATAATAATTTTTTACCTAAATACTTAACTTCAAAAATTAAATTGTATTCCTTAAATATGGAAAGAAGTGAACTCTTCATCCAGACTGTTGACAGAAATGTACTTCTATAAACTTGACAAAGTAAAGTGAGATAATGTGTAAATCAACGGGTAATTAATATTTACAACATTGTAACATATTGAAAAAAACCACTAATAACTTAACCTGTATCATTTGGTCTGAAATTCTTCTCATTTAGCGACTAGATATGTTGGCATTGGCAAAAAGATGGTAAGTATCAGGCCATCCTTAACAAACATGTATGTTCGGTCCATTCAACGGACCAACAACGAAGTCAATGGTTTACTTCACTGTTGACTTCGTTGTTGGTCCATTGGATGGACCGAACGTACATGTTTTTTAAACTCAGGCATAAGTATCCAACCACATGCCTTATGCAAAATACAAAGAATCTTTTTGTTCTTTGTCCAAATTTTCCTGTCGTGGTATTAAACTTTCCACATGTACGCTGAATGCGATTTGAACGATTGGAGGATCGATCACACAACCGACAACCACAATATACAGTTCTGTACAGGACGAACAACACTAAACGAAGTTTCACATCAATTTCAGACAATGATTTCTCTACATAATGTGTGGCTCCACGAGCATATTCACCACAAAAGTAGAAGCAGAAGTACAAAAATTCATGCTATTGTAGGACAACACAAGTATTTCATTATTACTTCACCTTGACTAATTAAAATTCACTAATTACTTTATGAAAATTGTGGGCCACACCACTTCTTTTGGTCTGAAATTCTTCCACACAATTTCCATATTACCTTCACTTCAAAGGAAACCCACTTGATTTCCATATTACCTTCACTTTAAAATCATCTGTCAAAGTAAATTTGAATATTTGTTGAAAAGTTGAATCGATGGATTGGGGCGAAAATTAATCATCCTGCAGCAGAGCAATGATTATTGTAGTAAGCTTATTACTCACCTTTAATTGTAATAGTAATCATTGCTCTGCCACAAGCTGATTGAGGCAGAGAAATGGAGAAATGTGTTAAGCAGCGCTGTTGAGGCCGTGGTGGTGCTACAAGTTACTGTCACTCGCCATTTTGATACGGAGAGAGCTAGTGTCTGTAATGCTACCAACTTCATCGTTGACAAACAACACGACATCATTCTCACGAACTGGCATGTCATCCATTCTAGGCCTATTGTTGCCTAGGCTACGTTCCTCAATCGCGAGGAGATTCTGGTTTACCCTCTCTACCGTGACCCTATTCACGATTTTGGACTTTTTCATTTTGATCCCATTGCCCTTAAGTTTATGAAATGTGAGGAGATCCCTCTTGCACCAGAGGTTGCACCTGTTGGGTTGGAGATACAGGTTGTGGGCAATGACAGTGGTGAAAAGCTTTTTATATTGGGTATTTTGGCTTGATTAGATCGGCAAGAGCTATATATTGAGCAGTAAAGTATTTAACATGATTGCAACAAGTTTGATAGTCATTGGATCTTGAACTGTTCAACAATCATCAAGCTTGTTGCAGCCATATTAAATACTCTACAACTCAATTGATATGCACTTGAATAATAAGCTTCTAACACAATTCTTGAAGTTGGAGACAGTGCTAGATGATTACGTTGATTACGTTGAAAAGACTATCGATTTAGAGGTTGAAAGAGGCAGTTATCCTATAAAAGTTACTTTGGAGGTCCAGGACGTGCATTCTATAACTCCAGACTATATGTTGCTTTGAAGGTCCAGGACGTGCATTCTATAACTCCAGACTATATGTTGGAAGTCAGTGGTGGCGTGATTCATCCTCTATCGTACCAACAAGATAGGAATTTCTTCTTTGGTTACGGTCTAGTATATGTTGCGGAACTAGGGTATATGTTTTCAAGGGCTGGTGTGCCTTCTCGTGCTATCATTAAAACATTGGCATCCTGCAGGTAAAGAAGCCACATGAGTTGAATATTTTATATCTATTTTCTCCAAATTACCTAGGGGATCACGCGCTTCGCTAGAATTTGTTACACATGAACATCGTCATCCAAGTACTTATGTCCTTGTCACTGTTGGCAGGCATGAATGGTATGCAGAGCCTCGACTCTACACTCGATATGATCTCACTGGACTCTGGAAAAAGAGACCTGCAATCATAGAGTTGGAATTTCAAATGATGGACACCCGTCAAAATTGCCGATAACAAACAAAATCTGAAGCATTTTCTGTATTCTAAGCGAGATTTTGACGGTCTCCGCAAAATCTTAGCTGTATTTGACAGGTAAATTGACCCATGATGGGAATTTACCTGTCAAATTCCATCCCCAGCAGCAATGTCGTCCATTACATCTTGGCTTGCATCTCTTTCCGTTGTTCATAACGAGAAAGATACAACAATCAAATCACACGCATCATCAGGTGGACAATTTGGTGGCATGGAGGGCGATTCATCACAAGTCTAGGAAAACATCCCACCCTTAGGTGATAGTGCCTTAGATAGGGTTTCAGTTGCTGAGTGAATTATTGAGCCCCTTGTCATGGTTGAGGTTGACATACCCTTAATTTGCATAATTGATGGCATGCATTCTCGGCATTTTTCTGGAAGAGGGGTGGTGAGCTATCATTCTAAAACCATGGGAATAGTTGCGATGGACAGGTATACAATGCCTATTTCATTATCAGATGTCATGTTAGCATTCACTGAGTACCCAATGGAGATTCCTGGAGAGGTTGTTTTTCTGCACCCTGTACACGATCCTGCAGCACTGGGTCCATCCAGGGCTACAGCTGTTCTTCTTCTTGAACCTTTTTTACATGTTAAAATGTTAAAGATTAAAGAAGACTAAAAGAGAGTATAAAATGGCAGAATACAGAATGGGCATAAAAATTGCATGGGCACTCTAAATTACCTTATCAATATTAATCAAATGTATTTAGAGAATTACATAACAGCAAAACTATAGGTAAATACCATGGGTAATCAAATACTATTGGACACTAGTTCTAAGTAATGTGACCAACTCAACTACTCAAGTAACTAACTAATTAATGCATTATTGATAGTGGTCCTTTGAAATTACAATTCTTAACACACTCCCTTAATCTCAATTAGGAAATACTTTCAGCAGTATCAGTACAAAAGATGCCTGCTGGTCTATGTCTCGTCTAGGCTTACATTTCATTCAAAAACTTCAGCTTAACTTTTTTCCTTGAAGGGTACTTGGACTTCTTCTTCTTTGTCTTCTGGATCTTGATTTTTAGTAGTTGTTCTTTAGAGTCTTCTTCAGCCTTTGGAACATAGTGCAAGTCTTCGTATTTTGTTTCAACATGATTTTTCTGGTTGTCATCTCTACCTACACACTGAAAATTTTTGTCAGAAAAAATATGAATATATTTCAGCTTTTCTTGGAGAGCATTCACATTTTGGTGTTGCTCATCAATGGCAACTACTCCATCATTCTCATTGACTTCTTCATTTGTATGTACCCACTGTGCATCCTTCATTGCTTCTTGAAAAAATGTGGGTTGAGAAGAAAACAGAGCATACTGTAGATGTTCAACACTAACAGGAGTATCTTCATGGATCTCCCTCAAACTTCTGGTTTTCTAGTTTTGGGGTGGACTGTCTATTGTTGTTTCTTTTGTGCTGCTATCAACTGGTTATTGTTGATTTTGAGCAACTATTGCAACTTCTATGCTGCTATCAATTGTCTTTGCTCATAGAGACTATCACTCACATCACTGAGTACCGCTACATTGACATGTTTGTTTTCAATGTCAAATATCACTCGATCAACATTGGTTGTCGCATAGACACAGTCTTCTTGACTGTCTTCCACTTCACTGTGGGATTCCTGGTGCTTTGTGTGACTTGCAAAGTCACTTTCTTCTACAACTAGTTATTCACTAAATACTTCTTTTAGTATATTACATGCTCTTTTTGGAGTACCAGCTTCTACAATATAATGAAATAGTGAATAGTCTATAATGTCTTGTATGAGACATAAGGCAACAACTTGTGTTCTTTCTTTTTGGAAATCTGTCAAAGATTTAAATGAATCTGAATCTTTAGGATCTTCTTCAACAATAAAATGCCACATATCTTATAATTTCAACAAGTTACTTACTTTTATTGCACATACATCATACGCATCTCCATAAAAGGTCTCGCGTAAACCTTTTGGTGTTAAGAGATTTCTTACCTCTTCAAATTCTTCTAGAAGCACTCAAGTAGCACCATTTGAAGAATCGATCTTCTTGTCTTGATCACAACCTCCAATAAAATTGGACCTATGTGTGTGCTTTCCACTATGTGAAAAGGCTTACCCAAGAGATAAAAAGAAATAAAAAATAAAAATAAAATACACCGATTCCTCGATGTGTTCAGGCTTCAATGGCAACCTCCTTGTGTGTGTGCTTTCCACTATGTGAAAAGGATTTTACCCAGACATGGATCAGGCCATAAGCTCCGATACCATGTTAATCGATCTTCTTGTCTAGATCACAACCTCCAATAAAATTGGACTTATGCTTGTGCTTTCCACTGTGTGAAAAGGCTTACCCAAGAGATAAAAAGATATAAAAAATAAAAATAAAATACATTGATTCCTCGATGTATTGAGGCTTCAATAGCAACCTCCCTGTGTGTGTGCTTTCCACTATGTGAAAAGGTTTTTACCCAGACACGGATCAGACCTTGAGCTCCGATACCATGTTAAACATTACAAAAGACTAAAAGAGATGCATAAAATAGCAGCACACAGAATGGGCATAAAGATTGCTTAGGCAATATGTATTACCTTCTCAATATTAATCAAATGTATTTAGAGGATTACATAACAGAAAAAACATAGATAAATACCATGGGTCATCAAATACTATGGGCCACTAGTTCTAGGTAATGTGACCAACTCAACTACTCAACTAACTAACTAATTAATCCACTATTGATACTGATCCGTTGAGATTACAATTCTTAACACTGCATAAAAGTGATGATGTATATCTTGTTAGTTTGAATAAAAAACTACAAGCTAAATCAAGCAAGTCCACTTTCACAAAACCAGTAGTTGTCTTGAATATTAATCCATTTACTTATCCCGGGTATAGAGCTATGAACATGGAGTTCGTCGAATTGGATATTTAGGCCGTGCATTTTCTGGTGTGTTGGCAGACGAGCTTGGAAGGGTTCAAGCATTATGAGGTATCTTCCCTATGGAGTGGAAGTCTAGCAATGGTTCTACCAACAACTACAAATTAGTGCAAGGAATTCCATTTTATACAGTCAGTGAAGTGCTACATAAAATTATAAATGGAACTGAAGTTTCACCTTTGCTCATAAATACTTATTCCATTTGTTAGCATATTAGACATCGAACTTTCTCCAACTTCACTTTCAAAGACCCGTAGCTTTGGGTTAAGTGAAAACTGGATTACAAAGTTAGTAAAGAAGGATCCTGTGAGATGACAGGTTCTACGAGTAAAGCGTTGTTTCGCTGACTCACGAGCATAATTGATGTTGAAGCAAGGGGATATGATATTAGCTATACATGGGCAGCCAATCACAATTTTTCTTGATGTTGAGAATGCTTGCCAACTTCTTAATGAGAACAAGGATGAAGAAGGGAATCTAAGAGTGAATATTTTTCGCCAGGGTTTGGAATTGGATGTTCTTGTAGGCATGGATGTAAGAAATGGATTTGGAACCACACACATGGTAAATTGGTGTGGATCTCTTCTTCAAGAACCACACTCTATTGTCCGCTTGTTGGGATTTTTTCCCGAACAAGGGCATGGGGTTTACATGGAAAAACAGATGTTTGGCAGCCCTATCCATCGATATGGAGTTTCTAGTACACAGTGGATTGTTGAAGTTAATGGAAAACCAACTCCTCATTTTACAAATGTTATAAAAGAACTGGAAAATGGGGTATTTGTTCATGTCAAGATAATGTTGGAAATATTAATCACTCGCAGATCCGTATATGACTCTCAGCCGACTTTGTCGGAGTCTGTATCAGTAAAGATCTTGTCGGTAAGTCTGACAAGAGGGAAGAGTCCACAATTAGGCAATGTAAATCAGTCGAATTTATTTCTGAAGCTAAATTGTTAGGTAGATAGTTATTACAACATTTAATGGAGAGTCAGTCTATTCATGTAGAAGCAATATTTAGGTTTCCTATAAATAGAAGGAGAAGATTGTAAATTAAGTTAGTCACTAGACAACAGAACTCACGAGAGAACTCCAGGGTGAGAAAAGAGAAGTTGAAGCTCAAGCTTCTATGTACCTTTGTTATTTCTGCATAAGTTATATATATGAAATAGTTTATGGATGAATTCATGTTTATTTGGCCCCAAAATATTTCCAAATTGACTTGTGTAAATGTCTTTCACAATTACGGTTGAGTGAAAGAACAAGAATCCTTAAATCTCTCATCCCCTCTCATCCCGTGAAAGTTCTAGGTTTTACGGCACATTGGTCGACTCAAGTCTTCATACATATTTGGGTAAATGTTTTATAAGTTATGTTGGATTGTTAATGTATCCATTTTTACTTTAGCTTACTCACAGGTGAAAAGCATTTGTAATTTCTTAAGTATTTTAGACTAAGAAACATACTATGTATATTTCGACTAAAACCAGACCAAAGTAAGTGAACCCACAAGGTTGGTTGAGTAAGCAAACTTGAGGAGGTCAAAGAGGTCAACCGACGAACCGACAAGGTTGGTTCAGTAAGCAGACTTGAGGAGGTCGAAGAGGTCAACCGACTTACGGGGTCGAAGAGGTCAACCAACTTGTGGTCGAAGTAAAGTTACCGACAAGTTATCAAATCAGTTGGTAGAACCTACAAGTAAGTCGAAGTAAATTAGTCAGGTCTAAAAGTCCTAACAAAATTTATAAACTTGTCTAGTCGAAAGTTAGACAAGTTTCACCTGACAAGAAAGAAAAAGGAAAAGAGGTCCACGTGAAAAATTAAATTTTATTATTAACTAAGCGGTAAACTCAAGTTTAGTCGGCTCAGTTTTCGCTAACTAGTATCAGAGCAAGGTTTAGGAAATAAATCTTGTCTTAAAATGTGGAAAATTAATTTTCTAAGGAAAGTTAATTAAAAATTAAAAATGGCTTCCACTTCTGGTTCATTGCGAACTCCAATTTTTATGAGAAAGAATTAATAATATTGGTCTTTAATAATGAAGGCTTTATTAAGATGTGTGGGAGATAATCCAGCATGGTTATGCAGAACCAGTAGACATGACAGCATATAACATTTTCACATAGGCTGAGAAAGATGTCTTGAGGGAACAGAGGAAGAAAGATGAAAAAGTTATGTTTTACATACATCAAGCTATGCATGAGAGCATACTCCCAAGAGTAATAGCAAAAACTAATTCTAAGTAGGCATGGGATACATTGGAGACTGCCTATCAAGGTTTGGATAAGGTAAGGACATCCAAGTTGCAAATTCTGAGAAGAGATTTTGAATCTCTGTCCATGAAAGATTCAGAGACTGTAGACACATTCTACACCAGAGTTGTTGGTTTGATAAACCAACTGAAATCTCATGGAGAAGCCATAGAAGACCAAAGAGTTGTTGAAAAAATTATCAGAAGTCTTCCCCCAAGATTTGAAAACTTGGTTGTGACCTTGGAAGAACACACAGACATGTTGACATTTACCATTGTTGAGTTGCAATCTTCACTCATCAATCATGAACATAGACTCAGCAGAACACAGACATCATTGGAAGGTGCATTTGTAGCACAGACATCCATAAGCCATGGTAGAGGCAGGGGGAGAAACAAGTTCGGAGGCAGAGGAAGAAGTTCTTCAAGAGGAAGACGAGGCAGAAGTCCTACAAATGTCAGTGGTAGAGGGGATAATCAGAACCCAAGTCAGCCAAGTGGCCAGAGGTTTGATAAATCAAAAATCCAATGTCATTATTGTAAGAAATTTGGTCATTATGCATATGAATGTAGGAATAAACAATATGACCAAGGAAGGCAAAGCCCAAATCAGTCGACCAACTCTAGTACTTCGACAAGTGCAATGTTAATGGCATCAACATCTCCACTTGAATACAATGATGTTCAAGAAATACCACATGACATATGGTACTTATATTCAGGATGCAACAACCACATGACTGGTAATTTAAACTTGTTTTCTAGTCTAGACAATTCAGTTCAAACTGATGTTATACTTGGAAACAATGTCCAAGTTACTATCTTAGGAAAAGGCACTATTGATATTCTAACCAAACAAGGGAAGAGTAAGTATATTTCTGATGTCTATCATGGCGATGGTCTGAAACATAATTTTTTAAGCATTAGACAGTTGATACAAAAAGGCTACAGAGTCTATATGGAAGATGATCACTGTGTGATCAAATACAAGCGTCCAAGCGACCAGCTGATAGCAAAAGTGTCAATGACAAGTAACCGCTTGTTTCCATTAAGGATAGTTCCCGACATGAAAGGAAAGACAAAGACAGGATCTGCATTCAAGGTAGAAAGTAAAGAAACAGTCGAGCTCCTCGACAAGAAAGAAAATGGCAGCGTTAATTTGCAAGTTGCATTTCAGACAGAAGTTCAGGATGAATCCTGGCTGTGGCATTTCAGATTTGGACATCTGAATTATGGTGGGCTGAAGCTACTGCACACAAAGAATATGGTAAAAGGATTACCATTGATCAACAGACCATAGAGGGTTTGTGAAGGCTGGATTTTTGGCAAGCAACACAGAGAGACTTTTCCAGTTGAAAAGTCTTATAGAGCGCACACACCACTTGAAATTATGCACTCTGATATTTTTGGTCCAATGCAGACATCATCCATTGGTGGCTGCAAGTATTTTCTAACTTTTATTGATGACTACTCAACTAAAACATGGGTATATTTCCTGAAACATAAATATTATGCATTTAGTTATTTTCAGCAGTTCAAGGCACTCGTGGAGAACCAGAGTGGACACCGCATCAAGATCTTAAGGACCGACAGAGGAGGTGAATATGTTTCAAATGAATTTATGAATTTTTGCAAGACCCATGGCATACAGAAGCAATTCATTACACGGTATACACCTCAACAGAACGGTATTGCTGAAAGAAAGAACAGAACCATCATGGAGATGGCACGCAGCATGTTGGCATCCAAGCATTTGCCAAATGAGTATTGGGGTGAAGCAATCGCAACTGTCGTATACATTATGAACCGGTGTTCGACAAAGAGTGTGAAGAACAAAATTCCCCAAGAATCATGGACAGGTATGAATCATAGTGTTTCACATTTCAAAGTTTTTTATTGTGTTGCTTACTATTTGCTCATGTTCCAGATGAGCTGAGAAGGAAGCTAGACAAGAAGGGACAAAAATGCATTTTTGTCGACTATTCTGAAGACACAAAAGCATACAAGTTGTATGACCCTGTCGTAAGGAAAGTGATAATTAGTCAAGATGTTCAATTTGTCGAGAAAGAATCATGGGATGGAACTGTCGACATAAATGTCAACATTGTGTTGAATGTCGAAAATGATGATATGGAAGAGGAAGTGGTTCAAATACCACATGTAAGTCAATCGGTTGCAGCACCGTCAACTCCCATGACACCACGACATGGTTCAACACAAGGACCATCGACACAAGTGGCAGCTCAAGCTACACCAAGAGGACATCAGATTCCATCAAGCATTTCGTCAAGGTCGACATCGACAAAATTGGTGAAGATAAGAAGTTTGTGAGAGATATATGAAGCTGGTACACCAAATTCATTCTCTCTCTTTGCATTATTTTCTCCTATATATGATCCACTAACATTTGAAGAAGTTGTTGAAGAAGAAGTATGGGAACAAGCCATGGATGAAGAAATAAAATGCATTGAGAATAACCAGACATGGGAACTGGTTGATGTACCAAAAGACAAAGATGTAATCAGTGTCAAATGGATTTATAAGACAAAGCAAGATGCTGATGGGAATGTGCAGAAGCACAAAGCAAGAATGGTAGCAAGAGGGTTCACACAGAAACCCGGCATAGACTTCAATGAAACATTTGCACCTATCGCATGCATGGATATAGTCAAAATAGTTTTGGCCATTGTTGCACAAAACAAATGGCATGTTTATCAAATGGATGTCAAGTTGGAATTCTTAAATGGCTATCTAGAAGAGGAAGTATGTGTGGAACAACCACAAGGGTATGAAGTTCCAAATCAAGAGCATAAAGTGTACAGGATGAAAAAGGCAGTATATGGTTTGAAGCAAGCTCCTAGAGCTTGGTACATTCGGATTGATTCCTATCTCACTGAAAATGGATTTCATAGAAGTGAAAGTGAGCCGACATTGTACACCAAATTTGATGAGCAAGGTAAGATGTTAATTGTCTGCCTATATGTAGATGATTTAATATTTACTGGTGATTTTGGCATAGCAGATTTTAAAGCAATCATGGAAAGTGAATTTGAAATGACTAATCTGGGGCTTATGAAGTTTTTCTGGGCATTGAAGTTCAACAATCTGAAAGTGGTAATTTATATCACAGACAAAGTATGCAAGTGAAGTTTTAAAAATATTTAACATGTCTAATTCCAAGACAGCCCCAACACCAGTAATAACAGGTTTAAAATTGAGCAAGGATGATGAAGGATCCATGGTAGATCCTACGTTGTTCAAAATGCTTGTTGGCAGCCTTATGTATTTAACAATGACAAGACCAGACATTATGTATGGAGTAAGTCTAATCTCAAGGTTCATGGAGTCACCAAAAGACTCACATTGGCAAGAAGGTAAAACAATTATGAGGTATGCAAGTGGCACAAAAGACCTTGGCATTATGTATTCAACCTTAGAAAATTTTAAACTCATTAGTTACACTGACAGTTATAATGGAGGCAGCATAGATGATAGGAAGGGCACATCTTGGTACACATTTCATTTTGGTACAAGTGTTGTTTCATGGGCTTCAAAGAAACGATCCATAGTAACTCTGTCTTCAGCTGAAGTAGAGTATGTTGTGGCGACAAGTGCTGCATGTAAAGCTGTCTAGATGAGGAGAGTGTTAAAAGACTTGTCACAGAACCATCAAGAACCGACAACCATATTCTGTGACAACAATTCAGCCATAGAATTATCAAAGAATCATGTGTTTCACAAGAGAACCAAGCACATCGACACAAGGTTTCATTTCATAAGAGAGTTGGTGAAAAACAAGGAAATTTGTTTGGAATTTTGTAGGTCTGAAGATCAACTTGTAGACATCTTTACAAAACCATTGGAAAATGATACATTCCAGTATCTACGTAGTTATCTTGGAATGACAAGTTCTGCATAGTGAACTTTGTCATAAACAGGGCATGTCTAAGCTCTGAAACATTTTGTAAATTTTTTAAAAAAAAATCCCCATCTGCTCATAATTAAGGGGGAGTGTTGGAAATATTAATCACTCGGAGATCCGTACCTGACACCCAGTCGACTCTGTCAGAGTCTGTATCAGACAAGATCTTGTCGGTCAGTTTGACAAGAGGGAAGAGTCCATGATTCGGCAATGTAAACCAATCGAATTTATTTCTGAAGCTAAGTTGTTAGGTACATAGTTATTACAGGCTTTAATGGAGAGTTAGTCGATTCATGTAGAAGCAATTTTCAGGTTGCCTATAAATAGAAGAAGAATATTGTAAATTAAGTTAGTCACTAGACAATGGAACTCACGAGAGAACTCCAGGGTGAGAAAAGAGAAGTTGAATCTCAAACTTCTGTGTAAGTGATTTAGTCGAAGAGCCGAAGCTTTGTAAAAGGATCAGTTGGTGAGCCGACAAGTTTGTAATAACTTTATTATTTCTGCACAAGTTATATATATGAAATAGTTTATGGTTGAATGCATGTTTATTTGGCCACACAATATTTCCAGATTTACTTGTGTAAATGTCTTTCACAATTATGGTTGAGTGAAAGAACAAGAATCCTTAAATCTCTCATCTCCTAAAAGTTTCAGGTTTTACCGTGCATGATCTACTCAAGTCTTCCTACATATTTGGGTATATGTTTTATAAGTTATGTTGGATTGTTAATGTGTCCATTTTTACTTCAACTTACTTATAGGTGAAAAGCATTTGTAATTTCTTAAGTCTTTTAGACTAAGAAACATACTCTGTATATTTCGACTAAAACTAGACCAGAGTAAGTGAACCGAGAAGGTCGGTTGGGTAAACCGACTTAGAGGTCGAAGAGGTCAACCGACTTAAGAGGTCGAAGAGGTCAGCCGACTTATGTTCGAAGTAAAGTTATTGACAAGTTGTCAAATCAGTCGGTAGAACCTACAAGTAAGTTGAAGTAAATTAGTCGGGTCTAAAAGCCCTAACAAAATTTTCAAACTTATCTAGTCAGGAGTTAGACAAGTTTCACTCGACAAGAAAGAAAAAGAAAAAGAGGTCGGCATGAAAAATTAAATTTTATTATTAACTGAGCGGTAAACTCAAGTTTAGTCGGCTCGATTTTGGCTAACAGATAGTGCGTTTAAATGGGAAATCCACGGTTCTTACTTTGAAGCAAGATTTGCACTATTGGCCTACTTGGGAATTGAAATTTGACCCAACCACCCCAACATGGAGTCAAAATATCATTAAAGCTTCGAGTGATAAGTTTTAAAGGTACCATCCTTACCAGCAAAAAGGTAATGTACGTACCATCTTGCATGTCAAACAACTAGTTATATTTTCTTCATAGTCATTGAAATTTGTAGATTTTCATCGAATTAAAGATACGACAGTAATCGAGCCTTACTATTTCCTACTTTTTTGGTTTTTCAAGTGTCTGTTTACCTTACTATCTTAATTTTTTCAAATGTCTGGTTTTAATTTTGTTTTTGTGAAGTTTCAGTGGGTTGAATTAGAAAATTAAAGAGGAGGAAGTGTAGAGCACAAAAGTTCGCACACAGATAGAAGGAGATACATATTCAACTCAAATTATATTATGAATAATGTTTATATATATAGGCAATCCAAAACCAAACCAGATCCATAAATACAGGAACAGATCCTATAAACTAGAAACTGACCAACCACTCATCCTACTTATCCTACTTATAGCTAATCTCTATAAATCCATTTCTACATTATCTACCATGTTGATATAATTCACATTTGCCTATTCATTTCTTTGATAGTCGCAGAAAAATATGAAATTTTAGCTCCACATTTTTTACATCATTTCTAAGGATAAAGAGAGTTGATTATTTTTTACATCATTTCTAAGGATAAAGAGAGTTGCATGATATTTATCGGTAAGTTATCTTATGAAGACATGTTAAAACTTTTTAAGAAACAATGTTAGTTAAAGCTTCATTGTATGTTAATATTGAGAAAAGGGATGCAAACCCTTCTTATTTAGATCTTCTACCTTGGTATAATGAAAATCGTTATACGTCCATTTTGTAGCAATTGAAAATAACTATGAAAAGTGTTGAAGTAATGGTTCATTGAATATTTGTCCATTCTAAAATTGTGTATAATCATAATTAAAGTAGATGAAATATAAAGTTTACATAATTGTAAGTACATTATTTAACTAGAATGTGTTATAAAACTTAAATAAATCAAATGCATAAAATAAAATTAAAAAACAAAATCAATCATACAAATGAACATAACACACATATTGTAGTGGAAACATTAACCTACAATGAAAATTTTTAAGTACATTTTGTAGCAGTTGAAAATAACTATGGAAAGTGTTTTGAAGTAATTGTTCATAATATTTGTCCATTCCAAAATTGTGTATAATCATATTCAAATTAGATGAAACATAAAGTCTACATAATTGTAAGTACATTATAATATTTAACGAGAATGTGTTATAAAACTTAAATAAATCAAATACATAGAATAAAATTAAAAAACAAAATCAATCATACAAATGAAAATAACACATGTAGTGGAAACATTAACCTACAATGAAAATATATATGTACATTTTGTAGTAGTTGAAAATAACTACGGAAATGTAATGTCTCTTTTTAAGAAGTTTTATTAAATGACCAATTTTTCACTTTTTTCCCTATTTCGATATTTGACTAGTTTTGATGTCTAGGTCTCCAAATTGACCCAAATGCCCCCAAATATTCTGAGAAAGTGTATAAATGATATTAAGACTTTGATATGATGTTCAGGGATGATTTATGACCCTCCAATTACTTCTGCAAAGTTGTTTAATATTCTGGTCAAAGTAGGATCCTTTACTAACAAATTGGGGTTCCAATTCCCCCTAGGTAAATGTTGGAAATGGATTCTCAAATGCTCCCAAACCCACTAGAAGTTTTTAACAGAGGCAGAGGATGTTCAAGGGACATTGGGATTCTTCTTTACATGAAAAAAAAAATTACAACATGTTTGTCAGGTTATATCTACTTAGACAAAGTCAACTATGTGATTCTCAAACTTGTCTAGCACTTGCTTGACCCAAGCTTTGATATTAGACTCATTCATGTAAAACTCGACCATATTGTAGTGTGACACTTACGATCATGAACAACATTTTACAAAGAATATAACTAGCACGCCCACATAGTTTGTTGTTAGATAAGGTGGATAGGGATCAAATGGTTAAGAGACAGTTATGGAATGGAAAATAGTTTGGAAAAAAAAATATTCTTCATATTCTTCAAGTTAAATGGGTTTAAGTGTGAGTTATCATTGCCTAGCTACATATTATCATCGACATTCTTCCTGTTATCAATTTATCAACTATCAGTTATTTTTTATATTATTTTTCCTTTTATCTCGCATTCTTCTAGCTGTTTTCCATGAACTGTTGGCTATCCATTCATCAGGGATGAGTTGTCCATGCATTGCTACCAATTATCCATTCATCAACTAGCTACTAGTTATTTTTTATATTCATTGTTTTATATTTGTTTATTTCAAATTTTGAACCATCGAATCAATCTAGAGAGTATGCTTGTTTCATCTTCGTTAGTAGATGAAAAAGCATAGGCCGTAGTCCACCCGAAATCTCAAATAAAAACATCTATCGACATAATAAGTGTACAACTTTAGAATGCATGCAACTATCTATTAATTGTTATTTATGCTAGGCACCTAAATACACAGTGGATAAATATGAAACGTAATAGACGTAGTCACTAAAATACAACATAATGGTGGAGAGTAATATGTTTATAATCCCTATCAATCCTTGGGAACACAGGTTACGTGTCCGTTAGCAGGTCTGCATGCCCACATTTTGAAAAATCTAGGGAGGTGGTGGTTAGCAGTTTTGCATGCTGCTTTGAAAGCATTGTTGTCTATGACACATTTAAATTATAAGGTGGAGCCAAATGCTATGCAAATTAGCATAGTCACTTATCTTATGGCCGATGAACATTAATAGGTCACAAATTAAGTGTTATGAACAAGTTATTTGTTACTTGTTCTTTATTCTTATTTAAATCACATGTTGTCTTTGTCTTACGCTACATGTTACCTTTTTTAATTAAATGGTCACTACCTATTATCCATACAAGAGATACCAGTTATCCATGCATTAACTACCAATTATTTTTTATATTTCTTTTTTTATAATTGTTTATTTAGATTTATCTAAATAAGGCTCGTGAAGAATAAGCTTAAACTTGTGAACTGCCACCAGTCATTTGTTCACCAATTCCAAATCTTTTTGGATATTGTTCTCTACTTCGTTGAGTTTTCAACTTTTAAATTCATTTCCTAGGATGTACATCCGCGCCTGCATATATAGTTGCATGTTTTTCAAATCATTCATAAACTGTAATGGGAACCATGCAGGAAAGCATTTGGAATTTGTGTTGCTTTAAAGGCTTAATATATGGCATCTCCAATGGCAGATGGCAAACCTGGATCTCAACTTTCTCAAAAACAAGTATCTCTTTTGTACCTAATTTTCTTTCATTAGCATTTATTGGACACTAGTCACAGAGTTATACATATGTACAAATATAGATGGACATGAATGATAACACTTATGTTTCAACCTTTAACCATATGTAGAATTTAAATTTTTGTTTGCTTCTAATTAGAGCAGAAAAATTTCGTGAGTAATCAAATGGTGAGTATGTGGCAAGAGTAAATCATGGAGCCATAAGCTATTTCTAAGAGTATACCTTCAAGACATTATATGTTAGTTGAAGCTCCTGGAAATAGTGGATTTTGGTTCATAGTTTAGATATTTATTATGGTTTACCAAAGGTATCTTAGCTCACTGACTCAGAATTTTTTTTATATAATAAAACTAACAGAAGATTCCCGCTTATATTCTTTATCTTTTTCCTTTTTCTCCTGCAAAATTTGTGTAGTTAAATTCCTAAGAGTTATAATATGAAGTGATAGTGATTGTTATATTTACATTCATTCATTTCTAAGACTAATTCCTTAAGATTGACACGTTTCCCTTTCCCTTGATTTTCAGATTTTACTAGTTATTCAATAATCTAAATATAAATAAATATTTCAATATTATTTTATGGAAATGGAACGATATAGGATCTTTATGAACAATATAAAAATTTTATGAAATAGTATAGGAAGAGGTAGTATAGGAAGAGCGATAAGTTACAATAGAACTAGTTATTTGTTCGGGAAAAAGATCATACAGTTAATTCCTACTAAATTATACTTATGGAATCAAATCTAGATTCTTTTGGTAGTTCTCGAACACACCATATAATTTCCTATCCTAAAAAGGGCAAGCTTATAAAGCCAGTAGATAAATATGATAATATAGTGGTCCGGTTTCCCTAAAACTAGAATATTTTTTCATATCATCCCAATTCTTCATCACGATCCAATTCACTTTTAATTTAGTCCATCATCCCTTTGATCCTCGGATGTAAGACCTATTGAATGAGGAAGTAGTGTTAGCGACAGCTTAATCTTAAGATAATTTATTCCTTTATCATATACAAATTTATTCAGTGGATGATTTTCTTAAAAATTTGTAATTATATCTCCAAAAAAAAATGATGTGTTACACATTTTTCAATTCGCCCTAAAAGTAGCCATTAAATTTAACTTATTGCGCCGAGAGGCGCATTCTACAGCCCGGTATGAGGTAGAAGTGTAATTCCATGCTCAACGTGAAGATGACACATGTCACATAAAAAGTCGGCTTATATATCTATATATATATATACAAGTCGGCTTAATAATTAATAATCTTAGGTGTATATATATATTTGTGAGTATAGATAAAGAGTATCATCTTATTAAGAAAAGCGTGGGCAGATGGAAAGCGTTGTGAGTATAGATGAAGAGTATCAATGCGAATTGCGGGATCTTCCTGCATTTTGCACATCGAAAAGGGCATCTGCGATTTGCTTATATATATCCCTGTGTTTTTGCATATGGAGGGGAGCACCTGCGATTCGCTGCAATTTGCAGTTGGAAGAGAGCAGCTGCGATTTGCTGATAGATCACCGTGATTTGCATCACTGCGATGGTATAGTTTGCTTTAGAATATCTCTGCGATTCCTTTAAGAGTTTACACCTGCGTTTCCTGGAGTGCATCTCTGCGAGTTTAAGTGTTTTCAGGAAGTATTTTTCTGTGATTTAATGTGTGACAGCTCTGCATATTTAATGAGGTAACAGCTCTACGATTTTAATGTGTGGTAGCCCTATCATTTTTCCTTGATTTCGATCTAGAATTTTTATGAGGTAACAGCTCTATGATTTTAATGTGTGGTAGCCCTATGATTTTCCAGCCATTCAAATAAGCAACCTTGGTGGTGCATGTGGTTGCATTCCATTGCACTTTTCTCCTCGCCTATTCCGAATGGCTCCTGGTAAATTGAGCAGTCTGAGTTTCAATATTTCTAAATATTTCTAAAAATCACATATGTGAGCTAACTGCCAATATTAAACACCAGAGTCCTGACTACTCATAGAGAAATTATTTAACTCTAGTCAACGAGATCATATAAATTGCACAAGGCCATGACCTGGGATTCTACGCTCGAAATGATTTCACATGCAAGAAATGATTTCACATGCAAGATCAATTGTACCTCCTTTAAACGACCTATTCACAGGTTGGCGTGCAACGTCTTTAGATTATTGGCCAGTATATACTCAACCTTGGATATATCATAGGAGCAAATTTGTCACTGGGTACGAGCTCTTCTGCTTCAAATGTTAAACTAAATGGCTGTGAGCCACTTTCTTACCACCAATAACCCTAGGTTGTTTGTTTAAGAATTATTTCTTTCGGTTTTATGTAATTTTTCTTGAATATAGGGTAAGTACAGAATACTGCTGTTAGTGAAACTGCGTACGGTATTTCTGCTCCGGATTGAAAATTTCTCCAAACTATTAACTAGAGATCGTGGAAGAATGGACTCTTGGAATTCCAGAATTTGGATGTTGTCCTGGGTTGCAGTATTCACTCAACTTTTTATTTAACGAGTGCCATTCTAAATCGTCCACATCTGAAACAAAACAAAATTATCAATAGTTTCTGGAAATAAGCAATGCAAATTTAGTGTCAAGAAAGTGGGAAAAGTAACCTATTTCAAAATACATTCTGATTGGATTTTCCATTGACGGTAAATAGTTTGGTTTTAACTCCACGATTTGCTATGGAATAATTTATTTCAGAATTTAAATGCCAGATCCATTCTCATTGGATTTTTCATTGACGGTAAATGGTTTGGTTTTAGCTCCACGATTTGGTATGGGATAATTTATTTCAGAATTTAAATTCCAGATCCATTGTGATTGGATTTTCCATTGACTGTAAATAGTTATAATTCTCCATACTAACCCTATAAAAATAACACTCCACAAATAATAATAAACTAGAAAGAAAATAATATAATAACACTAATAAAACCCCATATTAACTGGAAGAAAATAATATAATAACACTAATAAAACCCCATATTAACTGGAATATCAGACTGGAAAAATTTAATAATTTAAAGAAAACAAAGATTACATTGATAAACATATGTAAAACAATGCACTTGGGTGACATAATGCAATAAAGGACTATCCTATCATCCGAGAGTTTTTTTCTCATCCAATCACATTTTGACCAGAAAAATATATCTAATCGTAATATTAGGTCTATTTTCTGACTCAAATATGTGAAATTGTAATTCAAGTAATGAATACTAACACTGGAATAATAATAAGACACTCCAAAAAGTTAACAATAAACTACCCACAGTTTTCACTTGACACTAGAATAATAAAAATAACACTAATGATTCTCCATGCTAATACTAAAAATAATAATAAACTAAAAAAATAATAATATAATAGCACTCATAATTCCCCATACCAACACTGGAATAACAAACTAAACAAATTAAAAATTATAGGAAAGTGTTATTGTTAATTTACAATAGCTCTTTAGTTGATTTTGTGCTATTAATTTACAATAGCTCTTTAGTTGATTTTGTGCTATTAATTTACAATAGCTCTTTAGTTGATTTTGTGCTATTAATTTACAATAGCTCTTTAGTTGATTTTGTGCTATTAATTTACAATAGCTCTTTAGTTGATTTTGTGCTATTAATTTACAATAGCTCTTTAGTTGATTTTGTGCTATTAATTTACAATAGCTCTTTAGTTGATTTTGTGCTATTAATTTACAATAGCTCTTTAGTTGATTTTGTGCTATTAATTTACAATAGCTCTTTAGTTGATTTTGTGCTATTAATTTACAATAGCTCTTTAGTTGATTTTGTGCTATTAATTTACAATAGCTCTTTAGTTGATTTTGTGCTATTAATTTACAATAGCTCTTTAGTTGATTTTGTGCTATTAATTTACAATAGCTCTTTAGTTGATTTTGTGCTATTAATTTACAATAGCTCTTTAGTTGATTTTGTGCTATTAATTTACAATAGCTCTTTAGTTGATTTTGTGCTATTAATTTACAATAGCTCTTTAGTTGATTTTGTGCTATTAATTTACAATAGCTCTTTAGTTGATTTTGTGCTATTAATTTACAATAGCTCTTTAGTTGATTTTGTGCTATTAATTTACAATAGCTCTTTAGTTGATTTTGTGCTATTAATTTACAATAGCTCTTTAGTTGATTTTGTGCTATTAATTTACAATAGCTCTTTAGTTGATTTTGTGCTATTAATTTACAATAGCTCTTTAGTTGATTTTGTGCTATTAATTTACAATAGCTCTTTAGTTGATTTTGTGCTATTAATTTACAATAGCTCTTTAGTTGATTTTGTGCTATTAATTTACAATAGCTCTTTAGTTGATTTTGTGCTATTAATTTACAATAGCTCTTTAGTTGATTTTGTGCTATTAATTTACAATAGCTCTTTAGTTGATTTTGTGCTATTAATTTACAATAGCTCTTTAGTTGATTTTGTGCTATTAATTTACAATAGCTCTTTAGTTGATTTTGTGCTATTAATTTACAATAGCTCTTTAGTTGATTTTGTGCTATTAATTTACAATAGCTCTTTAGTTGATTTTGTGCTATTAATTTACAATAGCACTTTCCTATAATTTTTAATTTGTTTAGTTTGTTATTCCAGTGTTGGTATGGGGAATTATGAGTGCTATTATATTATTATTTTTTTAGTTTATTATTATTTTTACAGTGTTAGCATGGGGAATGATTAGTGCCATTCTTATTACTCATTCCAGTGTTAAGTGAAAACCGCACAAAATCAACTAAAGTGCTATTGTAAATTAACAAAGTAAACTGTCACAGTTTTTACAATATGTGTTATATTCAATATGAATATCAAATATATCTATTTTAAAACAATATCTCCATCATATCACATTCTTCTTATTCACCTTCTTACATTGTTACATTGTTATTCTTAAGCTTCTTTCATGTAATTTTATAATGTAAAAAATGGATTATAAAATATTCTACTGTAAAATTCAATTGCAAAAATAACTAAAAACAAATACATACTGTGGATCATCTAAAATATTAATGTTGCCGCCCACGACTGGAACTAGCCTAGATCGAGCTTTACCCGAAGCAGGGTTTGCACCTCGAAATATTTGATCCCTCTCGGCGCATGATAGAGCCAAGTAAAGCTGGATCTAGGCTAGTATATAAAAAAGAACTATTTATAGTTTTCCTTAGGTTGAATAATGTGTTAATTTAGGGATAACATCTCTTGGCATGTATTACAATGACCATAATTTTTTTTATGGTTAACAAGAGTCGGACGATGAAATTTGATTGTATATATTATTCACATGGTGACTTCATGACTAAATAATACAAAGACTCCACATGTTTAGAATATCTAAAGCAATGTTTAGAATATTCGAAAGCAATGGATGCTATTTTATCTCACAGGTTTGTACCTTTCGATTTCTCAATAGTTCCTTGTTATCCAAATCTAGTGCCTCGTGTACATGAATGGCAAGAGCGCCTTACCAAGTTTAAAGAATATAAGAATGATAGCTTTGCAAAAAATAAATATCCCTTTCCTATTAATTAGGGGGAGAAAAATAATAATTTTTCACCTTTTTAAATTTATCTCAAAACCTATTTTCGTCTCCAATTTCTAGTAAAATTTCTATTCAATCCCGTCAAAATTGTGTGGAAACATGGAAACCTTTCTTTGCCGCCATTTTTATTAATGGAGGATGGAGGTTTTGAATAGTTATTTTTCCCTCCATATGTTGTCAGTTTTATTAATAGAGGTTTTGAATAGTTATTCTTCCCTCCATATTTTATCTAAAATGAGGAATTTAACCCAGATTTTTTATGTAAAGAATTCATATATAAAAATGGTGTGGTACATAGGGTAGTTGCATTAATGATGCAAGGAAGGAAAGCAATTCTTGATTTATTAAATATCAAGGTTGAAAGAGAGAGGCGGATTGAGATTGAGAGACAATTGGAGCATCTAGCTTTTTTAGACTTCTTTCATTGCAGTTATATATAGTTCAATAAATTGAGTTGGGGTTGATTATTTCAGACTTCTCTCATCACAATTATTACACCGAAGGTGTTATTTAAGGAGCATGTTCCTCAACAGGTTTCGTCATTTGTCGACGGCCTGTGAGGAGCCTCCTCATGTCCATAGCTTATCGGTCATAACTTATGTGTTTACGACCAGAAGTTATTCATGGCCTGAGCCTGTTGGATGTAAACACAAAGAACGATCTCTTCACGAACAACAGACTCCCCAACCTATCAGTCGTAACTTATCTGTTTCCTATCGGTCATAACTTATTTGTTGACGACCCAGAGCTATTCATGACCTGAGCCTATTGGATGTAAATATAAATAACGATCTCTTCACGAATATCATACTTGTCATGGATTGAATTCTAGTTGATGACCGTGTTCTCCCAGCTCTGATAAGTGGAGGATCCAGGCTCCCTCCTCTTACTCTTGTCAAACCTGCATGCCTGTAATCCCCCATAGAACATCTATTGTTGTTGTAGTAATCTCTAGCAGGTGAAAGTGCTAACATTGAAGGAAAATTGGTTGAAGATGATGATCCCCTGCTGAAAAACAGTGACTTTAATCCTCTTGGATTTAATGAAAATAGGCCCTTCAAATAGAATGGTGAACTGAACCTCTTGCTCCACTTGCAAGTCCTCATGTATCTCCATGGTGATGCAGTACTATCTGTAGCAGGAAAAGAGTTCAAAAGATGGGTTCTAGAATCTCTAGATGTAAAATTGTAATGCTCATTCCCTGAATATCCAAATGAATATGATCTTGATAAAGTGGGCAATAATTCAGATAATCGGTCGTTTTCCATTATTGGGTATCCCTTAGCACCTTTGATAGTTTCATGTCCCCCTAATTCCAATATTATACTTCTGGCATTAACCCATCACCATACTCGTTAAATCCTTTTGTTTCCAAATCTAAGCTTGTGTGTTGCAGTCCTGTGTCCCCACACTCTTGAAAATCCAGATTATTCATGCGTTCTGCACTATTTCTAGCTCCAATGGCACCTGAGTCTTCTAATCTAAAACTATCGTGCACAACCCCAGCCATCCCATGTTCCATACTAGGACGTATTCAAGACACCATGGCAGGGACAAAGGGGTTTTCTAAATACACAATATTGTCTCTATCAATGCAATTAATATGGAATGCATGGTTGCATTTGGGAAGAATCCTGAGAGCCTCATTCTCCTGAAACTCAACCAGAAAAACTCCACACTCCATGTTGTCTATGATCTTCTTTGGTGTACTAAATCTGCACAGAGGAATGGATCTGATCACAATTTCATCCAGGCCATATGATTGAGTAATAATCTGCCATCCTTCTGGGTCTTGGAATCCTTCCAGTGAACAAGCATCGACTTGTATATTCTCTTCAGAGTCCAAACTCCTACGTCTCCTCCTAAAAAAGGTCTCCATCGAGAAGCTTTGCAATACTTGGAAAAAATCTTGTAGTAACTTACAACTAGTAAAGCACTGACTAGAACTACAACAATGGATATCATGGCAGGACTGATGGTGGTGGTGGCGTAGTTGTTCTTGGTGGGTCCTTTACTTATGGTTGCATCTGGTGAGGTTCCCATCCAAAATCATATCTACCTGCTGAAATTTCCCTTGGACGGGATTGCTCCGAAGGAAAATTCATGGCAAATTTATTTAACATATCTACTTCAAACCTATAAATTTATTGAAAATACATAGATTCAATTAGTTACTATGTTCGTGGAGAATGAAGGTTAATAAACCCACTACAAACTCATAAATAACGCCACTACAATTTTAGAGTGAATTGACGTAACTAGACAAATTTGATGAGAAAAATGCAAATCACCTCAAAGAAAGTGTATCCATGGTGTGCTAAGCTCTGTAAAATGATTGAATAGCCTACCCATTAGGAAAATAGACTCCATGGGTGCAATTTTCATGATTTTTTGAGTTGGTTAACTTAAAACCATCACATTCTAAACTTTGAAATCGAACTGATATTGAATCACAGACGCCTAGCCCTATGACTGCCAAATGTTATGGATTTCTTCTTTTGTAGTGACAACGAAGATTTTCCAGAAGCTATTGTGTTTGGATGTCAAAATATAAGAAAAGCATAGGAAAGCGACAGCTGGAAGATTAAACGTTGGAAAGGACGCAACTAGCATTGAATTTAAGAAAAGCAACAGTTGGAAGATTAATTGTTGGAAAGGACGCAACTAGCATTGAATTTTCCTCTGTGCCTGCTACCACCTATATTAATTAATGAATATCATCCATCTCAGCGTTAAATAACTCTTATGTCATGTCTATCTTTAATGCCGGTTTGTTTGTGGTGTACAGACTATGCATTTGACCAATGCAATGCAATCAGAATCTGGCAATAGTGACTCTGACCTCACACAGAGAGGGAAATTCAGGGGAAGAGAAGTTCAGCTTTTAAACTATACTGTGACCATAGTCTTTTCAGATTTTCCATACCAGTATAAATCCATGCTAAATTAAGATTTATTCTGTATATAGAACTTGTTTTTTATAATTCCAAATCAAAATTATTTGAGCAAACATAGATTGTTTTTATTATTTTATTAAATATGTTGATTCTACTGGATATGCATCTTGATCCATCTCTGCTGAAATATATATAACATCCAGAACTGGATCTTGATAATTTACTTTGTGAATATAGCTCAGGGCTGCCTGGAACGATATTTCTATCTCTATAAATATAAACTCTAGTTTGTCATTGTCGCCGCATATTTATCCACGATATGTTATTTTCGTTAAAAAGATAGGTTAAACTATCAAATCATATGGAAAGATCTAATAACTGCACCGAATTTGTATTTAAAACATGTCATTTTTCCCTAGTAGGATAACAGTCAGCATTGATAAAAATATCTATTGGGTTCCTTTCTACAGGTCTTAGCCGATATCGGGGATTTTTATTAGGGCTAACTATGGTCAGGTGTAGTAAAATTTAATCGGTAGGTTCATTTTGTTTTTCTTGTAATCTTTGTCGTGCTCAACATTACCTAAATGAAATTTTGTTTCAAGAAGAAGACAGGGAATTTATATTTTAATTTTTTTTAGAACCTAATTGAAATTTTGTTTCAAGAAAAAGACAAGGATTTATATTTTAATTTTTTCAAGGATAATAATAAATGAGAGTTAAAAGCTTAAAGTGTAATTGATGGTATTTGGATCTCCTTTATTTTATAAATGTATTTTTATAAGTGAAAAAATATTGAACCAAACGAAGTTATGATGGGATACTAGGGATACCAATTAGCCTTCTTCTTTTCAAGTAGAAAGGGAAAACCACCCTTCATGCGCCCAGTCAAGTGTTATTGGGATTTACGTGTATGTTTTGGCCATGCAATTATGTGTGAAGAGAAAAGATAAAAAGAAAATCTACTAATGGACATCCATACTATATACTATCGATATTCAATATGAAGATTGACTTGGGATATTAAAAACTTGAAACAAAATATTTTCTTCACTTGTCGACCTTATTTGGCCATTCAATGATCTTCAATACATGATATTATAAGAGGAACCATGAGAATGGTCAACAGGAAAAATGGTGTCGCTTATGCAAATTATTATGCGCAGAAATTTTGATTTCTTGCATAGTTCAAGTTTCAATTTAAAGGTATAGTCTCTCCACGTCTAGACCAGGTATAAGTTTCAAAGGTATAGTTCCTCCATGTCTAGGGGTTTCGAGGTTCTCTAAAGCTACCTAAAGCTTCGAAAACTCCTATAACCATGTCCCTTGGGTGTTTAGTTTGTTTTGCTTTGTAATATTCCATTGGCATTCAAAGGATCGAGGTGAAAACATTGACTTATTCACCGAATGTTTTCAAATTTAAAAACTTTATGTACAAAATCCTTTTGGAGGAAACTTATTTTCACTTATGTTGCGATTTAGAAGTTTGATGTAACTTATTTTCACTTATTTTCCTAGACTTTCTTTCATCACATAAACTTATATTATCTACACACACAACTTTCTCTCCTTTTTTGAAACATATCGAAGTTCTCTTCGGTGTTTCATTTCCCCCGCGTTGGGGGTATGCTAGTATATAGTAAATTGAGTTAGGTTTACTTATTTCATGGGAGCTATATATATGTCTGTAAATTAACTTAGGGTTCATTATTTCAGACTTCTCTCATTGCAACTGTATACCCTAAATTGAGTTACCGTTGATGAAATAATGTAGATCACGTTTTTTATATTTTTTTATATAATAGAAATATATTGCACAAGGTAAGTAGTGGATGCTAAAGCTATTTTTGCAGTTTCATAATATATGTTCAATGCACATCTTTAATAAGCTTGATTTTTTGTTTAAAATGACCTGTTATAACTTGATGGAGTCATTTTCTGGTGGTAGAGATATGCACAAGTCTGAATTAATGAGTTAGATAAGGGATAACCTTTGCTTCGCTATGCTAAAATATGTAACTATAGATAATAGTTGGCATAATTTGTGCCACTTACTCATAAGATAGATTGAGGGAATAAAATAGTATCCTGGTCTTACCGGGTAAAAAATAGCTATATATTTATATAATGTTATCCTGGCAGCTAAAAGGGAAGGCATTATGGATTGATCTATGTTGCCGTAACAAATTCACAAATCTTCTATGCACCTTGGATAACATAAATAATTTGTGTAGGCTAGATCTAGAGTTACATATTTTGAATTTGGCCTCCACAAATGGAATTCGATCAAGTAATTCCCCTCATATAAATATGTCTTGTTTGTAGAATTTGAGTAATGTTATAATGATACTTTCATTTTTCTTTTGTATGAAGATTTTGTAATGGTACTTAATCGTAGTGTTCTTATGATTTTTTAATGGGGATTTTGTTTTAGCCATCACTTTTTTGTCTTTTTGTATGGGATTTCCTTATCTATTATATTTCATTTCAGCTTCTCTATGGAATGTATTCCATTGTACTCTCACATTGGTAAATATTTATTACATATTTATAGACAGAGGACTGCAAATAAAGGCTAGCATTTTCTCACTGAAAGGAATGCCGAAGTATGGCGACCAACAAAACACACTAGCTACAACATTCAATGTTGTGTTGGGGTGCTTATTGTTGGTCTCTTATGGTAACATACAATATAGCTATCATACTGACTAGGTACATATACGCAGTAGAAAGGTGGAATCCTTGTACATTCCATTAATGTGAGCATCAATGCTTCCACCTAGAAAGCACTAAGGCCATGGCATCATCAAACCTATCGGCTATATTATGGCATCATCAACATTGGTTGAATGAAACCCAACATGCTACCATTTCATTAATCTAATTAAACCAAAAACTTTGGCAAAACTAAAGAGGGTGCTATTTTATTAACAAAACATTTCTAAGATTATATGAAAAATATATTTGATACAGTAAAGGCATGGGATAAATTAATAGTATCTTCATCTAAATTTGGAAATAGTTAAAGGATCTAATATCCCCATGCCCAAACCTTTCATCAAACTAAATTTGAAACATAATAGATATATCATCTGATTTTGTTGCTAAGATAAATCTATAGTGATTTTAAATTGTTGCATCACAAGTATTGGAAACACATGGATTATTGATATATATAAAAGTACGGTATGTTTCTTGTGCAAAGAGCTGACACCACCCTCATACATCATTCATCTGAAAGTTAGTGAACGGAGAGCATATATAACAACGGTGTCATCTATTCTGCATATGAAACGCATAACTCCCTATGAATATCTTCTCTTGCACGATGGCATGCTCAATATGGAGATCATATATATATATATATATATATATATATATTGGAATGTACAGGTCAGTTATTATATTTAGCAGCAAAACAAAATTTGAAGAATATTCAAAACCATTTTGAATTCAATTTTACTAATTGGGTTTACTCTTAGTCTCTGTCTACAACATTAATAAATTGTTGAGACAACTGAGTTAATTAAAGTATGTAAATCCTACATTACTAAAACAGTTGATTACTTGGCATGTGTGATCTCTCTTAGGGTATGCAAGTGATTTCTTGATAATTATAAGTGTTGAAAAATATTTAATTTCTTGTTGAATTTCTATCACATGTTGAATTCGTTGCGATTAATTAATGCTGAAACAAATCAAGATGAATGTTTGGTTGTAGTTCATGGCTAAGTAGAATTGAGAATTATGGAGCTTCGATGTTGTGTTAGCAACATAGAACAGATCTTTCATTCTTGCACGAGTGGTGATTGGATTTAACTTCTTGCAAAAGTAATATAGGACTTAACATCTTGCAAAAACAATATATATGCTTTATCTTTATGAACAATTCTATATTTCCATTCTTGCTATAGTGATTTCATTTTTCCACAAGGAGTGATTTATTCTCGAAGATTGAATTAGTAGTAATTCTTCTTGAAGATTGAATTGTCAATTAGAATTACGATGATTTAGTGACAAAAGAAGTTACATAACATTTTCAGCAATTAGATTGTTCAATTTAGCATTGGTCGATTTGGGTGATTGTATGAGAATTAGTGCCAGAAAGAATTGAAATAATATGAAGAGAAACCTATTAGAATAAAAAGTGGAAGCACAATGAATTGTGATTTCTTCGGAATCAAAGAGATGGTGAATCTTTTGGATAAAGATTCTCTAATTTGCTCAAACCATTTTTTATGTGAGGGAAAGTTTCTTTATTAAATATAATCTACATTCATAAAGGCTTCTAGAAGTGCCATGAGGGATTAATCAATCTTGAATTGAGATTTAAATCCAATTTTGTGGGTCCTTGCAATCTGTTTGTGCCAGAAATTGTTTCCAGGCCACAAAGAAACAAGCCAACACAATCTCAAATATTCAATCAAAGAAAGCTATGTTTTAGGGTTTTTGAAAGAGTTTTTCTAGTTATAAAGTTTGGTGACAAACAGGGAATACAGTCATGAGCCAAATAGGAACTGAATCATAAGCAAAGAAAAATAAAGATGCATAATATAATTACCAGTATCCAACAGAACATGATAATGAGGTTCATTCACAAAAGACAAGCACTACCAGCATATAAACCATAAACCAACAATGAATTTATCAATCATGTAACTAAACAAGTAAAAAATGAAGCCAAAACATATACTGAAGGGTGTAAAGGATCATATATTTCATAGTTCTATCATAAAATACATATGAGAGTTATGTACTTAGCTCATCAATAAGTCCAAAACACCTCCTGAAGTCCTCCAAAAATCCAACCATCTGTTCTCTTTCTCATCTATCTAAATACTGTTTCCCAAAAAATCAGTTAGGGTTTAAACCCTAACTGTCTTCAGCCAACTCATCGATGGGATAAAGTGAAATTATATTTACAAAATAAAGTATTTCTTCAAAAAAAACATAATTAATAACTGACTAACTAAAGTGTTTTTCAAAAGACATAACAAGTAACTGACTAACTACCAAACTCAAAGGTCTTTGGCAGTTCCAACTAGTAAGGCTATTCCATCCAAAGCTTGGGCTTTCTTCCTGGCTCTCTTCTGCTCAGCTTCCATATCTGCTAACCTTCTTGTAAGTTCTTCATTCTGCTACGGCAAGCCTCTGATAGTCTGCTTCAATTCTGCACATTGTAAATCTGTGCTTCTCTTTCTCTTCAGGGCCTCCTTGGAGATTGTAGTAAGCTCTTGATAATGATCATTTACTTCTTGTAAATTCTCCCTGAGTCTCCTGTTTTCTAGGATAAGACCATCATTAGTTTCCTGCATGTAATCCATTTGATGCCTATATTGTTTGATGGTTCTTTGTAGGTTCTCCATGTCTGAGTCAAAAGCCTTCCCTGTTTAATTTGGAAACCAGACCAGAAAAGAAAATAATCCCATGTCTTCCCCTCTCTTTGTAGAGCAATATTGATAATGAGCTTGATCAAACCATGGTGGAAGATGGATTGTGTAGTATGATCATGATGCTCCTTAACTCTACTTGACATCTTCTGCAAACTTTTAAACAAAAAGAAAGGAAGACTCATTCTGGATTCACCAACCAAATGTTGTAAGAACCTAAAATGATATTTGAAGACATAGGCATATCTCCCTTCACAGGTGATATAGATTTGTAGGAATTTAATGGGCTCCACCCACTCATCTCTAAAATTCTGGATTAATGCTCCTTTGCTCCAGTCTGGAGTAATGCCAGGTAAAAGGTACCTTTGGGCATTAAAGGTGAAAGACAACTTTTTGAACCACATTTCACCTTCATTTCTAACTCCTGTAGCTTCAGCAACTAGCTCCACAGTCAACTTAAACTTTAGAGTATCAAATACTACCATGTCCTGTTTATAGCTTTGGGCAAATTTATAAGAGACCTCAGTGTTATAGCCATCGATCTTCTTGAAGAAATCCAACCACCCAACATTCTAGAAAATTTCTGCACAACCTGGGAATTGGTCAATCCATTTCAACTCAGTGGGCTCAGCCCTATTGGTTTTTCCACTTTTTCCCATCTGCTTTCAATGATTGAAACCTGTGTAATATTAAAGCCCTCTGTATGACCTAACAGCTCCTTTTTTCTCCTCAAGCTTCTAGGGTTTTGATAATCAGCTTTCTTCGATTCTCCTTGACTGTTTTCTCTTGATTTTTTTTTTAACAGACTGTTTTTGTTTTCAATGCAGGACAAGCTTTACATCAGGCTTGAGTAATTTATGTCAACAGAGTACCACAAACTCTTCAATAAAACTGCTGCTGAAAATAAGTACCATCTCAGATATTCATTTTGATGCTAGACCATCTCTAGAATGCATGAAAACAACTGTGTGTTATGGCTCTGTTCAAATAGTACCCTTGGCTCCTTTTAATGCCACTTATGAGCTATCTAATTGCAAAAAGATTTTGCATTAGTGCTCTCAAATGCATGCTTCTTAGGTCAACTAGAAATTGTTTATCTAGTGAATGGGAAGATATAAGAGCAATCTTATGTCTGCTCACTTTCTACTCCAATTTGCATTTGGCACCAAAACCAGTCAGCTTCTAGCACCTAATCAGATTAGGTCTTCATGCAATTGACATGCTCATCTCACTTATTGCATTGGTTACAAGTAACTAGTAAATCTGTGAAACCCTGGTCGCCACAAACTGAACAGAGCTTCACTTTACCAGATTTTCAGGTCTTGACTGGGTAATTGTTCAATGAAACTGCTACTTTTCAACTTATCACTTTCCAAAGCATTCCAAAACCCTTTTAGACTGATATATCTTCGATAGGAGTTTTGTTAAAAGCATACATTAATGTTTTCCTTAATCAATTTTAACAAAACAAGCTTTACAGGGAAAACCCCAATTTAGCAACCACTATCAGGTTAACGCGGAATACCTTATCCTTGTCTTGTTGTAGACGTTTAAAATCACTCCTTGAGCTGTCTAATTGTCAAATTTAACTATACAAGTGTCTTCGGGTGTCCAATTTGCTTCCAGCTGGTGTGACGAGAAAGCCCTAAATCTTCTCTGTAACCGTGAAAGCCCCAACTCTCCTCTGTAACTGCAACTTCCTGATTTTAAGCAAATGTCCTCGCTCCACTTAGTCTCCAGTTTCGTAATGCATGTATGGAGAGCTCCTTTCACTTCAATCTAGGCTCGTTTGTCTACCTGTCACAATTCGCCCAACTCTAACTAATGATTTGCCATGATCTCCTTCGTGCTGTAAAACGCACCTATTTGCATGATCATTACTGAAGAAACACGTATCAAAACCCTTTAAGCATGTGATTAGTCATCAAAAAACCAAAATCATGGGAGAAATCAGCTTAAAAATCAGAGATTTTAACGCCCGCGATATTCTTGTGGCGCCGATGTGTAAACTTTTCATCGCTGCGCTACAAGAATATTTCAAATTCAATTTTGGCATTGTTTTAATCATTTTTCCACTTTGAATGAGGTTCAAGTGATAAACTATTATCATGATGTTATTTGTGAACCCATTATTCAACATAATGGCCTTTAGAACCCTTCAAAACCTAAAGGAATAAAAAATAATAAACACCTAAAAGCAAAACTTAAAAATTTCACTTAAAACCAAAAATTTTCTAAAGTAAGTGAAAGAGCAAATAAGCAAACTTAAAATAAAAATGACAATCAAAATATATAATTAAAGGAAACAAGTTCATGATTTAACACAATCAAAAGAAGTTAAAAATCACCTAAAATCGTTTTTAAAACATGTTCTATAGATCCATGTACATCATTGAAACACATTTCAGGTCATACAAAACATGTTTCAAGTTGTACCCCGCACATTCAAGGTTGTACCAATTGTGTTAGTTTTTACAAGATTATAGCAGTATAAATTAATTGCATATAAACAATAGAATCTCTAGAAGAAAGACAAAGCACATAAACAATAAACACAAGAATTTATCCTGGGAAACCCAATCAGGAAAAACCCATCAAACTTCTTGAATAAACCAATGTTTTGCATCCCTCGATCTCAGAGCTCTCTTACTATGATTTGCCAGATGATTAGAATAAGATAAATTATTAAGGTAGAAAAAAATATTATTATACCACTCATGATATCGAATATCTTTGTATAGAGATGATAACTCCTGAGAACGGAGAAAAGAAAAGAGATAGAGATGATAACTCCTGAGAACAGAGAGAAGAAAAGAGAGAGAGAGAGAGAGAGAGAGAGAGAATGCCTCTCTAAGATACAACCCCAGAAAAATACTCTCCTAGACTGTAGTAGCGCACCCTTTCTATCGGAGTGACTTGTTGTGAATGTGTGTAATAATTAGGAGGGGTGCCTCCTATTTATACTGATTTTCCAAATGGAGAATCACTGGGGCCGACCTACCTAGGGAAAATACAAAAATAATTCTATTTTTATTATTTTCTTGTTTATTATTTCCCAAAGGTTTGCATTGATTCTTTCTAGGGTTTACATGAGTAGTTACATCAATATGAACTCCTATAGGATGCACAAGGAAATAAAATACAAGTAAAATAAGAATAACTTCTAAATTTGCACAATTTCCAACACTCCTTCTCAACAAGGAAGGTATTCTTCATATATGGTCATCAACAGCATCACGAACATCTGGGTTTCTTATGTACATCTCATGTGTCTCGATCATCTCTATATACATACCAAAGGTTGTCAACATTGTCTTTGTCCATCGAGACGTGTCATCAAATTCTGATCAACTCAGTCCGTCGCTAGATCTATCAGCTCTTATATAAGTTTGTCTCTACCTGAGAACCTAGACATGCTTCACACAACCATCTACTATTAGTTCATCTCAAGTGATGGTGGGAATTCTCCTACACCAAGTTGAGAACCAGGGTGAATAGAAGTCACAAGAGCTGGTGGGAATACTCCAAAGAAAACCAGACTGCGAATCTTAACATATAGTGGTCGTCAGTGCAAACGAGTGTCTATGTATTGCCTGTCTCAAGAAGCTGATGGAATTTATCCCATAACTGGCTAAGAACCAGAGTTATCATAGGCCACTTGTGTACACGACCATCTACTACTTGTTCATCCCTAGAGTTGGTGGGAATACTCCAAAGAACACCAAATTGAGAATCTGAATGTATAACGGTCATCATTGTACACAACCATTTGTTACCTGCCCGTTTCACAGTGCCGATGGGATTTCTCGCATACTTGGTTGAGATTCAAAACAAGTAGAGGCACCAGTGTGAAAGCATCATAGATATCAGTCTCGACTTTCCCTCTCCACGGGGAATGCATTTTCTTCTACTCCAAATCTTCTGCAAAAGTATTCAAACTTTATCCTATGAAGAGGCTTTGTAAGAATATTTGTAGTTTGACCATTCGTTGGAACATACTGTAACTCAACCACACCTTTATGCACCATATCATGAATGTAGTGATATCGTATATCTATATGCTTTGTCTTATCATGAAATATGGGAATCATTGACATATATATACAACTTCGATTATCACAGTGAATCATAGTTGGTCCTAGATTCTGACCAAACAATCCTGGTCTGGTGCTTGTCAGATACATTAGAGAGACAATCAACTGGTGATACATGGTGGGATCAATCATATCATAATTTGAAGTAGACTCCTTCAACTTCTTGAATTTTGCATCCATTGGGGTAGCCATGGGCTTGCAGTCTACCATCCTGAATCACTTCAAAATATCAATAGTGTATTTTCCTTGACTTAGGAAAACTTCCTCCTGGCTCTTCCATACTTCCAATCCCAAGAAGTAATGCATCAATTTGAGGTGCTTCATTTCAAACTTAAAGGCAAGATTCTTCTTACACCATCCAATTAGTTTCTCATTTCCTGTGAGAAACAAGTCATATACGTACAAGACCAAAATCAGTGGCTCATTATCCTCAATCTTGTCGTAAATATTAGGAGTTGCATCACTCTTGGTGAATCCCCAGTTTACCGGGTATCTATCTATTCATCCATACCAAGCATGAGGTGCTTGCTTGATCCCATACAATGCATTTCTTAGTTTACATACATGAGAATGTTTCTCATGGACAATAAACCCTTTTGGTTGTTCAATGTAAACTTATTCTTCAATAATACCATTGAGGAAGGCGGTCTTTACATCCATCTGATGCAATTTCCATCCCATGGATGAATCAATAGTAATGATGGTTCTGATGGAAATATATTGAGGCATAGGAGCAAGTCTTTCATCGTAGTCAATTTCCTCTTTCTGAGAGAATCCTTTGGAAACAAATTTGGCCTTGTGTTTTTCCATGCCACCATTTGCTCCATGTCTAATTTTGAAAATCCATTTGGAAGCCACTATTGAATTCCCCTTAGGTCTCAGTACAACCTCCCATACGTCATTCTTCATGATGGACTGGAACTCCTCCGTCATGGAACCCTTCCAAACTTGGTGTATGGATGCTTCTTCTTACGTGGTAGGCTCTGAGTTAATGATGTGACCCATCAATGCTACATAACTCGAGAACCTATAAGGTATTTTTCTTTCCCGATGGATTCAATGTGGAGCTTTGTGTCCCTCAGCATATTGCAATGTATGTTGTGCCCATCTAGGTCTTTTTCGGCTTACTGCCATATCTGTGGGAGCATCAACTGGCTCAACTGGATCAATGGGATTGATCGGTTCATTTTTTTCTTCATACTTCCTCTTAACTTCTAGAGGGGGAGATTATCTCATCTCTTCATCATCATCGATCTCCGCATCAGATCCTTTTCCTTTCCGTATAGTCATTTCTTCTTCAAAGGTTACATCCCTACTAAATTCGATTTTCCTTGATCCTGGGATGTGTATTATGTAATCCTTCGAAGACTCACCATATCCCATGAATGTTTTCTTCTTTCCCGAAGGTTCTAGTTTCATCCTTTTATCCTTGGGCACATGAATGTAGACTGGACAACCGAAGATACGAAGTAAGTATCCATCCTGGTGACGACCATGCTCATCAAGGATCCTTCAATTAGCTTGTTTGAATCAAGACAACAGTGTCATCAGTGTAGTCACTGTCATCATGCTCGATTTGCACAAGATCTTAACTTTGTTCTTCCTTGACTTATGAAGACTTCATCAGGTTTCTATCATGTGCAATAGACCAGGATCCTCACCTTTGAGGGATAACTCCCTCTGTCTCTCAGAGATTGGTTGAGTAAACTTTGTCCTCCATAATTCAATTTCTATGACTCTGTCTGGAAAGAAACTACTTTCCATAATCATTTGAAGTAGCAGAGAGACCAACATCTGTAGAAGCCTTCCGCTTATAATCACCAAATCTCTACATGAGATCATTCTGGGTCTAAGAGTCATGCTTCTAGAGGTTTTCCGCTTTTGATCCATCCGTATATCAATGGGATCACTTGTCCCCTTAGATCATGGCATTCCCTACAAGTTAAATCTCGTCATATGGTTAGAAACATTTCATAATCAATGTATCAACAATAATTTATCCAATAATGTAGACATAATTTAGTCAATGCTTCGACACAACAAACATATGGACATTATTTGGATGCTTATGGTCTCCATTATAGCATATCAAGTGTGTGTATTACTCTAAGTATGTTATTAAGGAGGTGTCATCCTAGATGGGTTGTGCAGCATGACAGACTATTTAAACAATCATGTACAAAGTAAATACTATATAAGCCTATTGTTCATCAATAAAGGAACTATATCACATGCTCAACCACTTCGTGAATCTAGGAATGTAGATCTACATAAAACATATTCAAAGCAACCAGATCTAATATACCAAAGAATGTAAAATCAAATAGTTATCTTTTGTTCTTTTGTTGATGGGCTTCCACAGTCAGAGTCCAATGATCTTCATATGCTTGCTAGAAGATCGTCACAGTTTGGATCTTCATGTCATCACTTCAGTATGGAGAGTACTAGAAGAATAACTCTAAATGATCATCACTCCTTGACTTCTTATGAGGAATGTCTTCATCAACATCAACGGTTGAGGCTTCATGCTTCCTCTTGTTTGCATTAAAACACGTGTTTGCATTAAAACACTTGTTTGCATAGGGACCATATTTCTTGCACTTATGGCATTGTATGCTTGATAAACCCTTCTTCTTCTCCTTTTGATCTAGAGAAGAACTTGGTCTCCTAGCTTGGTGCTTATGTTTGTGAAACTTCATTTTTTCTTGCCTTTCTTGGCATGAGTGATGAAGGATTTATTCTCTTCAACTTGAGAACCATGGAGTCTTTGCCTTGCTACAATCTTGGTCTCTTCCTGAGTGCAATCTACCCATAAATTGTCAAATTTTGGAAACTTGGTTTGACCACTTATGGTTTGGATGAAGGACTCCCAAGATGGTGGAAGACCATTGGGGTGGTCATGACGAGCTCCTTTTCTTCAATGCTATACCCACTGGAACTTAGCTTGTCCCAAAGCTCGGTGATCCTCATGAAATATGAGGCAATAGATTCAAACTTAATCATCTTCATATTTGACAATTTGTTCCTCAATGTGAGAGTCACATTGATGCTACTGTGTTCAAATAACTTCTTCAAGGTCTTGAACTTCTTCCTAGTTGTCTTCTTTTCTAATATTTGCGGAACCAAGTGATCTTTGACTGAGTCCACCAAAATCCTTCTTGTTTTCGCATCACACTTCCTCCACTAGGACTTGGCTTCTTCCGCTTCTGGTTTTGGACCTTTCTCTTTAACAAACTTCAAGAGATCATTTTCTTCTAAGATGAGAAGAACCCTAGGCTTTTGAGATATAAATTGTGTAGCCCCATCAATACGACCTTCAACTTTCATTCCAATCATCTTGTCTGCAAATCTGAACTAGAAACCCTAGTAGGAGTTTGGTAAAAAATGATTTTTTGAATTCGAAGAAACTAACCTCACAGATAGATGTACCATGTCAAGGAAAGTTGAGGGAAGGTGAGTTCGAGCCAAAATAGTGGAGGGAAACCTTCAAAACTTGATGCCCTAGTTTCTTCCTGCAGTAAAAAATTGAAACTTCTCGGGAATTTTTTTCTTTCACCAAAAGATGTGCGTCCCCTAGAGCAAGGTTTCCACAACCCTTTTTCTGTTGAAGAGATGAGGGAAGGCTTTGAAAGGTCAAAACCTAGCTTTCGGCAATGACATCTTCTAGAACTGCTCTGATACCATGTTAGTTTTTACAAGATTATAGCAGTATAACTTAATTGCAGATAAACAATAGGATCTCTAGAAGAAAGACAAAGCAGAGAAACAAGAAATGCAAGAATTTATCTTAGGAAACTCAATCGGGAAAAACCTAGCAAACCTTCGTACAAATATGATAGATCCTAAGAGAGAGAGAGAGAGAGAGAGAGAGAGAGAGAGAGAGAATGTCTCTCTAAGTTACAACCCCCAAAAAATACTCTCCTAGACTACAATAGCGCACCTTTTCTGTCTGAGTGACTTGTTGTGAGTGTGTGTAATAATGAGGAGGGGCGCCTCCTATTTAAAATGATTTTTCAAGTGGAAAATGTCACGTCCCCGCCCCTCAACCGGCGAAGAGGACGCGACCCACACAACAACACAGCCGGGCAAGATGCCCAATGAACATAAACAGAAAACGAATGCTGGAATTAAGCATACATAGATGCATTTATCTTCAATCATACAGCGGAAGCAAACATACATTCCAGCATTTAACATCATTATAAATTGCAGAGATGAAGTATAGACAACAGACTTATCTTTTGATGAAGAATTCACCCGCAACCAGCTACGTCGCTGCAACGTTCCACCCAACCATAGGCCAGCGTGCTCATCAATCTCTCAGCAGCGTTGCCACCCTTGAGCTGGGCATGATTCCTTCAGGATAAGGGTCAATTGCAGGCTTGCACATAGCCAAGGGGACACAAAACAGCCAAACCAACACTGCTGGGTTTCACAGGCTGTCAACAAACAAGCCAAGCCAGCACAGTCCGAAGACTATCCATTGCACTCAGGCAACCAATCAGCTGTCACAGCTTAAACAGGGAAAGCGAATTCTTTAGTCATTCTTGGCCCTATCGTGGCCAAAATGAATCTCACTCGAATTTACAATGGCCCCCAAACGTAACAGCAAATACATTCACAACATGGGGAAGACTACAGCCCCGAAATCTACCAGTGAGCATAACTTACAGCAGGGAAAATGACCCAATTGATCTGTGAGACAGCCAAAAACATGAATGGCCCTTCACAGTCAGTCATGGATGCAAGAGCACGGCTCTCAGCTCACTATGCGCGCCCCCAAACAGAACAATTCCTGTGCGTGGGTAAACAATCCGACCCAGCAAGGAAAAGAACAGACAATGGAGGCCCTGCGTGAGGAAAAACGGCTCCATTTTTGCCCGTGGATGCACCACTAACAGGAAGGACGCGAATTTGCAGTTCGTGGGTGCTCAGCAACTCGTGGGGGAGAGGAAGAAAACCTGCGTGAGACCAAAAACGCCCCAAAACCTGTGCGTGAGGAGCCAACAGACCCAAAATCATGGTGAGAGAGTGAACTGACCCGGGAAGAGTGCGTGAGGGAGAAGAATGGGTAGACGTGGGTGGAGTGTGGATGTGGTTATGGAGCTGACAGCCCTGCCACCCCACTCCCAAAGGCAATAACTGCCCTCAACCACTCATCCATATCTCCTCAACCACCAGCTCTGAAGCATTAAAGAGGTTGACAAGGTTGGGTGAGGCAAAAAGTGACAAACAACAAAGGTGACAAAACATGGGTTTTTCCCCCATAACCAAGGTTTGACATCCCCACCCCTTATCCTTTGGAACCATGCCCTTTTCATTCAGCGTTGCACTGCCGTAGCTGGTTGTGGTTTATTTTAATTGATGTGCGGGTTTACATGATGCCGAATTATAATGTGCCAAATAGCACGACATACCATCGGCAATTATCCCCACTGCCGAAACATACACGACCAAATCGATGGTGGGGCTTTTGCCTTGAGCTCCTCACCACGATTAATTACAATATATACATCATGCAAACGGGGTCGAAACCGGGGACGTGACAGAAAATTACTAGGGTCAACCTACCTTGGGGAAAATACAAAAATAATTTTACTTTTTATTATTTTCTTGGTTATTCTTTCCCCAAGGTTTACATTGATTCTTTCTAGGGTTTACATGAGTATTTACATCAATATGAACTCCCGTAGTATTTACATCAATATGAACTCCCGTAGTAGGTACAAGGAAATACAATACAAGTACAATAAGAATAACTTCTGAAGTTGCACAATTTCCAACAAATTTTGTTTATGTGTTTTTGTACATGGCACAATCCCCTATGGCACTATTTCTACAACTTAGACCCCTACAACCATACACATAAAATGAGCAACACACCCACACATATAACATGAGTGACACGCCTGCATACCAACACATACACCTAACTTTAAAATTATCAGTATAATTCAAATGCCCCTAACCTTTGATCCTTAAAATTTAAATTTTAAACCCTAACACTAACTCCTAAATTCTAACCTCAAAGTTAACAACACAAAAGGTACTCAAAAAGGATGCCAAGTTGACACTAACAAAACACAAATTATTTCTAAATTGATGCTAAAAAGGTAAACGTGGCTCAAAAGGGCGAATAGGTTATGAATAGGTTATGCTAACAAGAAGTTAATAGGATGCATTTTGGTTGTAAAATAGGTGTCAAGTCAATGCTAAAATGGATGCAATAGATTGAAAAAAAACTCTATGCAATGCCAACTGAAGACATCATTGGCTCAAATGAGACTCTAAATAGACAAAAATGCTTGCTAGAACATGACATGATAGTGGATACATAAATGTGGACACATACGAGACAAAAATGAGACGCAACATACAAGAAAAACATAAACAAAAGAATGCAAGAATGGACACAATCAAAAACATTAAAACATTGTCGTGTGCCACATTTTTCAACTTGCATAAAATAAGATAAAAAATAGAAACTACATCATTGTCTCGTAATAGACACTACATCTTTATGGTGATGTACGTGAATCGTTGATTATGTTCTTGCACTCCCACCCTTTTGGTGATGAGATGGCCATTGGGTTGTGCAAATGTTTCATTCTTGTTGAAATATGATAACCATGTGACATGTTTACTCTTGAAGGATGATGACATTGCCATCTTCATGATTTTGGAAGGTGACCCATTGTTAGATGCTATTAAATCTCATTTAACATAAAATGGGGTGTTGAAATATTTATGTTAAATGAGCATAAAGCTTAAGTTAAATGTCTAAATTAGATCAACTATTCATATCTATTTTAATATTTGATACTGGAGCAGCAATTCACATTTGTGCAAAATGCTTATATAAAAAGGGAAGATGAAAACCCTAATCTTCAATTTAGTATTTGACTTGATTGCAAGACTATTTTGTAAAGAGAAAAACACATCATAATATTTTTATAGCAAAAAAACAAAGATAAAATATTTAATAGCTGTTTTTTTAAGGGTTTCCACTACATATCTATGTGTTGTGTTCATTTGTATAATTGGTTTGTTGTTTAATTATACTCTATGCATTTGATTTATTATATCAATATTCTAACATACATTAGTTTAATATTAATGTGCTTGTAATTATGTAACATTCAACTTTATGTTTCATATAATTTGAATGTGATTATAAATGTATCTTATGATAACCAAATGTGAAAAGCAACACTATCTCAACAATTCTAGAGTTTTTTTTATTGTTATAAAAATTAAATAATTATGTCCATTATGTTAAGAGAAAATATAATACCCAATGTCCTAAGAACATAAAAGAAACATAAAAAAATTTGCATTTATTTTTCTCAATATCAACATATGATAGAAACTTTGATCAACTTTGATTTTTGAAAGGTTTGAATGTTTGAGATTGTTGCACAAATAATATTAATAATCATATAATTACATTCATTTTTCTTAATATATTATCAATATATGAAAAAACTTTGACACTCCTTGATGCCAAAACTAGTTGCTGTGAACTCCACCTCCACTTAAAAAAACTAAAAACTTTAACTGCCTTTATTCAAATACTTTCTACCTAGCCATTCTAGATAGACCATTTAATTATATCTCAACTTTTAGGTGCTGTCGACAATTACACACACTCTTCGCATTTATACTCATTTTATACTCATTTATATGGATTGCATACTCAGAGGCATCATCCAACTCTTTTTATCTTCGGCAATGATGTCAAAATGATTGCTTAACACTCAACTTTCACAGAAGTAATAAAGTGAATTTAGTTAACCACTTTTTACTTAGCAAGTCTAGAGATAGAAGGTCCTAGATTAAAGAGTCATTTTATATACCAACTCAAACGACACAAGGCACTAGGTGAAATGTCATTTTAATTATGGAAACTTTAAGTATTACACAAACATTACACCTATTTAAGGCAGACTTTGCCTTAAATAAATACAAAGTATTCTGTGATAAATAAGCTTCGTCAGTCTTGAATCCATTGTGTGAATTAGATATAAACTTTGATGTCCAAGAAAGTTATCTATTCTACTGAAACATAAACCTGAACCACATATAAAGGTGCATGACATGAAATACAATAGAAAATGTAAACCTGTAACTGGAACATCATCATCTTAGCACCAGCTATTGCGATCATACAGTTTCAAAAGAAGGAAGCAATGCCAAAAGTAATGAAAGCAAATGCATTCAATAGCATTGAAAGTAAAATCTTAACTAGGCCTTTATGTATTAAAAAGACATTTGCTCAGACTTTCATGGCTGGCAAAGAAAACAGATCGTACCTTTAAAACTATAAAAAATAATAGACGGCCATCATTAATCAGCCTACTGCAAGTAATGATTGTTGTTGTTAAAACTATAAAAAATAATAGACGGCCATCATTAATCAGCCTACTGCAAGTAATGATTGTTGTTGCTGCAAGTTATGATTGTTGTTGCAGGCCTATAGCTGGCCGTTGGATTTCAAGATGTTGAGATGCAACTGTCAACAATGAGCCTGCCGCTATCATTACTTTGCCGTAGTCATTACTTTGCTGCAGGCTGAACAGACTCTTAGTTAGATGAAAATTTACCAATTTATTGTCCAGAGACTCCCCAACCAAACTAGCTATGCACCTTTCAATCAGTATAACGAAAACACTATAATTTTGCTGGTAAGGAATGCACCTTTAAAAATTATCGCCCAAATCTTTAATGATTCTCTGTCTCCATGTTGCAGTGTTTGGGTCAAATTTCAATTCCCATGTAGGCCAATAGTGTAAATCTTGCTTCAATGTGATAACTGAGGGTTTCCCATTCAAATGGACTGTCTTCACACGAACAAACACCCCATGCTCCAGTTCTTTTATAACATTCACAAATGTCTGTAGGTCAGGGGTTGGTTTCCCATTAACTTCAACAATCCACTGTCTAGCCGAAGCTCCATATCGATGGATAGGGCTTCCAGACATCCGCCTTGCCACATATACCCCATGCCCTTCTTCCCGCAAAAATCCCAACGAGCGCACAGCTGAGTGTGGCTCTTGAAGAAGAGATCCACACCAATTTACCATGTGTGTGGTTCCAAAGCCATTTCTTACATCCGTACCTACAAGAACATCCAATTCCAAACCCTGGCGAAAAATAGTCATTCTGAGATTCGCTTCTTCAAGATCAAGAAGTCGGCAAGCATTCTCTACATCAAGAAAATTTGTGACTGGCTGTCCATCTATGGATAATAGCATGTCGCCTTGCTTCAACATGCATTCTGCTTGTGATCCAGCGAAACAACGCTTTACTTGCAAAACCTGTTGTCTCACAGGATCTTTCTTTACTAACTCTGTAATCCACTTTTCACTTAACCCAAAGCTACGGGCCTTTGAAAGTAGAGTTGAGTAAAGTTCGACCTCTAATATGCGAACAAATGGCATTGGCATTTTGATTCCATTTATGAGCAAAGGTGATCCTTCGCTTTCATTTATAATCTTGTGGAGCACTTCACATACTGCATAAATTGGGATTCCTCGCACAAATTTAAAGTCTTCGGGAGAACCATTTCTAGACTTGATGTGCATAGAGAAGCTGCCCCATAATGCCCGAACCCTTCCCAGCTCATCTGCTAGTACACCAGAAAATTTATTGCCAAAATCTGTATCCAATTCGATGACCTCCATGTTCATAGCTCTGTACCGGGGATGGGTAAAGGGGCCACTATTCAAGGCAACTACTGGGTTTCTGACAAGGGACTTGCGTGATGTAGCTTGTAATCTCCGATTCAACCCAACAAGATATACAGCATCACCCTTTTGCAGAACAGGTTCAGGAAGAAGAGAAGCTGCACGAACAGCTGCAGCCCCAGATGGACCTAATGCTGCAGGATCATATGCTACTAATGCATAATTGTGTACTGGGTGCAGGAAAATGACTTCTCCAGGAATCTCCATTGGGTATGCAGAAAATGCTAACATGACATCTGATAAAGAAATGGGCACTGTATTCCTGTCCACCGCAACTATTCCGATCGTTTCAGAATGATAGATCACAACCCCTGTTCCAGAAAAATGCTGAGCTTGCACACCATCAATCATGCAAATTAAGGGTATATTAACCTCTACCATGACAAGGGTTGGCTCAATAATTCGCTCCTCAGCCGAAGGATTGATAAACTCGTCTAAGGCACTGTCATCTAAGGATGGGATATTTTCCAATAATTTTGATGAATCCCCTACCACACCACTCAATTGTACACCTGATGATACCTGTGATTGGACTGTTGTATCTTTCTTCTCATCATGAAAAATGGAAAGAGATGAAAGCAAAGATGTAATTGACAACATTGCGGGTTTTTTTTTTCCAGAGTCCAGTCACATCGTCTCGAGTGTAGATTTCAGGCTGTGAATACCATTCATGCCTATTAACAGTAACAAGAACGAACTTACTTCGACGACGATCTTTATGGCTTATGAATTCTAGAGGAACCCGTGCCGTTTTGGATAACTTGGACAGAATAGATATAAAATCTTCAACTCCTGTGATTTCCTTCCCCGCCAATTTTTTAATAATGGCATGGCGCGGAACACCTGCCCTTGACAACATATACCCTGGTTCCGCAACATATACTAGACCACAATTAAAGCGAAAATTCCTAGCCTGTTGGTACGATAAAGGATGAATCACGCCACCACTGACTTCCAAGAAATAATCTGGAGTTATAGAATGCAAGTCCTGGATCTCCAAAGTAACTTTTACAGGATCACCGCCTCTCTCAAACTCTAAATTAATAGTCTTTCCAACATTATCATCCAGCACTGTTTCCAGCCTCAGGAATTGTGTTATGATCTCACCATTCACACGGACAAGTAGATCCCCGGGCTTTAGATGCATCTTCTGAGCAGGACCTCCAGGCACCACGGAATCTATAACAAGAATTCCCGTCTCAGCAGGAAAAGCCTGTCTCACAAGTTGTTCAGTCTCGCCTTGAAACCCTAACCGACGTGCCTCATCGAATACTTTGTGAACAAGGATCATCTGGAGTGTACCTCGAGGAATATGGACTCCACTACCGGTGTCCTTCTGTACTATTTTCAATGCCCTTACCACTCGATCCAGCGGGAAAAGAAAAGCAGAAGAACCTTTAATCTTGTTTCCAGCATTTAGTCCAACTGCTTGTCCATGACAATTAATCACTGGTGAGCCACTTGAGCCTCTTTTTGTCCCTGAAGATGCCAGCATATAAAAGGTATTGAAATCATTGTATCCATACTTCTTATAGCCAGGGGCTTTTCGATCCAATCGGGCCAAGGTGCCCCCCAGTATGGAAAGCTTTTCGCTACTGTCATTGCCCACAACCCGGATTTCCAATCCGACAGCTGCAGCTTCTGGTGCAAGAGGGATTTCTTCATATTTCATAAACTTTAGGGCTGTGGGATCAAAACGGAAAAATCCAAAATCATGAACAGGGTCACAATAAAGAGAATAAATCGGAATCTCCTCGCGATTCAAGAATGTAGCCTCGGCAACAACAGGCCCAGACTGGACGACATGCCTGTTGGTGAGAATAATGCCGTGTTGTCTATCGACAATGAAGCCGGTAGCATTACAGACACCGGCTCTCTCCGTATCAAAATCGCGAGTGGCAGTGACATGTAGCTGCACCACGGCCTCAACAGCCCTGCTTAACGCGTTTCTCCACTTCTCTGCCGTTGCCCCAAATCCAATCTCTGTATTTTCCTGGTCAATTTCCATGTTTTCTGTTCCTTTCTCACAGGCTCTGCTCGGCTTGAATTCCACACTTGTTAATGGAATATACAAATTCGAGTATAAGGCATATTGATTCAAATATTCGTACAGTTAAAATAGATATTAATATCAGCACGTTTATAACGTCAGTTAGTATGATCCGATTCATAAAGATTTTTTACTATTCAAAATCAGTCAAAATCAGATTGGGATTTTTACTATTCAAAATTCTTTTTCTTTCCAAATAGATTCAGCATATTAAAATACCCCTTTGTATTAGATTATATAATTTCAAAAGCTTTTATTTACAATTCTTACATTTTTTTTTTAATCTTTGAAAATAGATTCAGCATATTGAAATACCCCTTTGTATCTAGATTATGTAATTTCAAAAGCTGTTATGTACGATTCTAAGTTTCTAACCAATATAAGCATTAATCAAAACGCTATCAACTCTAGAATTTTAAAAAGGAACTTTTGCTTATAAGCATTAATCAAAACTATCAACTTCAGAATTCTGAAAAAGATTTTTTTTGGCTGAAATTGTACTTTGTAAGGCTCAAATTACAATTTAGGGTGTGAAAAAAAAATTAACTTGTTTTTATCAAAAATTTAAAAAATAAAAAATAAACGAGGCGTTCTAGTTGTCTTTTATTCTACTCGTTACTTAATCTATCCAAATTCTAAAAAAGCATTGTCCATACTCCAGGATCCTGTCGTTGAGTTATGTTTCTAAACAGATAACTCTGAATATTAATAATATTTTCGTACATGGGAAAAAGGAGAATTAAATGCTCACCGGCAATAATCTTCCAATACCGTTTTTATCGGCCCAGAATTTTCAGCGCCAATCGTTGAAGTAATTATTGCTGGACAAGTGTTTTATTTTTTCATTTTTCCCTCTAATGACTTAGAAATTGGAATATATGTGTCGATCCCGTACCACCAGTGTTACCATTGAATTGATGTGTCAGATCCCAGAACAAGTTATTCACTTTCTAATCAAACTCAAGTCTGTAAACCCCACAAGGGAAAAATTCAAGAATTTCAGCCCAAAAGGTGTTGAATAGTCTGTAAACCCCACATTCCGCAAAACCAAACATGTGATACACATGTTGTAGACTCCAAAGCCAAGCAAACTTGCATAAACAGTGAATGCATGTAAACTACGGGTTGAAATGGCAGGGCTTTTTTTTCAGGGGAAAATATCTGTTTCTTGCTATTTCATTGAAATCAAAGGAAATAATAAATACATCTTCAACTAGTGCTGAGCTCAGAGTCTAGGCATATCAGAGTCAAATATATCAACATCAGCAGTGCCAGCTTGGCTCAGAAGGATGGCATCAATACATGATCCTCATATACAAAATCAATCATCAATCCAAAGGGTTCTACATGGGTGCAGGCTGGGGGACTCCATCCAATCACTGCTCTTCATAAGTATAGAGAGTACATACAAGTGCAATGATAGCTGTACCAAAGAAGCTATAGGCCCAGCATGACATAAAATAGAGTATTGCTCATCCAAAGCACATCCAAAGGATGTCAAGAAATATCATAAGCACGAATGGGTAGTGTTGAGGGCTAAAATAGATAGAAAGAGCCCTGTGTATACATTCACCATTGGTGAATTCCAAAAAAAGTAGCTGGCCAGAATCCAATGTTAAAGCTTCCTTGGATAAGCTGTCAGCAAGTGTATTGTGCTCTCTATAAATATGAATAACCGAGAGGTGGATGAAGTGGTCTCCAGCTCTCTAATGTGTTGACACCATCCGTTAAGATTAAGTAGTGAAAGTGTTGCTTGATGATTGAACCAGTTGATTATGACAGTTGAATCACCATATATGTTAAGATGGGGGAGACCCATTCTTTTAGCACAAAATAAAAGTGTCCATAAGGCCAAGAATTCAGATCTGGTGTTTGTGCTATGGTCGGCTCCCAGTTTGAAGCTGAAGTAGTGATTATCACTAAGTAGTAGCTGGACACCAACACCACCCTTGTACATTGCAGAGGCAACATCAAAGTAACCAGCAGGGAAAGTCAATGAAGGTGCAGGTCCAATATTCCTCCTGGATAGTTTATGTTGAGAGCAGACAGGATAGTGTAGGAGATGGTTCATAATGGATAGAGCAGTTGCTGTAACATCAGAATTCTTATCTTGAAAGATGCAATGGTTCCTAGCCAACCAGATGTGCCAGATAAGGAAAAAAGGAAGATACATCAAAGTATTCCTTCTGCTGATCCAGTTGGATACATCGAGAGCAAAGGAGAAATCCTTCCAGAAATGCAGAATGTTGAGCTTAACTCTAATGAAGCCAATGATCCTCTATGTGAAACTACAATACTGAAAAAGATGTTCCACCGATTCAATGGCAGATCTACAAAGACAGCACCAATAAGGACCAGTCCATCCTTTTTTTATCAGATTATCATAAGTATTGATTTGATTATGAAGGCTAAGCCAGCTGAAGCAAATGATCTTGAGTGGAATATGGAATTCCCAGAGCAAGCTCAAATAGCCTTCCGATCTGTCAGAGACATTGGTTTTAGCGATGCAGTCATACATCAGATTGGCTTTGACCGAACCCGTAGACTTGTTATACAACCATACCAAGGTATTAGCATTATTGCTGATGCGAATTCCACCATGCATCAGTCCTTTAATATATTTAGACCAGGCTTCCTTCCAATGTCCTGTAAGTTCAAGATCATCTGCAAAGATCCAGTAATCAGAAGAGGTACAGGCCACACCTTTATTGAGAGCATCAAAAAGTGAAACAATGCCATAATCCTCCAAATATAAACGAAGACCTTCAGGTAGTGTGTAATCAGAAGATACACTAGCTATGGGGTCGAGACCAATTTTGATATGCTTGCCATTGCCAATTTTCCAGCCAAGACACCTTGTAATCCAGGACAAGGCCCAGACGAACCCATTCCACATATGAGAGGTACCCTGCACTTTAAATGATCGTTGTCTGGGCCACACATCCACAGGGAGATTCTTGAGATATTTACTTTTTATAATATGTGACCACAACCCAGTACCATTCAGAACAAGCCAGGACATTTGGTTCTTAATGCCAAGCTGAACCATTCAAGATTTTTGATGTTCCAACCCCCGAGAGCATAGGGTCTGGAGATTGTGGACCAATCAGTAAGATGGTATCTCTGTTTTCCTTGAGAACAACCCCATAAAAAGTTAAAAATGTATCTCCTAATATAATTCATAATAGTGTTGGGCATGCGGGCAAGTGTGAGCCAATAGACAGCGAGACTAGTCAAGACAGATTTGACCAATACCAATCTGCCCCCCAGAGAAAGGAGCTTATAAGTCCAGTTATTCAATCTTTTTTCAAACTTCAATAAAAACCATCTCCAGTCCTTGATGCCATACCCCAGTGGCTTGAGGTAGTATCCCAGATATTTAAAACCCGTTGATATGGGCTCCATCTTGTAGGGCATAATGTTGGTGATTTGTTGCCTGATAGCCTCATCAATGTTATTGTAGAAAGGAGGACTTATCAATATTGATCTCCATGCCAGTGGCACTACAAAAAGTGTCGAGAATGTTCTTATAATGCTGCCACTTTGATAGGGTGCCAATACCAAAAAGTACAACATCATCAACAAAGAGTAAATGTGTGAGGTGTAGGCTCGAACCAAGTTTGATACCAGATATGTCCCCTACCCTTTGAGCCTGAGAGATCAAGAGGCTTAAGCCTTCGATGACCAATATAAAAAGAAGTGGTGATAGTGGGCATCCCTGCCTGATGCCCTTAGAAACAGGAAAAAAAACAAAGGGAGTACCATTAATCAAAACAACAAAGTTAGCTGATTCCACACAACCCATGATCCAGCTTACAAAGTTGCCAAGAATGCCAATCTGAAGTAGGACTAATCTCAAGAAAGACTAGTTAACTCTGTCAAAAGCCTTAACCAAGTCTAGTTTAAGGACCAATACTGGTTGGTTTTCAGTCTTGATTGAATGAAGGGCTTCTTGAACTATACCAATAGGTTCAATGATCTATCTATCATGAAGGAAGCCAAACTGATACCTGGAAATAGTCTTATCAAGTACAACCTTGAGTCTGATGGCAACAAGCTTGGAAATGGTCTTGTAAATCATATTACAAAGGGAAATAGGCCTAAAGTCCCCCATGAAGATGGGTTTATCACACTTGGGAATGAGTGTAATAAAGGTGGCATTGAGGGCCCCAATAACTGGACCTTCTGATCTGGAGTGTTCAATGACTTTTAATATTTCATGCCCAACAAGACCAAAAAAATGAAGATAGAATTCCACCGGCCAGCCATCTGGTCTGGGACTCTTATCTTTTTTCAACCTCTTAAGTACATCCTCAACTTCCTGGAGAGTGAAAGCAGTCATAAAGAGTTCCTTATCCTCTTCCTGTACAAAGGTGGGAAAGAGTCTGATAACATTAAGTTGTTCCTCAATATTTGTCTTGCCATCATATGAGAAAAGCTCAGCAAAGTGATGTGCCCCTAGAGAGTGTAGCTTAGAATCATCCTCAATGGTTTCCCCAAACTGATTGTTGAGTGCCCAAATGGATTTCAAGTTCCTCCTGTCAGAAGCATAAGAGTGAAAAAACTTAGTGTTGGCATCACCTTCCTGAATCCAGTCCACCCTACTCTTAAGTTTCCAAGTAAGAATCTGATGGGAAAGTAGGGAGTCCTTCCTGCTTTTCAATATGACAAGGGACTGAATATCAGCATCAGAGAGAATACCAGAAGGGTGAGAAGAGAGGAGAGCGACAATGGCTAAATCGATCTCAGCAAGCTCCTTGGTCCTCAACCCGTTTTTCTTTTTTTCCCAAGTTTTAACTTCATTTTTCAGCCTCTGCAATTTATAGTTAAAGTTAAACACGGGTCTAGTAGAAGGAGAAGGTTCCTTCAAAGAAGATGTAACAAGAGCATCAAAGTCATCTTCAAGGAGCCATGCTCGGTTGAATTTAAAGGGATAAATATGACAATGCCTACTGAAATTCCATTCAAGGCAAACCAGAAAGTGGTCAGAGATTTCAGATGGTTGAATCCAATATTTATAGCATCCTAGAGTAGGGACCAAGGTGTAAGAGGCCAGAAACCTGTCTAGTCGTTTGCTAACACCATCAGAACCAACTCTGCCATTTCTCCAAGTTGGCCCAATCTTGGTGGGGGCTGATCAACCATGTTCATGGAGTCTAGAAGTTGAGTGAAGTACAGAGACAGATTATTTCTACGAGCACGTTCACCCCATATCTCAAGTTCATAGGTGGTAAAGTTTAGATCTCCCACGAGGATAAGATTAGGAAAATGAAAGATGCCTCCAGCTACAACAGAGTCCCAAAAAGTAGTTCTATTGGCATAAGGACCGTAACAGTTAACCTGGGAGAAGACAGAGTCAGGGCTTTGAACCTTGCATGGAGGAGAATGCCAATAAAGGAGAGATAAGCTTTACATCTGACCAGGTGAGGGTTCCAGGCAGATAGAGTACCCCCCCGAAAGACCAAGTGCATCGACAGCACAGAATTCTCAACCAGGCTTCATCAAGGCAAAAAATCTAAGGGCAGTAAGATGGTCACACATAGTCTCCTGGAGCAAAATGATATCAGGGTTAAGAGAAGAAAACAGTTCTTTGAGGGCTTTCTGCTTGGTAGGCCCCCCAAACCCACATATATTCATGGAGACAATCTTCATGGTATAACCTAGGAGCAGGTGACAAAGCTCTAAGTGCCTGTGATGAGGGGTTGGATCTAGCAGCGGCTTTGATGTGCGCTGATAAAGGAGTGTACTGTGCAGAGGAAGGCTGGATATTTTTGCCCCCTTTCTTAGCCTTTGTGATGGTAACGTTCTCAAATCTGATAGAGTTCAGTGGAAGAATCGAGGGTGAGATGGGTGACTTGTCGGTGAAAATATTCAAAGATTTGAGGAGGGTAGGGTCATCAAAGGAGGGATCGGTTAAGGGGCTATGTGGAGAAGCCAAAGTGGGAGAGGAGTGTGATTGAAGGGGGGGGGAATGATCCAGATTGAAAGGGGGAGGAGATGATAAGATAGCTTGTTCATGGGCAATAACAGTCTGATCAGTGCGTGAAGCTGAAAGGGCTAATGATTCGACATCTTTAATATACAAGAGTTCTCCTTTGGTTAAGTCACCAACAGAGGTAGGGGAAGAGGAGTCATATGGGCCGGCCATGGGTGGTGGTTCGAGTGCAGCAATGTGAGGTATAGCCTATGGTAGGGGATGCTGAGCTGAATGGTGTGAGGAAGAGGATGGCGAGCTCACAAGAAGAGTTTCAGGTTCAAGCGAGCTAACAAGAAGTGGTTCAGGTTCAATGTAGCCAATACAAGCAGGGTGACCATGAAGTAAGATAGAGCAGGATTTCGTCAAATGCCTGGTTTCATGGCAATAACTACAGCGAAAAGGTATCTTAAGATAATCGAGCTTCTGTGAAATAATAACACTGTTATAGTCAATCTCAATCTTAGGGAGAAGCCCATGTGAGACATCTAATTCCACAAGAACTCTAGCCGAGCATTTGTTGAAGGATGTATGGAAATCCTTTTCCAAAGCCACAAATCTACCAATGGTGTTAGCGATGCCAATAAGAATATTTTTGGACCAGAGAGGGAAGGGTAAGGTAGGCATCAACACCCATAGGTGACGTTAGTGACCCTCTCCTTAATCGGGTCAAAATTCGAGTGACATCGGCTGAGAACAAGGGATCCATCACCAATGCTCCAGAGGGATTCGAGGATGCGAGAGGCATCGGAGTCTTCAAGAAATACAAAGACCAACCAGTGGTTCACCAGAAGGCTAATGGTGGGTACATAGGTAAGTATGGGTTTCCAGTGTTGGGTAGCCCAGTTCACCCTCTCCTCTTTGTTCATAGAACAATATTCCAGGTGTCCTATGAGAGCACGATGGCAGAGCTCGGATATTCTATCTAGCATGATGTCCCTACACACTACAAATCTACGCTTATGATCCAGGGCAGCAAGAACCTTGCTTTTACGCCGAGCATGAAATCTAGAGGGGTGAGTGGGATATTCCCTGGCCTCGGACTGGAGAGGGGGTTCTGCAGTCGCCATCGTTAATATAAGAACACCAACAGTAAAAGGTACCACAGTCAACAACCTCGTCAAAGAAAAAAAAACCGGCGGAAGGAACCAGACTATAATCAAGGGTATAATCTAACCGCAAACAATAGTACCAAGAATCAGTGCAGGTAACCAGGAAGTTGAACCAAGGGTAAGCCCTAACCACCAATAAAAATCCGCGAGGAACCCGACTATAACCAAGGGTAAAGACTAACCGCAGATAAAAGTGCCAATAATCAGAGCGGGTAACCAGGAAGCTATACCAAGGGTAAACCCTAACCGCGTATAAGAGTCCCCAGACAGAACCAAGAGATAAGACCCAACAAAGCTAGAGATAAGCAGAGTCAGGAGGCAGAACGGGAAACCAGTGTAAAACCCTAGGAAAAACCCTAACCACACAACAAAAACACTGTACGTTGGTGCGAGAAGCCGGAGAAACAAGACCAAGGGCAAACCCTAACCTCCGACATGTAGCCGGGAGAAGTCTCAGACAGAACCGAGAGACAGGATAAGGTCAAACCGAAAAAGAAACGGCCAACCCAACAACAATAACCCTAGTTCCCACTTTTTTAAATTGGTTGGTATTGGCCCTCTGCTTAGAGGAGGAACTCCATCGATGTAGGACGCCCGAGAAACCAAAACCCAACAACAACGACAAGATAGCTGACCCACAACCAAAAATGAAAGAAAAACAAAGAATCGAATAATGGAAGGTACCTGTGTCATCAAGTAGCCGACAATGAACAGTGAATGTGGTGACCACGAACTGCAATGAGAAGAAAGACCTAACACCCAGAGCAGAGAACCCAAGTCAATGCCCCGATGCCAAACATCAAGTCGAATCCTTCAGTCACAGGCCACCGAAGACCGACGAAGACCACCGTAAGACTCGGTATAGACCACCGAGGGACCCGGCATAGTCACCGAGAGACCCGGCAGCAGAAGCCCAAAATGTCCGAATAAACCAAAGGGTTCCGGAAAATCAGGTAAAAACCACCAAAGAGAGCAGTAGCCCGGTCCCGACAGCTAGAAAACAGAAGAGTAACAAGAGCGTCTGAAAATGCAGGTCTGTAAGACGCAACAACGCATAAACCATCAGTAACAAGAACTCTAACAGTCCGGTTCAGCAGCAAAGTCTTCGTTCAAGCACAGGTAATGTGCAACAAGGCCATTACCAAGAGAGTGCCCCATCAAACCCTAGGACCGCTCCGCTCCCACTTAGAGTGCCAAACTCTTTTCCGACATTACTTCATGTATCAGCGAAATATATTTAGGACAAGTGAAATTGTAGGCCTTGTTATTGGTAAATGTATTTAGGGCAAGTGACAAGTGTCACTTTAGCCACTTATTCCTAATTATTTTCGAAGTCTAAACTTTCGAAGGGAGGGAGAGCTTTATTATGCTCCTGCAAAGACACTTGACACAAAAATAGATCTCGCATATGTATAAGTGACTAGTGCCTAATGGAGTCAATTGTAAACACATGAAGTAGCATATGTGCAATAAAAAGGCATAATATGCAATTAATGGCAAAGTTATCACTAATTTATTATCTTCAAATAATTACCACAAAGCAAGAGCTATTAGATTTATATGACAATTATAAATCCCAATTTGAAATAATGCATTCACAATGAAACGGTACAAAGCATTTAAATACTATTAACTTTTATATTTGAAAACGTAAACAATAACCTAACCCTTGCAAAAGTTTGCAGCGTGAGGGAATGTGAGAGGCTAGTGTATCGCAACGACACGAGAGGAGGCTTGGTGAGCATGCAGCGGTCATGAGTATGTTAGTAGCAGGCTTAGATGCTTGCGGATGGAGGTAAGTTGCAAAGGTAGCGAATGGAGAAGGGATATGCGGCGATCGGCTCTGGAGTGTGGAGGAGATAAGAGTTGGTCGCAGCCAATGGTGAAGTAGCAGCGGGTGGAGGTGGCGATGGAGGAGGTCGCTACGAGGAGAGAGGATGGAGCAAGTGAGTCATGGGAGGTTGCAAGGGAGTGAAGAGAGAGGACCAGGATTGGGTAGACACGCCAAAGAACTAATGCGGTGGGTGTGTGGTGGAAAGGCTGTTGTTAAAGCAGCTTAGGAGGACTGCTAGGGTATCTGCGTGGGATGAAGAGCGCATGGGATGGGTGATAGAAGGTTAGCAGGGTGTTGGGGAAGCTCGTTGCCCGATGCTAAGGAGAAGCCAGAGCGGCATAAAGATGAGCCCGTGGAGGAGGTAGCGTGAAGGCAGCCTGGAGATGGGATGGATGTCGCGGAAATAGAGGATGGTGCTTTAGGAAGGCAATGTGGGCTGCTTTAGTGTAAGGGAAGTGGGCCAAGGCTAGGAATCGCTTGTAGCGGATAATAGTTGGTAAAGACAAGTTGCAAAGGCAACAAAGGACAATAGGGGCGAATGGCAAGAGTGCAGAGTGTTGGAAAAAGTAATTACTCGTAGATCTGTACCTGACTCTCAGTCGACTCTGTCAGAGTCTGTATTAGTCAAGATCTTGTCTGTCAGTCTGACAAGAGGGAAGAGTCCACGATTCGGCAATGTAAACCAATCGAATTTATTTCTGAAGCTAAGTTGTTAGGTAAATAGTTATTACAGTCTTTAATTAAGAGTCAGTCGATTCATGTACAAGCAATTTTCAGGTTTCCTATAAATAGAAGAAGCAAATTGTAAATCAAGTTAGACAGTAGAGAGAACTCTAGGTGAGAAAGGAGAGAAAGAGAAGTTGAAGCTCAAGCTTCTGTGTATGTGATTTAGTCGAAGAGCCGAAGCTCTGTAAAAGGGTCGGTCGGTGAGCCGACAAGTCTGGACATACAAGTTTGTAATACCTTTGTTATTTCCGCATAGTTATATATGTGAAATAGTTTATGGTTGAATGCATGTTTATTTGACCGCACATTATTTCCAAATTTACTTGTGTAAATGTTGTTTACATTTACCAGTTAAGTGAAAGATCAAAGAACCCATAAATTTCTCACCGCGTGAAAGTTCCAGGTTTTACGGCACATTGGTCGACTCAAGTCTTCCTACATATTTGGGCATATGTTTTTATAAGTTCTTTGGATTTGTTAATGTGTCCATTTTTACTCCATCTTACTCATAGGTGAAAAGCATTTGTAATTTCTTAAGTCTTTTAGACTAAAAAACATACTCTGTAGATTTCGACCAAAGTGAACCGACATGGTCGGTTGAGTAAGCCGACTTGAGAGGTCGAAGAGGTGAGCCGACTTAGAGGTCGAATTCAGCCGACTTCGAAGTGACAAGTGGTCGACGCAAAATCAGTCGGTAGAACCAACAAGTAAGTTGAAGTAAATCAGTCGAGTCGAAAAGCCAACCAAAGTTGATAGACTTGTCTAGAGGAGAGATAGACAAGTTTCACCCGACAAGTGAAAAAGTGAAAAAGAGGTCGGCGTGAAAATATTTAATTTTTAATATTAACTGAGTCGTAGTTGGCTTGGTTTTGGCTAACACAAAGGAAGGTGGGTGGAACCCTAACCCTAAAAGCTAGCCAAAACTAACCTAAGAGAATTTACCCTATACTAAAACTAATCCTAATACTATCACAAACTAACCTAAGACTAATCTAAAGCTAACCTAAGTAACTAAACTAGCCAAAAACTAGGTTTTGTGAGGGGAAGGAGTGTGAAAACCCTAGTACAAGCCCTACCTAACCAAGGGTTTTTTGAGGAGGAGCACTAACCTAGTGAAGAAAGGTCCTAGGTTAAGAAACTAGCCTGGAAAAGCTAAGGAGAAACCCTAGGGCACCCTCACAAGAAGGCGTTCCATTGTAGCTAAGGTGACAGGAAATAAAGCAGTGACATATCCTAGGACAAAGTGCAACTCTAAGGCTATTACTAAGACTTTAGACATGCACATCCACCAACATCCAGCAAAAAGGTAAGAAGCCTGACTTCCTCGTGCTTGTGTTCATCCAACAAATCGGTGCATCACCAAAAGTAGAGATTCTCCAAAGAATTACCAAAAAAACATCTTGCATTAACCATAAAATTTCCTCACCAGGAGCACATCCATCCAGAGAAAACCCTAAGTAGGGTAAAACAAGTGCATAATGCTTTATCCCATAAGTTCTGATTTAAAGTAAAAATGAGGAGATCTATTTATATGATCTCACACTCACTTGGCGTGCATGCCTTAAAACAAGTAAATTTATAATTATTTAATGTCAACTTAAAATTATAAGAAAATAATAATAAAAATATAAACTATGGTAGGCTATTTGGGGGTATTTGCATCCCTAGGTGCCAAAACATGCTCAAATAACCGAATTGCTCTAAACGAAAGGCCGAAGCGGGCTGGAGGGAGGGTGTTATGCCCCATCTAAACCTTAGAATGATATAAAATCCTTCAACACCCTCCTCAAAGCAAGGAAACGACCTGATATGGAAGATGTCTTCCTTTGAGGAAAGAATGTCAAAGAGAGCAAGGACCCACTGACTGAAGGGCCAGGAGGGTGGATGAAATGGTCGTAACTGAATACTAGTGTCTTGTGGCTGAAGCAAAGACCACCAGAGTGTGCAAGAAAGGAATGGGGCCATGAGACCCAGTAGTCAACCTTTATGGGCCCCGAACACCAACCCTGAGGTTAAAAACCTCTTTAAGCGCCAGGAGGGTCCGGCCATGACTACCATTGCTCAATACCACCCCTCCTGGTCGAAAAAATTGGCCCTCTCTCCCTGGGGTACGCCTGAAGGTGCGTTAGGTGCAAGTGCAGCGTAACAATACACAAATTCATATTTCTTCTACAATCATTTCTTGCGATGGTAAATGTTTTCCACATTTTATGTTAAAACGATCCCATGTGGATCATTGTTGGATGGCTTGGATAGGACTTCTTGGATGATCCCAAATATTGTTGTTGGATGGCTTGGATAGGACTTCATCCAAGAAGGAAAATAATAAGAATCCAAATCTTGATCGAGGGATATTTTTCAATAGAACTTTGTGATAATTATTGATGGAAAATCTTGCAACAAATAAATATTTCCCATTGATAATTTATTCATGGAGTATTGTAAATTTCATTAAGTGTTTTTTCATAAATCTAACTGTTTTTTTTTCAATGAAAAAAGTTGCACTTCATTTTGAAATAGATCAGCAAGTCCTTTTTACATGGAGCTAATAATATTCATACTACATTGAAACACAATTCTAGAACAAAACCAGAAAATATAAAAAAAGTCTTATGATTGAAACTGAAGAAAAAAAAATTGTTTTCAAAGGAAAAAATTATTGTATAGTCATCCAAAAAATAGTCTATCTAAAGGCGTAGGTAATGTCGGTTGAAAACTTATAAAACAAAAATTTGGAATCGATCGTCTTGAAAACATGAAGTCACTATACTCGAAATAGTACAGAAAGCCGTCTTCAACATTTAAAGCATGTTTAGATAGCACATCAGCTATCTTATTGAACTCCATGTAAATGTGTTGGAAAGAGATCTCTGCAAACTCATCCTCCAGCCTTGTAATTTTATCCTTTCAACTTTCAAGGGCAAGAACCTATAATTGACATTTAAAAAGTACCCAATCATTGATTATCTTCAAGTCTACTGCGCCCTGCAACTCATAAATATTTTTTAAACAAGCAAAATGAAGGAGTGTAATACCCCGGTTTTGACCCTGTGGTATTGAAATTGTATGTGATGTAAATATTGTTATTAAATCATGGTGATGAACTAAAGGCCAAGGACCCACCATGGATTTAGTGTTTTATGTTTCGACAATTAAAATCGATACCTATGGTTCAACAATTAAAAGTCAATGTCAATGGTTATTGTGCTAGTCAGGCACATTATAAATTGGGACGTCATGTAAAAATGCAATTTAAAAAAATTACCCACATCTAGCTATGTTAATGCAACAAAAGATATTGGGGCATGATTTCACAAGGAATAGGGAGGGAAATTATTCAAGCCCTTGAGCCAATGCTGCAAAGCCAAATTTCAATGGGAGAACCCATAAAGCTATAAACTACAAACTTGTCTTTTGTGCCCAATCATTTATTTCTTCCAGAAATTGGTTGAGGTAGTTAATGCCTTAGGATGGGAAGAGTATGGAAGTCAAATTCATATTGGGGAAGCCACCCATTTTGGGAAAATTGAATTTTGACTTATGGGGCAAGAAAACACCCACGAATGTCTACCCAAGCCATTATTCATTCATGTTCTCCATTTCTTCATGCAGTTGGAGCTTGCTGTCCGTTTCTTCTTCACGATTTCTGTCGTTTCCCTCATTTTCCCATACCCATAAATCTATTTTTGTCTTGCTCAATGGCTACAAAGCAGATATCCACGATTTGGGGGTTTATAGCAGTCGTTTTTGCTCCTGGAATTCCCAAGAATGTTTTCTAAAATCGTATTGCTCACCCAAGGTTGATTTCCCCCTCTGCAATTTTGTTTTTGGGTGCCAATACGTTTTTCCTCATACCAACAGTTGTATTTTGTTGTTGTGTGCATCCCTTTCTTTGGTATGAAAGACTTAGGAGTGGAAGAGGCCAAGAATTGGCTTGATAAACCTAGTGAAGAGAGGAACCTCACAAACAGATCAAGAGCGACTAGCAAATCTTCTATGCACACCCTGAAGAGCACTAGAAGAGAAGGTGTGGCCTAATGGACTGTGTAGCAGTGAAGGGAACACTTCCTTTTGTTGGGTATGTAGGTATTGTGGATGCCAATCTAGATAGATCTGGTGCAGGTGTCCATAGCTCTATGGTTGAGCTCACTAGCTTAGCAATTCTACATTTCCACTTCCTTAGCAGCTTGATAAACCCAACTGTGTTTGGCTTGGTTGAGTTTTGATATGCTTTTGGCTATGTGTGAGTCCATTGTTCCCTAGTTCCTTGTGGAATTCAACCCAGATCGAGGCTAGCAATGGTGCTGAGAGATTGACGAGCATATTTGCCTATGGTTGGGTGGAACGTTGCAGCGACATAGCTAGTTGCGGGACAACTTATTTTCAAGATAAGTATTGTGTGTGTATTTAATTTCTGCAACTGTATTTGTTTAAGAATTATTATGAACATGTTGAATGCTTGAATGAATGATTTGCTTCCACTATGTATTATTGCATTATGCATCTGTGTATGTATTTATATTCAATGCATTTTATGTTTATGTTCATGGGGCTAGATTCCCCGGATTATTATGTTAGAGCAGTGTTGTAGGTCGCGTCCTCTCATTGGCGAGTTAAAGGGGCGAGGGGACGTGACAAGGAGATCCCACAATGCTAACAGTTCACCCCCAGTATTTGTACCACCACCACAAGAAAGTTTAAGCTAATAAACCTTATAATTTCCCAAATACAAAACAGCCCCTGCCCCACATCTAGTACAATTTTCTTGAGATTCGCCATCAAACATATTGTTAGAATTTTGATGGTTATATTATATCTTCAAACAATTAATACTAATTCATCATAACCATAAGCAATAGGATCACTGAAAGAAAGAAAAGCACATCAAGACAAAAGAACACAAAGATTTTTCTCTGGAAACCATAAGGAAGAAAACCCAACAAGTTCTTTAATATAGGTTCTGTCACCAAGGCAATGTCACACCAAGATAAGACAAACACAAGTACTTCTTCTCTCCAATGAACCTCTTCTTTATCTCTCTCGCGCACTTGATAGAGTGAGAAGTGTGTCCAAATGAGAGGTGTGCCCTCTCTATTTATACACATTAAGTGTGTGACCTTTTTCCCTAATTAGATCGACTTGTTACTCTTACAAGGCTGACTTGTCTAGGGAGACTCAAAATAACAATTATATAATATTTCTTGTGGTTATTATTGACCTGACTTATAATAGAAGGTTTACATCGATTATTTTGAGTACATTTACAAGACCAAGTACATCAATAACATCTCTCGAACGTGATACAACAATAATACAATAAATGTACAACAAAAATATGTAACACCTTGGTTTTGACCCCAATTGCATTAAATTGTGAATCATGTAAAAAGCATTATTAAATCATGGTGTGGAGCTCAAGGCAAAGGCCCCACCATGGATTTTACGTTTATGTTTCGGCAATTAAAATCGATGTTGATGGTATTCATGCTAGTCGATGGCACAGTAATTTTGGACATCATGCAAATATGCAATTAATAAAAACACTCACAAATAACTATGCCAATGCAACATTAAAGAGATGGGAGCATGATTTCACAAGGATTAGGGAGGGAAAATATTCAAACCCATGAGCCAATATTTTTGAGGTAAATGTCAAAGGGAATACCCATAAAGTTTTCAACTACCCATTTTTGTCTTTTGTGCTCAGTCAATTATTTCTTCCAGGAATTGGTTGAGGTAGTTAATGTGTTGGGATGGGAAGAGTATGGCAGTCAATTTTGAATTGGGGAAGCCACCCATTTTTGGAAATCATATTTTTTACTTACGGGGCAAGTAAATGCTCATAAATTCATTCCTCGTCCATTATTTACCCATGTGTTTTGTTTCCTCACGTAACTGGAGATAGCTGGGGCATTCTCATTTCGTTCTTCTTCAATTTCCTCCATTTCTCCATGGTTGGGATTTCATTTTTGTATTGTTGAGTGAATGCATAGCATAGATTCATGTTTTGGGGGTTTTAAGAGGTCGTCTTTCTTTCCCTCACACAGTTGAAGCTGCCGGGGCATTTTTCCCTCACGACTTCTACATTTTCCCTAAACTTTCCATGTTGGGAAACTCGTTTTTGTATTGTTCAGTGAATGGGCAGAGGAGAACCACAATTTGGGGGTTTATAGAGGTCGCACTTGCTCCTGTAATGCCCATAGGCATTTTTTGAATTTGGATTCACGATTTGGGTGTGAATGGAGGTTGTTTTCACTCTTGTAATGACCATGAGCGTTTCCTGAAAACGGATTTGCTTCCCATGGTGATTTTCCCATTTTACCATTTTCATTTTTTGGGTCCTAGGAGCATTTTGTTCATATCCAGCATTTGTATGTTGTTTTTCTGTAAATCCTTGTGTTGGTTTGAACTAGTTAGGAGTAGAAGAGGCCCAAAATTGGCTTGATAAGGAACCTCCCAGACAGATCAAGAGGGTTTATTCTTATCCAGCATTTTATTTTTATTATTTTCTTGTTTATTATTTCCCCAAGGTTTACATTGATTATTTTTAAGGTTTACATGAGTAGTTACATCAATAAGAACTCTCGTAGGAGGTACAAGGAAATAAAATACAAGTACAATAAGAATAACTTCTAATGTTGCACAATTTTCAACACTCCCTCTCAACAAGCCTAGGTGTTCTTCAGATATGGTCATCATCAACATCACAAACATCTCGGTTTCTTATGTACATCTCATCTGTTTCGATCATCTCTATACATATTGAAGGTTGTCAATATTGTCTTTGTCTGTCGAGAGGTGTCATCAAAGTCTGATCCACTCAGTCTGTTGCTAGATCTATCAACTCTTTTATAAGTTTGTCTCTTCTTGAGAACCTAGACATGCTTCACACAACCATCTACTATTAGTTAACCTCAAGTGATGATGGGAATTATCCTACACCAAGTTGAGAACCAAGGCCAATAGAAGTCACGAGTGTACACGACCATCTACTACATGTTCATCTCACGAGTGTACATGAGCATCTATGTCCTTCCCGTCTTAAGATCTTGGTGGTATTTCTCCCATATATGGATGAGAACTAGAGAAAGAAGAGGCCACTTGTTTACATGACCATATACTACCTATTCATCTCAAGAGCTGGTGGGAATACTCCAAAAACCACCAGATTGAGAATCTAAACATATAGTGGTCATCAGAGCACACAACCATCTATGTCTTTCCCATCTCAATATGCCAATGGGATTTCTCTCATACCTGGATGAGATTCAGAACAAGTAGAGGTACCAGTGTGAAAGCATCATATATATCAGTCTCGACTTTCCCTCTCTACAAGGGATGCATTTTCTTCTACTCCAAGTCTTCTGCGAAAGTATTCAAACTTTGTCCCGAGAAGAGGCTTGGTAAGAATATCTATAGTCTGGTCATATGTCAGAACACATTATAACTCGGCCGCACCTTTCTGCACCATATCACAAATGTAGTGATATCATATCTCTATATGCCTCATCTTATCATGAAATACAAGATTCACTAACATTTGTATACAACTTTAATTATCATAGTGAATCACAGTTGGTCCTGGATTCTAGCCAAACAATCCTACAAGGAGTTTTCAAATCCATACTGCTTCTCAAGTTGCTGCACTAGCATCCATATACTCGGTCTCTACGATGCTAAGTGTTATTGAGGTTTGCTTCCTGCTACACCAGGAAATCACCGCATAGCCCAAATTGAAGCAACATCTAGAATTACTCTTCCTATATGCAACACACCCGACCCAATATAAGTCAGAGAATCCTTGCAATATCATATTGTATCCTGAAGCATATCTTAGACCATATCCTGCAGTGCCAAGTAAGTATCTAAGAACATGTTTTGCAAAAAACGAGTGAATTTGCCTCAGATTGCTCATAAATTGGCTTAGAGTATTCAAAGCAAAACCTATATCTAGTCTGGAGTTTTTCAAATACATCAGAAAGCTAATAAACGGGTGATACATGGTGGGATCAATCATATTAGAATTAGAATTAGACTCCTTCAGCTTCTTTAAATATGCATCCATCGGGGTATCCATGGACTTGCAGTCCAACATCTCGAATCTCTTCAAAATATCAATAATGTATTTTCCTTGACTAAGGAAAATTTCCTCTTTCCTCTGCCATACTTCTAATTCAAAGAAGTAATGCATCAATCCGAGGTTCTTCATTTCAAACTCATAGGAAAGCTTCTTTTTACACCATCCAAATAGTTTCCCATTTCTTGTGAGAAATAAGTCATCTATGTACAATACCAAAATCAGTGGCTCATTATCCTCAATCTTGTAGTAAATATTAGGATCTGAATCACTCTTGGTGAATCCCAAGTTTACCAGGTATCTGTCTATTTGTCCATACCAAGCAAGAGGTGCTTTCTTGATCCCATATAATTCCTTTCTCATTTTCTATACATGAGAATATTTCTCATAGACAATGCACCCTTCTAGTTGTTTAATGTAAACTTATTCCTCAGTAATACCATTGAGGAAGGCAGTCTTTACATCCATATGATGCATTTTCCATCCCATGGATGAAGCAATAGTAATGATGGTTATGATGAAAATATATCGAGCCACGGGAGAGAATCATCTGGCAACAAATCTAACCTTGTGTTTTTTCACGCTACCATATGCTCCGTGTTAATCTTGAAAATCCATTTGGAGGTCACTACTAATTTCCCCTCATGTCTTAGTACAAGCTCCCATACGTCGTTCTTCATGATGGACTATAACTACTCTATCATGGAATCCTTCCAAACTTGGTATATGGATGCTTCTTCATATGTGGTAGGCTCTAAGTCAATGATGTGACTAATTAATTCTATATAAATCGAGAACCTCTGAGGTCTTTTTCTTTCTCGATGGATTCTATGTGGAGCTTTGTGCCCCTCAACATCCTGCAATTTTTGTTGTGCCCATCTAGGTATTTTCTGGTTAACTTCCATATATTGTTGGCAGAGTTTGTTGGCTAGTTACACGGGACTGTGGTTTGGTTTTTGTCATTGATGTCAAACTTGGGGTTTCCATATGCTTAATGTAGATCATGGTTTTATTGATTTGAAAACCAGCCAAACTTTAATATACATTCACCATTGCCGAAGCTCTTCACTTGAACATTTCATCATTGTCGTAGCTCTTACATTCACCATTGTTGGAGCTCTTCACATGCTAAGCTTTGCTAAATAAAAATGCTAACTATCGAGAAGGATTCCAATATATTTAACAGAGTTTGAAGAGTTTTGATGCCAACGTTTTTATTTCATTGGGTGTTGGTTGAGGTTGTTAATATCAACGCACCTTTGTCTTGAACTATCAATTGCCTCCAAAGTTTAAACCATCAATTAAATAACCCAACGTGGAACGCATGAGTGTATTTAATTTGATTCCAAAAGTTTTTCCAAGTCACATGCCTCACAAATTAGCTTTTATAGTTTTGTTAAAACGTCTCAACGAATTGTTTTCTTTTCTATTAGCATTGATGAAGGCAATGAGGAATTAGTTTTGGTTTATATGGTTAATGAATTGGTATTTCCGATAACACCACGAACAGTTGTGATAACCACATTCTAAAACGTGAATTAGTTTATACAGTTAATGAATTGGTTTCCCAGATAATGCCATGAATGCTTATGAGATAATGCCATGAACAGTTATGATAACCATAATTTTTTTCTAAACCTTCAAATAGAAGCATAGCTTGGAAAATGTAGACACACACATTGTTGGAGGGGAAGACCAGAGAGGAGAAGGGAGGAACCGCCATTTAGCAAAGAACAAAGAGAACTATGGTGAAAAAAGGGGTGGCTCGGCTTCAAAGAAGAGATCTACTAAAGCTACCAGGAGAGATGCACAGTGGAAAAATGCAGGAGTTATATCAAGCTTCACCTGAAATGGAAAATATAGTGGTGGATTATAAAGATCGAATTGTTGATCTGTAAGTGTTTGTGCAGGGTACAAAACACTGATATGGCTTTTAAAATGGTGGTTTTGTAATACAATGATATATATATATATATATATATATATATATATATATATAATGAAGATTATTTATAGTATTGTTTACCAGGGTTTATAACAAAATAATTATGAATAGATCGAGTAGATTTGGTTTGATTTTGGTAATGGATGAGTTTTTGATAGAGTAGTAACAAAGTGGTTTAAACAAATTTGGTTTTGATATTGGCAGAGTATTGACAGTTTTAACTGATTCTACAGGGAGGAAGGGAGGAGCTAGGGAGACTAACAATCTCTATACTAGTTGATGCTTGTATTTAGATAGTAGAAGCTATCTTTCAGTAGGAGATGAAAACAAAGAGGTAGTTGCCTGAGGTAGTAGCCTCATGTGAGTTATTGCTCAGATAAAATATGATGTAACTAAGTTGTCTGCTTATTTTACATCCATAAGAAGAAGTGGTTTTTCCCTTTATGGGTTTCCTCATGAATGTTTTGTGTATCTGTCCATTTCATGTGATTGATCAATTGGTTTAAATTTGCAGAAGAAAAAAAAAGTAATTTGTATTTAAGCAACATTGTTAAAAATTGTATAAAACCGATCCCCCCCCCCCCCCCCCCCCCCCCCCCCCCCCCCNAGAAGTCTGAATTTACAAAACATGGATTGCCTCTATTTGATGGAAATAATTATGTTTTTTGGAGTATTAGGATGAAATTTTTTTTCCAGACCCAAGGAGTAGATGTTTGGCAAGGTGTGATGAATTAATATAGTTCTCCAGCAAACATTCCAACAGATGTTGCAGGTAAGAAACTTTATGAAAGTAATTCCAAATCCATGTATGCAATACTTGGAGGTTTAGCAGGGTCATAATTTGTTAAAGTTATGCATTGTGAGTCACTGAAAGAATTATGGGACAAGCTAAAAAAATGTTTATGAAGGAGATACTAAGGTGAAGAATGCTAAATTACAGTCATATAGGAGTCAATTTGAAAGTTTAAAAATGGAAGAATCTAAAGATATAACAACTTATTTTCTTCGTATTGATGAAGTAGTAAATACCATGAGAGGTTTAGGAGAAAAATGTTAAAGATGTTGATATCGTGCAAAAGGTACTTAGATCTCTACTTGTAAGATTTAATTCAAAAATATCTGCTTTGGAAGAAAGAGGTGATATTGCTACTTTAGAAATGGATGACCTACATGGAATACTAATAGCATATGAGATGAGTAACTCTGGTGAGGATTCTTTCAGGAAAGAAGTAGCTTTCAAGGCAGCTAAGAAGAACAAGAATAAAGTTGAAGCGGAAACTAGCAATCATGAGGATTCAGAAGAAGATAACAAAAAAGCTAATTTTGTCAAAATTTTGAAAAAGGGTACTAGCAAATACAAATGTAAGCTTCCTCTTAAATGTTTTGGTTGTGGTAGAATAGGGAATTTTTCCTCTAAATGTCCCTATAATAAGCATTCTTATGGTGAAGAAGAAAGTAATAGTGATTCAAGAAAGAAAGAAAGAATACAAGAAAAAGTATAAGAAGTCTTTTCAAAGAAACTCATATAAAAAGAAAAGTTTATTTATTAAAGATTATAGTGATTCTTCAGAAACTGATGAAAGTGATGTTAGCTCAGATATAAGACTCTTTATGGTTGTAGAAAATCAAAATGATGAATTTATTGAATAAGAAGAAGGTGAAGTTGATTAGGAAGTTGAGCTTGTAAGTGCATTGACTGAACTTAGAAAAGTAAGAAGAAAATGTAAACATTTCAAAGAAGAAATTGAAAATCTTGAAAATGAGCTACAAAAATCTAGCAAGTTGATAGAAAGCACTGAATAATATGAGAATTGATTTAAAGCTCAAAATAGAAGAGGCTAGATTAAATGAAGAATCACTAAACAATTTGCTTGTAGAAAAGGATAAGGAAAATGAATATCTAAAATTTGAAGTTGTTTCAGTCATAAAGAAGTTACAAGAAAATAACATGAATGGTAGTTCAAAGATTTTAGAACAAATTATTAGTAATCAAAGACCGGCAAATGAAAAAATTGGAATTGGTTATAAATTTGAGGTTACTAATGCAAGTGCTAGCACAAGTACTGAAAAAGAAGGTACAAATGTGAAAAACACTAGCAATCGGATTGAATCAGTACAGTAAAAAGAAAATCAAATTTCAACAATATATAGAAGAAGTTATGACAGGTACCAGAACAAGTTTAATGGTTATTGTTTCTTTTGTTACAAGTATGGACATAAAGCTGCCTTTTGTAATGCATTTTCAAGAAACATAATTGCACATAACAACCATGACAAATCTAGATTTGACTATGGAAGAAGACATGATAGAACTATTCATAACAATGTGAATAACTCCTATAACAGATTTGATGTCTTAAGTTTTGAGATTGAATGTTATAGGTGTAAGTTTTCAGAAATCTGTTGAATCTAATTACACCAATTTGAAAACTAGATGTTGGAAAAAGAAAAGTGGTCATCTAAATCTAAAAAATGCACTCTAGCTTTACAGGTTGATCATATAGTAAAATGGTGTGTGGATAGTGGATGTTCTAAACATATGACAGGAATAAAACATTATTTTGTTACTTTGGATGAACAAAAAGAAGCCTACAATTACTTTTGGAAAAGAACAAACAGCTAGAATAATTGGAAGAGGTACTGTGTATTTGAATAATAAAAATATAATGGCTGAAAATGTTTTACTAGTTGAGAATATGGAACATAATTTGTTAAGTGTAAGTCAAATTTGTGATAAAAGGCATTATATGATTTTTTATTCTAAAAATTGTCAAATCGAAGATGTCAAAACAAATCAATTAGTTGGAACAGTTACAAGAACACCAAGCAACATCTATACACTAGATGAGAAAAAGGAAGATTGTTATCTTGGAAATGAATATGAAAATTGGTTGTGGCATAAAAGGCTTGGGCATATTAACTTTGAAAGTATAATTCAGTTAAACAAAAAAGAAGCAATAAGATATTTACCTTTCATAAAGAATCTTACCAATTACTTTTGCAAACAATATCAACATGGTAAACAAACTAGAGTTAAGTTTAAAACAAAAGAACACTCAACAAAAAAACCTTTGGAAATATTACGCGCTGATGTTTGTGGACCTACGAGGACAAAAATATTAAACGGTGAAAGATACTTTCTGTTATTTGTGAATGATTTTACTCGAATGACTTGGATGTTTCTGTTAAAAATGAAATATTCAATTGTTTTCAAATTTTCAGAGAGTTGACTGAAAATGAAATTGACATGAATATTAAATGTTTAAGATCCGACAATGGAGGAAAATTTGTTTCTAAAGAATTCAATAAGTATTGTGATGATAATGGTATCAAAAGACATTTTTCTGTTACTGAAACACCTCAACAAAATGGTGTTGTTGAAAGAAGAAATGGGACTGTTATGGAGATGATAAGAACAATGTTAAATGAATATAAACCAAGTAATGCAATTTGGCCTTAAGCTGTTCATACTGATGTGCACATTCTAAATAGAAGTTTGTTGAAAAATAATAGTAACAAGACACCTTATCAGTTATGGAAAGGTAGACCAACAAGTGTGAAACACTTTAGAATTTTTGGTAGTAAGTGTTACATAAAGAGAGTAGATAAAAATATGGGAAAGTTAGATTATAGAACTGATGAAGGTATTTTAGTTGGATATTCATGCTCAAGAAAAGCTTATAAGTGCTACAATTTCATATTGACGAAAATTGTTGAAGCCATAGATGTTAAATTCGATGAATCTTTATTTTTTAAATCCAAAACTAAAAAGAAAGATCATCAGATATATGAAATATATGACAAAGTGAAAATGGAAGAAGAATCAAGTGATATAGAGGAAACTAAATTAGTCAAAAATGAAAATTTGATTCCTACTTTATTACAGGGGTCAACTCCATCTAAGACTCCAAACAAAAGGATTCAAAGAAATCATCCTGAAGAAGAAATCGTTGGTGATATAAATGCAAGTATTGAAACTAGAAGCAAAAGGCGAGAATCTACTTCAAATCAAGAACATGTATCATTACTCTCTCTGTTTGAACCCAAGAATGTTGAAGAAGCAATTAATGATGAAAACTCGATGAAAGCAATGAAAGAAGAAATAAGTCAAATAGAAAAGAATGAGACATGGGAATTGGTTTCTAGACCTTTAAATAAGAATGTTAGTGGGGCTAAATGGGTTTTCATAAATAAGTTGGATGAGCGGGAAACATAACTAGAAATAAAGCTAGACTAGTTTGTAAAGGGTATGCACAGGTAGAAGGCATAGATTGTGGAGAAACGTATGCTCCTATTGTAAGAATGGAATCTATTAGGCTTATTTTGGCTTATGCTAGTTCTAATAACATTAAAGTTTATCAAATGGATGTAAAATCCACATTTTTAAATGGTGAGTTAGAGGAAGAAGTTTACATGGAACAACCAGATGGGTTTCAGGTACAAGAAGCAGTAAATCATATTTATAGGTTGAAAAAGGATTTGTATGGGCTAAAACAAGCTCCAAGAGCTTGGAATCCCAGACTTGATAAGTACTTAAAGCAGCAATGATACAAAAAAAGTAACACTAACAGTAATCTTTATATTAAAGAAGAACATGGTAGCTTGGTCATTGTTGAGATTTATGTAGATGATATCATTTTTGGCAGCGATAATGATCAACTTAGCCAAAAGTTTGTAGACAATATGCATAATGAGTTTGAAATGTCCATGCTTGGTGAAATGAAATTTTTCTTAGGTCTTCAAATCAATCAATCTGGTAAAGGCATTTTTATTTCTAAAACCAAATATATCAATGAAATGCTCAAAAAGTTTCAAATGCAGGAGAGTAAACCAGTTGGCACTCCCATGGTTATTGGATGTAATTTAAGTCAAACTGATGATTCTAAAAATGTTGAGTAGAAAATGTACAGATCTATGATTGGCACTCTTCTATATGTTACAGCTACAAGGCTCAATGTTATGCATGCAGTTTGTCAAGCTGCTAGGTTTCAGGCCTCTCCTAAAGCTTCTCACTTACTTGCAGTCAAGAGATTATCAGATATCTTAAGGGCACGACAGAGTATGGTTTATGGTATCCTCAAGGTAATCATCTTGATTTGTATGCTTTCACTAATGTTGATTGGGCATGTTGTGTTGATGACAGGAAGAGTATGAGTGGAGCAGCATTTTATCTTGGAGAATGTCTGGTGAGTTGGTCTAGCAAGAAACAATCAGCAGTTTCCCTTTCTACTGCTGAGGCTGAATACATTGCAGCTGCAAATTGTTGCACTTAGATTCTTTGGATGAAATAGATGTTAGCAGATATACATATTCATTATAAAGATCATATTCCTAACTTTTGTGACAATACTAGTGCCATTAATATTTCCAAAAATCCAATTATGCATTCCAAAACGAAACATATTCCTATTAAATTTCATTTTCTTCGAGAGCAGGTTTTAAATAATACCATTAAGCTGGAATATGTTGTTACAAAAAATCAAATTGTTGATATCTTTACTAATCCTTTACCTAAAATGCAACTTGAGAGTCTCAAGGATCAGTTGGGGGTTTGCCCTCTATAATTATTTTTCTCTCATTATACTCAGGATGGTAGGTTTTCATGGTGGTTCTTTCAACTATGTTATCATATTTTTGGCTCATCTACAATATATTTTTCTCATTGGTTACAGCTTGCATAGGTTGATGTCTTTTTTATAGGGGGAGTTGGTGTTGCTTCAGTTGTTGTTCATGTAATATTTCTTGGTATTTCTGACAGGGGGAGTTGGTGTTGCTTCAGTTGTTGTTCATGTAATATTTCTTGGTATTTCTGACAGGGGGAGCATGATTGATCCGTTGTCATCAATGGCAATAGGGGGAGAACAGGTTTGAGTTTGCCATATATGCCAAAGGGGGATTTTGTAGGCCAGTTACACAAGCCTGGGGTTTGGTTTTTGTCATTGATGTCAAACTTGGGGTTTCCATATGCTTAATGCAGATCATGGTTTTATTGATTTGAAAACCATCCAAACTTTAATATACATTCACCATTGTCGGAGCTCTTACATTCACCATTGTCGAAGCTCTTCACTTGCTAAGCTTTGCCAAATAAAAACGCTAACTACCAAGAAGGATTCCAATATATTTAACAGAGTTCGAAGAGTTTTGATGCCAATTTTTTTCTTTCATTGGGTGTTGGATGAGGCTGTTAATATCAACGTAGCTTTGACTTGAACTATCAATTGCTTCCAAATTTTAAACCATCAATTAAATAACCCAACGTGGAACACATGAGTGTATTTAATTTGATTCCAAAAAAAAATTCCAAGTCACATGCATCACAAATTGGATTTTATAGTTTTGTTAAAATGCCTCAACAAATAGTTTTTTTTTTTTTTTGTCTGTTAGCATTGATGAAGGAAATGACAAATTAGTTTTGGTTTATATGGTTAATGAATTCATATTTCTGATAACGCCACAAACAGTTATGATAACCACATTCTAAGATGTGAATTGGTTTATACAGTTAATGAATTAGTTTCCTAGATAATGCCATGAACAATTATCATAACCATAATTTTTTTCTAAACCTTCAAATAGGAGCGTAGCTTGGAAAATGTGTCTGGACACACACAGTGTTGGAGGGGACAACCAAAGAGGAGAAGGGAGGAACCGTCGTTTAGCAAAGAACAAAGAGAACTATGGTGAAAAACAAAGCGGGCTCAGCTTCAAAGAAGAGATTGATTCAAGCTACTAGGAGAGAAGCACAGTGGAAAAATGCAGGAGTTCTGTCAAGCTTCACCTGAAATGGCAAATATAGTGGTGGATTATAAAGATCGAATTGTTGATCTGTAAGTGTTTTTGTAGGGTACAAAACACTGATATGGCTTTTAAAATGTTAGTTTTGTAATA
>LPNX010304411.1:159843-172121 GCA_001517045.1 Pseudotsuga menziesii
GACAGAGTATTAACAGACAAGTTTGGTTTTGGTAATGGCAGAGTTTTTGACAGAGTAGTAACAAAGTGGTTTTAACAGATTTGGTTTTGATATTAACAAAGTATTAAAAAAAAGGTTTGGTTTTGATATTGGCAGAGTATTGACAGTTTTAATTGATTATACAGGGAGGAAGGGAGGAGCTAGGGAGACTAACAATCTCTATACTAGTTGATGTTTGTATTCAGATAGCAGAAGTTATCTTTTAGTAGGAGTTGAAAACAAATAGGTAGTTGCATGAGGTAGTAGCCTCACCTGAGTTATTGCTCAGATAAAATATGATGTAACTGAGTTTCCTGGTTATTTTACATCCATAAGAAGAAGATGTTTTTCCCTTTATGGGTTTCCTCATGAATGTTTTGTGTCTCTGTCCATTTCATGTAATTGATCAATTGGTTTAAATTTGCGGAAAAAAAGTAATTTGTACTTAAGCATCATTGTTAAAAATTGTATACCACTGATTCACCCCTCCCCCTCTCTTAGTTGTCTGACTTGATTAACATATATGTGGGAGCATCAACTGGCTCAACTAGATCAATGGGATCGATCGATTCATTTTTTTTCTTCAGACTCCCTCTTAACATATAGAAGGGGAGATGATATCATCTCTTCATCATCATCGATTTATGCATCAAATCCTTTTCCTTTTCGTATAGTCATTTCTTCATCAAAGGTTACATCCCTATTGACTTCAATCTGCCTTGATTCTGGGATGTATATTCTGTAATCATTTGAAGACTCAATGTATCCCACGAATGTTCCCTTCTTTCCTGAAGGTTCTAGTTTCGTCCTTTTATCCTTGGGCACATGAATATAGACTGAAAAACCGAAGATACGAAGTAAGTATCCATCCTGGTAATGACCAAGTTCATCAAGGATCCATCAAATTTCTTTTCTGAATCAAGACAACATTGTCATCAATGTAGTCACTATCATCATGCTCGATCTACTGAGGATATAAACTTTGTTCTTCCTTGACTTAGGATGACTTCATCAGGTTTCTATCATATGCAATAGACCAGGATCCTCATCTTTGAGGGATAACTCTCTCCATCTCTCAGATATTGGCTTAGTAAACTTTTTCCTCCATAATTCATTTTCTATGAATCTAACTGGAAAGAAATTGCTTTCCATAATCATTTGAAGTAGCAAAGAGACTACCATTTGTAGAAGCCTTCCGCTTATAATCACCAAATATCTACATGAGATCATTCTGGGTCTGAGAGTCATGTTTCTAGAGGCTTTTCGCTTCTGATCCATCCATATATCAATGGGATCACTTGTCCTTTTAGATCATGGCATTCCCTACAAGTTAAATCTTGTCAGGTGGTCAACAACATTTCATAATAAATGTATCAACAAAAATTTATCCAATATTGTAGGCATCTTTTAGTCAATGCTTCGACACAACACACATATGGCCATTATTGGGATGCTTACAGTCTCCATTATAGCATATCAAGAGTGTGTACTACTCTAAGTATCTTATAAAGGAGGTGTTACCCTAGATGGGTTGTGCATCATGACGGAACAATCATGTGCATAGTAAATACTACATAAGTATATTATTCATTAATAAAGGAACTATATCACATGCTCAACCACTTCCTAAATCTAGGAATGTAGATCTGTGTAAAACATATTCAAAGCAACCAGATCTAATCTACGAGAGCATGTAAAATCAAATACTTATCTTTTGTTATTTTGTTGATGGGCTTCCGCAACCAAATTTCGTCGATCTTCATATTCTTGTTGGAAGATCATCACAATTTGGATCTTCGTATCATCTCTTTTGTATGGAGAGTACTAGAAGAATAAATCTGAACGATCATCATTCCTTGACTTCTTGTGAGGACTAACTTCATCAACATTAGTGGCTGAGGCTTCATGCTTCCTCTTGTTTGCACTAAAACACTTGTTTGCATAGGGACCATATTTCTTGCACTTATGGCATTATATGCATGATAAATCCTTCTTCTTCTCCCTCCGATCTAGAGAAGAACTTGGTCTCCTAGCTTGGTGCTTATGTTTGTGAAACTTCCTTCCTTTTCCCTTTCCTTTCTTGGCATTGGTGATAAAGTCCTTATTCTCCTCAACTTGAGGACCATGGAGTCTTTTCCTTGCTGCAATCCAAGTTTCTTCCTGAGTGCAGTCTGCCCATAACTTGTCAAATTTGGGCAACTTGGTTCGACCACTTATGGTATGGATGAAGGACCTCGAAGATGGTGGAAGACCATTTAGGGTGGTCATGACAAGCTCATTTTCTTCAATGTTATCTCCATTAGACCTTAGCTTGTCCCAAAGTTTGGTGATCCTCCTGAATTATGAGGCAATAGATTCATACTTAATCATCTTCATATTTGACAGTTGGTTCCTCAATGTGAGAGTCACATTGTTGCTACTATGTTCAAATAACTTCTTCAAGGTCTTGAACATCTTCCTAGTTGTCTTCTTTTCTAAGATTTGTGGAACCAAGTGATCTTTGACTAAGTCCACCAAAATCCTTCTTTCTTTCGCATCACACTTCCTCCGCTAGGACTTGGCTTCTTCTGCTTCTGGTTCTAGACGTTTATCATTGAAAAACTTCAAGAGATCATTTTCTTCTAGGATGATAATAAAGGCCTAGGTTTCCAGGATATGAAGTTTATAACCCCATCAAGACGATCTTCAACCTTCATTCCAATCATCTAGTATGTAGATCTAAACCATAAACCCTAGCAAGAGTTAGGTCAAAAATGAACTTTTGAATTCAAAGAAACTAACCTCAAATATAGATGCGCCCTATCAAGGCGAGTTGAGGTCGAGCCAAAATAATGAAGGTAAAGCTTCAAAACTTGATGCCCTAGTTTCTTCCTGCAATGTCATGCAATCAAAAATTGAAACTTCTCAGAATTTGGTTTTTCTTTTATCAAAAGATGCGCCACCCCTAGAGCAAGGTTTCCACGGCCCTTTTTCTACTGAAGAGGTGAGGGAAGGCCTTGGAAGGTCAAAACATAGCTTCCGACAATGGCCTCTTTTAGAATTGCTCTGATACCATGTTAGTTTTTACAATATTATAGCACTATAACTTAATTGCATATAAACAATAGGATCTCTAGAAGAATACAAAGCACATAAACAAGAAACACAAGAATTTATCCTGGGAAATCCAATCGAGAAAAACCCAACAAACCTTTGTATAGAGATGATAACTCCTGGAAACAGAGAGAGAGAGAGAGAGAGAGAGAGAGAGAGAATGCCTCTTTAAGATACAAACCCAGAAAAATACTCTCCTAGACTGCAGTATCGCACATTTTCTGTCTAAGTGACTTGTCTTGATTGTGTGTAATAATGAGGAGGGGTGCCTCCTATTTATACTAATTTTCCAAGTGGAAAATTACTGGGGTCTGTCTACCTTGGGGAAAATACCAAAATAAAAAAATCTTGTTTTTTATTTCCCCAAGGTTTACATTGATTCTTTCTAAGATTTACAAGAGTAGTTACATCAATATGAACTCTCATAGGAGGTACAAGAAAATTCAATACAAGTACAATAAGAATAACTTCTAAAGATGCACAATTTCCAACAAATTGTGTTTATGTGGTTTTGTACATGGCACAATCCCCTATTGCACAATTTCTACAACTTAGACCCCTACAAGCACACACATAACATGAGCGACACACCCACATAACCAACGCATACACCTAACTTTAAAATTATCTGTATAATTCAAATGCCCCTAACCTTTGAACCTTAAAATTTAAATTTTAAACCCTAACACTAACTCCTAAATTATTGTCATGTCCTCGAGCCTCCGACCAGTGAAGAGGACACTACCACACTATGATATAACCCGGGCAACTAGCCCCATGAAGTTTTTAATAACTAAAAACTGATAAACTGAATTGCTTTGAAGTAAAACATGCAGAGATGCATAATTATTAAGCATACAGCGGAAGCAAAACCATACATTCAAGCATTCAACAAGTTCATCATAATTCATTAGACATCAAATATAACTGCAGAGATGGGATAGTCAAGAATACTTATCTTATGCAGTATTCGTCCCGCAACCAGCTACGTCGCTGCAACGTTCCACCCAACCATAGGCCAATGTGTTCCTTAATCTCTCAGCAACACTGCCACCCCCGAGCTAGGCATGATTTCCCAAGGAATAAGGAACAGGCAGGCTTACACATAGCCAAGGATACACAAATCAGCAAGCCAACATAGTTGGGTTTATCAGGTCATCAACAAATCAGCAAGCCAACACAGTTGGGTTTATCAGGTCATCAACAAATCAACCAAGCCAACATAGTCCGAAGACCAACCACTGCATACAGAAAAACAAGCGGTTCACAGCTTGGGCAGGGAAACCCGATTCCTGAGTCGTTCTTGGCCCTATCATGGCCAAAACGACTCAATAATAGCCACAACAACCCAAAACGAAGAAAGAACCCACATCAAACCACAAATCGTATGGAAAGTAGTAGCCTCCATCTCAACACTCCATAGCAGAAATTGTGAATGGCTACTTCACAGGGACATCGTGGATGGCAAAAAACGGCTCACTAAGAATCCACAGCGGCCCAAAACCTAATTGAACACCACAGCCAACAAAAACGTGGGGAAGATAACATCCCCGATCTCACAATGAAACAGCGAGAAAAATTACACAGTTCGAAAATGAAAGAGAAATCAGACTCTCAACATGGACAGGAGGAAAACATACACAGGGAGATCGTGGTTGACCGAGAACAGTTTCTCCATCCCTCTACATGAGGAAAACGATGAAGAATCTTATGCGTGAGGAGGTGAGACCGTGAGAAAAACCCCTGTATGCGTGAGGATGAGCAAGATCAAAATGGAAGAATGGAGAATGGAATCGTCCTCTATCTCCTGCTCTCTGCGTGAGGGAATGAGCCTGTTGGTGGAGTGTGTGTGTGGGCAAGGGCCGACAGTCCTGCCACACACCACTGCCAAGCAATAACTATCCCAACTAATCAACAGAAGTTTTTAATGTGGTAGTTGACTGATGAGACAAGGAAAGGTGAGTGAGTCAAAAGGGTGGGTGACAACTAAATGGGTTTAACAGCTGACACATGGCTTTTCCCCATTGGACCAAGGTTTAATAATCCCCCCTCCTTATCCTTAGGAAACTCATGCCTTTTTCACCATGGTTGCATTGACGTAGCTGGTTGGGTTCATTTTAATTAAATTGCATATTTACATGATGCCAAAACTATAAGGTGCTGGATAGCACAATATACCATCGGCAACGATTCCAATCGCTGAAACATAACACAACCAAATCAATGGTGGGGATTTTTCCTTTAGCTCCGCACCATGATTAATTACAATATATACATCATGTATTTTTTAATGCAAACGAGGTCAAAACCGGGGTGTTACAATTATAGCCCCAAAGTTAACAACACAAAAGGGACTAAAAAGGATGCCAAGTAGACACTAACAAAACACAAATTATTGCTAAATTGATGCTAAAAAGGTAAACATGGCTCAAAAGGGCGAATAGGTTATGCTAACAAGAGGTTAAAAGGATGCATTTTGGATGTAAAATAAGTGTCAAGTCAATGCTAAAATGGATGCAATAGGTTGAAAAAAATGCTATACAATGCCCACTGAACACATCATTGGCTCAAATGAGACTCTAAATAGACAAAAATGCTTACTAGAACATGACATGGTAGTGTATACATAAATGTGGACACAGACGAGACAAAAATGAGATGCAACATACAAGAAAAACAGACACAAAAGGATGCAAGAACGGACACAATAAAAAACATTAAAACATTGTCGTGTGCCACATTTTTCAACTTGTTTAAAATAAGAAAAAAAATAGACACTACATCATTGTATTGTAATAGACACTACATATTTATGGTGATGCATGTGAACCATTGATTTTATTATTGCACTCCCACCCTTTTGGTGATGAGATATGGCCATTAGGTTGTGCAAATGTTTCCTCCTGGTTGAAATATGATAACCATGTGACGTGTTTACTCTTGAAGGATGATGACATTGCCATGTTCATGGTTTTGGAAGGTGACCCATTGTTAGATGTTATTAAACCTAATTTAACATAAAATGGGGTGTTGAAATATTTATATTAAATGAGCATAAAGCTTAAGTTAAATGTCTAAATTAGATCAAGTATTCATATTTATTTTAATATTTGATATTGGAGCTACAATTCACATTGTGCAAAAGGCTTATATAAAAAGGGAAGATGAAAACCCTAATCTTCAATTTAGTATTTAGCTTCATTGCAAGACTATTTTGTAAAGAGAAACATCATCATAATATTTTTATAGCAAATCAAAAGAAAAGATAAAATATCTAGTAGTTTCTTTGTTAAGTGTTTTCACTATCTATGCCTTGTGTTCATTTGTATATGCATTTGATTTATTATATCATTATTCTAACATAAATTTGTTTAATATTAATGTGCGCTTGCAATTATGTAACATTCAACTTTATGTTTCATATAATTTGAATGTGATTATAAATCAATTTTAACATAACCAAATGTGAGAAACAACACTATTGCAACAAATATCCAAAGAATATAAAAGGAACATAAAAAATTTGCATTCATTTTTCTCAATATCAACATATAATGAAACTTTGATAAGCTTTGATTTTTTTTTGAAATGTTTGAATGTTTGAGATTGATGCACACGTGGCATTAATGTCCATATAATTTTCTCAATAACAACATATGATGAAACTTTGATACTCGTTGGTGATGATGTCAAAATTGATTACTGAACACTCCACTTCCACACCAGAAAAAACTTTGAATGACTTTATTCAACTACTTTCTACCTAGCCACTCTAATAGACAATTTAATTATATCTCAACTTTTAAGTGCTCTAAACACTTACACTCACTTTTCACTCTTGGCATTTATAGTCCATATACTCTTGGCATTTATATGGATTGCATACCAAGAAGCATCATCCAACTCATTTTATCGTCAACAATGATGTCAAAATGATTGCTTAACCACTTTCTACCTAGCAAGTATAGATAAACAAGTTACTAGATGAAAAAGTCAGTTTAATTATTTTTTTCAAAGGAAAAAATACCAGTCTTTGTTATTCATAAGAATCAAAAGACATCATTTACATATACCATCTTTCCTGGCAGACAGTAAAATGAGAAACCATATCAGAACATAGACATAAAATGAAACGAGCCTGCAAACAGCCATCCAAAAGAATGAATAAAAAGTCTGATCATAGCAAACTTTTCTCATCATCCCTGATAAATCAGGTCAGAATATGCTGAGTAAGATCGGAGGTGATCATCAAACAGACATTCCTGAGCAAAACTTGCTGGCTGAAAAGTCTCATACATGACAGACATAGAAGAGCATATCAAATGCTGAAAAACAAAGAGACTCAGCAAAACTAAAATAGCACAAATTGGCCATGATCTATGACCATTCCATTCAAAGATTCAAAGAAGGTTCCATATCCCATATCCAACTTCAGAGCCTGTTTGGAGAGGCCGTCTGCCAGCGAGTTATGCTCATTGAATATATGTTTGAAGGTCACCGGAGGGACATGTTGTAGCATATTTCTTATATTATCACACTAATGCATCAGAGAAGGAACATTAAGCGCAGCAAGTCTGTTGAGCTAGGAGATAATAACCATAGAGTCACCATAAATCAAGTGTATGGGTAGACCCATCATCAAACTCACTCTTAGGACAGCCCAAAGTGCCAATAATTCCGCTCTTGTGTTTGTGCTGCAACCACAACCCACAGAGAAACTAAAGAAATGGACATCATTTAGATAGATCACAAAACCTGAACCTCCTATGTTCTCTGCAGCAGCCCCATCAAAGAATCCACAAGGAAAGACCTTCAGAGGGCTAGGACTGATGTTCCGGAGTTTATGATTTTTTTGTGGAGCAGGATATAAATTTAAAAAGCTCTCTACCATGGAAATAAGAGCATGGACAGCAGGCTTCTTGTTTTCAAAAAGACATTTATTCTGGAGAATCCAGATACACCAGAAAGTAAAAAGGAGGCAAATGTCTAAATTGAGCTGAGAACGCAATATTGCTGAACCAGTGAGCCAGAAAGGACGAGACAGAATTGAAGATAGGAATAGAAAACCCATACCAAGCCGCAAAGTCAGTTTAATTATACCAACTCCAACGACACAAGGCACTAGGTGAAAGGCCATTTTAATTATGGAAATTTTAAGTACTGCACAAACTTTACACCTATCGTCAGGCAGACTTTGCCTAAAATAAACACAAAGTCTTGTCTGATGCATAAACTTTGTCAGTCTTGAATCCATTGTGTGAATTAGATATAAACTTTGATGTCCAATGAAAGTTATCTATTCTGATGAAACATAAACACTTTCTACCTAGCAAGTATAGAGAAACAAGTTACTAGATGAAAAAGTCAGTTTAATTATACCAACTCCAACGACACAAGGCACTAGGTGAAAAGCCATTTTAATTATGGAAATTTTAAGTACTGTACAAACTTTACACCTATCGTCAGGCAGACTTTGCCTAAAATAACCACAAAGTCTTGTGTGATGCATGTGTGATGCATAAACTTTGTCAGTCTTGAATCCATTGTGTGAATTAGATATAAACTTTGATGTCCAATGAAAGTTATATATTCTGATGAAACATAAACATGAACCACATATAAAGGTGCATGACATGAAATACAATAGAAAATGTAAACCTGTAACTGGAACATCATCATCTTAGCACCAGCTATTGCGACCCTACACTGCCTGCAATTCCGAAAATAATGAAAGCAAATGCATTCAATAGCATTGAAAGTAAAATCTTAACTAGGCCTTAATTAATTAATTAATAGCATTGAAAGTAAAATCTTAACTAGGCCTCAATGAATTAAAAAGACATTTTGTCAGACTTTCATTGCTGGCAAAGAAAACAGATCTTATCTTTAAAACTATAAAGAATAATAGACAATAGACAGGGATTATTAACCAACCTGCAGCAGAGTCATGATAACTAGCTTGTCGCAGAGTATTGATTGCTGTCCTAAGATTACTGCTATAAGCTTATAAGCTTATTGTTAAGGGTTGGATCTCAAAAAGTTGAGATTCAACTGCCAACAATAAACTGGTCTCCACCATTATATCTTTGCCGAGGCCGATTAATTTTAGCCATAATAAACAGGCTCTATTGTTAAACTGTACAACTTTAGCTAGTTGAAAATTTACCAATTTATTGTCCAGAGACTCCCCAACCAAACTAGCTATGCACCTTTCAATCAGTATAACGAAAACACTATCATTTTGCTGGTAAGGAATGCACCTTTATAAATTATCGCCCAAATCTTTAATGGTTCTCTGTCTCCATGTTGCAGTGTTTGGGTCGAATTTCAATTCCCATGTAGGCCAATAACGTAAATCTTGCATCAATGTGAGAATTGAGGGTTTCCCATTCAAATTGACAGTCTTCAGACGAACAAACACCCCATGCTCCAGTTCTTTTATAACATTTACAAATGTCTGTAGGTCAGGGGTTGGTTTCCCATTAACTTCAACAATCCACTGTCTAGCAGAAGCTCCATATCGATGGATAGGGCTTCCAAACATCCGTTTTGCCACATATACCCCGTGCCCTTCTTCCGGCAAAAATCCCAACGAGCGCACAGCTGAGTGTGGCTCTTGAAGAACAGATCCACACCAATTTACCATGTGTGTAGTTCCAAAGCCATTTCTTACATCCGTGCCTACAAGAACATCCAACTCCAAACCCTGGCGAAAAATAGTCATTCTGAGATTCCCTTCTCCAAGATCAAGAAGTCCGCAAGCATTCTCTACATCAAGAAAATTTGTGACTGGCTGTCCATCTATGGATAATAGCATGTCGCCTTGCTTCAACATGCATTCTGCTTGTGATCCAGCGAAACAACGCTTTACTTGCAAAACCTGTTGTCTCACAGGATCTTTCTTTACTAACGCTGTAATCCACTTTTCACTTAACCCAAAGCTACGGGCCTTCGAAAGTAGAGTTGAGTAAAGTTCGACCTCTAATATGCGAACAAAGGGCATTGGCATTTTGATTCCATTTATGAGCAAAGGTGATCCTTCGCTTTCATTTATAATCTTATGTAGCACTTCACTTACTGCATAAATTGGAATTCCTCGCACAAATTTTAAGTCTTTGGGAGAACCATTGCTAGAGTTGAACTGCATAGAGAAGCTGCCCCATAATGCCCGAACCCTTCCCAGCTCGTCTGCTAGTACACCGGAAAATTTATTGCCAAAATCTGTATCCAATTCGATGACCTCCATGTTCATAGCTCTGTATCGGGGATGAGTAAATGGGCCACTATTCAAGGCAACTACTGGGTTTCTGACAAGGGACTTGCGTGATGTAGCTTGTAATCTCCGATTCAACCCAACAAGATATACAGCATCACCCTTTTGCAGAACAGGTTCAGGAAGAAGAGAAGCTGCACGAACAGCTGCAGCCCCAGATGGACCTAATGCAGCAGGATCATATGCTACTAATGCATAATTGTGTACTGGGTGCAGGAAAATGACTTCTCCAGGAATCTCCATTGGGTATGCAGAAAATGCTAACATGACATCTGATAAAGAAATGGGCACTGTATTCCTGTCCACCGCAACTATTCCGATGGTTTTAGAATGATAGATCACAACCCCTGTTCCAGAAAAATGCTTAGCTTGCACACCATCAATCATGCAAATTAAGGGTATATCGACCTCTACCATGACAAGGGTTGGCTCAATGATTCGCTCCGCAGCCGAAACATTGATAAACTCATCTAAGGCACTGTCATCTAAGGATGGGATATTTTCCAATAATTTTGATGAATACCCTACCACACCACTCAATTGTACACCTGATGATACCTGTGATTGGACTGTTGTATCTTTCTTCTCATCATGAAAAATGGAAAGAGATGAAAGCAAAGATGTAATTGACAACATTGCAGGTTTTTTTTTCCAGAGTCCAGTCTCATCGTCTCGAGTGTAGATTTCAGGCTGTGAATACCATTCATGCCTATTAACAGTAACAAGAACGAACTTACTTCGATGACGATCTTTATGGCTTATAAATTCTAGAGGAACCCGTGCCGTTTTGGATAACTTGGACAGAATAGATATAAAATCTTCAACTCCTGTGATTTCCTTCCCCGCCAATTTTTTAATAATGGCATGGCGCGGAACACCTGCCCTTGACAACATATACCCTGGTTCCGCAACATATACTAGACCACAATTAAAGCGAAAATTCCTAGCCTGTTGGTACGATAAAGGATGAATCACGCCACCACTTACTTCCAAGAAATAATCTGGAGTTATAGAATGCAAGTCCTGGATCTCCAAAGTAACTTTTACAGGATCACCGCCTCTCTCAAACTCTAAATTAATAGTCTTTCCAACATTATCATCCAGCACTGTTTCCAGCCTCAGGAATTGTGTTATGAGCTCACCATTCACACGGACAAGTAGATCCCCAGGCTTTAGATGCATCTTCTGAGCAGGACCTCCAGGCACCACAGAATCTATAACAAGAATTCCCGTCTCAGCAGGAAAAGCCTGTCTCACAAATTGTTCAGTCTCGCCTTGAAACCCTAACCGACGTGCCTCATCGAATCCTTTGTGAACAAGGATCATCTGGAGTGTGCCTCGAGGAATATGGACTCCACTAATGTTGTCCTTCTGTAATATTTTCAATGCCCTTACCACTCGATCCAGCGGGAGAAAAAACGCAGAAGCCCCTTTAATCTTGTTTCCAGCATTTAGTCCAACTGCTTGTCCATGACAATTAATCACTGGTGAGCCACTTGAGCCTCTTTTTGTCCCTGAAGCTGCCAGCATATAAAAGGTATTGAAATCATTGTATCCATACTTCTTATAGCCAGGGGCTTCTCGATCCAATCGAGCCAAGGTGCCCCCCAGTATGGAAAGCTTTTCACCACTGTCATTGCCCACAACCCGGATTTCCAATCCAACAGCTGCAGCTTCTGGTGCAAGAGGGATTTCTTCACATTTCATAAACTTAAGGGCTGTGGGATCAAAACGGAAAAATCCAAAATCATGAACAGGGTCACAATAAAGAGGATAAATNCCCAAGAATGAACTGACAGACTCATTTGCATCCATCTTCATGCCTAGCAATTTAGTTTTTAAGAAAAGCAGACGGTTTGTATTGCTAGTTTCATACAGATCTTTAAGTGTTGTC